>SJYG01000625.1:0-10330 GCA_006410535.1 Litocranius walleri | reverse complement strand
GCACATGGATTCTCCTGAACCAACTAAGGAAACAAAGAGCAGGTTATATTAACTATAGTCTTAACTGTAGCATTGGTTGTTCCTTCATTTTAAAAACTAATTGGCCATCTATGAATACCTATTTGAGTCTTTCCTTGAAGTGCCTTCCCATCTCTCTTGTACCCTTGCACTTAGAGGTACCGCAGTGCCATCGTGACATTCTGGTTTCTATGCCCAACACTCTTTACTGCATTTCTATTTTGGCCCAACTACTCTTGACCAAAAACTGTAAACATGGGACACAGTTCTTTGAATGGTGACATTGTCAGACCCAAATTATTTCCTGGAAAAGAACATGATGTTTTTCAATAACACCAAAATAACTGGCCAATTATATTGGTTCAGTTCAATAGCACAGAGTTGAAAAGCAAAACTCATCACCTTATTAATTTAGTAAAAACTTTACCTGCTAGCACTGTGTAGAAAGTATATATCCTGATTATCCCAATATTAAGGCTCCTCCATCAAATACAATATATGTGTACATATGTATCTAATGCATGTGTATCCTACTCAGAATAACTGAATAAAGAGCAATATTTAATCTAAAATATTAACATGAAACACATTGCACATTTTTGGACCCATGCAGATTTTGCCAGTTTTTCTAATCTTTATTCCCTTTGAATCTCTAAGACCTGTCAGAACTGTCAACAATGCTATGTCAATTGTTTACAAAACAGATTTCATTCACAGGGGAGATAGAAGCCTACCCAGTTCTCAGAGAAGCTGAGAAAGAAAGGGGGAAAAAAAAAAGGATGAAACACTGACAGCAGCAGGTTTTTATTTGAAGTAGTAAAATCGTAAGAATAAATAGGATGTCAGCCGAATCTATGATTTCTTTTTTTGGCCATAAACTTGTACTAAGAAATAATGTCACAATAGTCTTTAGACATGAGAAAAATTTTAATAACAGGATTATTAGGATAAGACAAAATTGATACATAATGGATTATACAACTTCAGCATCTACTGAAATTTCTCTTTGTTTTCTTCATTGAATTCTCTTATCCTTTCTATATTTCTCAAATTTTTAATGTGTTAAGATTACGTACAGTCATACAAAATATTTGACAAGTTTCAGTTGATCTCTGTTAGTCTTTTCATGTCAGCTGTAAAAAGAGCTATAAACACACATTTGCAACAGTTATTTGGAGTACATCACATACATAATGTCTGATGATTGCATTGTCATCAGTAAATCTAGTATAGACTTGAGCTGTACAATGAAATATGTTAAAATTAGAAAGAAAAACATTGTTTTCAAATGAGGAGCAAGTTGAGAGAAACTTTTTTTATTATATAACTTCACTACTCAGGTATCTTGGTCCTATGAAATATGTATTAAGTCTCTCTGTAAACATACTTTCAGGAGAAAGAACTACAGGGTCAGAGTAGATAACTACTGCTTCTGAATCTCCAGAATCCATTTATTTCACTTGGCTAGCAGCATGTCAACCTTCATACAGGAACTCAGCCTTTCTTTATTTGCAGACAACATGGTTCCTGTAAAGCTAAGTTTACTTTCAATTTCTAGAATTATATGATCTCAGCCTGGTTAATTTGATTATCTCTTCCCCTCAGTGTCAGGCATTGGTTCAGTCATAGCAATGATTCAAGTTGAGTCAGTTAGATTCAAACAGGGTTAGTCTCACAACTTTAACCTCACTGTGGGACACGTGAATTCACACTTGACTCTAGTAAGGTGTAAGGCTAATGTGTACCTGGTCAGTCGTGTCTGACTCTTGTGACTTCATGGACTGTAGCCCCACCAGGCTTCTCTGTCCATGGGATGTTCCAGGCAAGTATACTCGAATTGGTTGCCATTTCCTCCTCTAAGGGATCTTCTCAACCCAGGGATCAAACCTGCATCTTCAGCACCTCCTGCATTGCAGGTGGATTCCTTATCATGGAGCTACCTGAGAAGCTATTTCACATTAGTGAAAAGAGCCAATACCATAAAGATTACATGACAAAATGAAGGACAGAATCTGGTCCTGGTAAAAATAAATCCATTGCTGACTTTCAAAAACAACCTTATTCTCAGATTTTTAATTTTTATAACTTAACAAATATCTTAAATCAGTTTGAATTGGGAATTCTACTATTTTCTATTAAAAAAAATCCTGATACAAAAATTAGTGACCCTTGCTTGACTCTGTATTCCTAACAGGCACAAAGAGGGTAAAAATCCATGATTTGTTATACTTCCATCTAGAAATCTCAACTCTCCATTCCCATAGTATAGTAAGCTTCCAAAAACAGGTTAAAGCAGAGGCCTCCTTTCCTGAAATATCTCTGACCAGTTTTCTTCCACCACTTTCTCTTAGGTTCATTAACCTTCAGAAATATATAAGGAACACTGCTGGTTCTCTCAAAAGACCTATTCTTCAAGGTCAGTCATTGTGTGGGAAGAGTAGAAAGACACAAAAATGAAGGACAATTTGGGAATTAACTAGTTCATTTATTCTTCACATATGGATATTCAGCCTTGACTGTCAGTCAAGAACCAACACCTCTGATGCTTGATTCTAAAGGAGATGCTGAATTTCCATGCATAAGGTGACCAGCAGTGGGATGACCCACTTACTCCAGTAAGTGGAACTCTAAGAAAGAAACCCTGGACTGGCCTGGGTTTGGTGAGCAGGCTTTGAAAAATACTAAAAATAAAAGAAACTAGTCTTTTAAAAACAGATCAGGAGTTGGACTTCCTCTTGATGAAAAAGTCTAAAATGTTTCAATTTCTGCTTTCAAATAAAAAATATCTAAGATCAGATTTGGAGATCATAATTCACAAACGAGGTTCATGGGCTGATAGTATCAAGTCCCAGCAGTGCAGTTTTCCTAATAATCTTAGGTTCATTCTGTTCCTAAGACTTATTCTTCTCTACTAGCTACCCTTAAACCCAATTTTGGAAAAAAATTAACTCTACTAAAAGGTTTTCTTCCTTTCTGTACTCCTCTGACCCCAGCTTCTCAATGAGAGGTTCTCAAGCCCAACATCTTAATTTTGTATATTCTCCAACATTTTAGAGAAGGGAAAAAAAAAACTTTTTTCTAAAAAGCTTACCCAAAAGATTTTGGAGGTAGGGTTTGGGAATGTATGTGTGCCTAAAGCAAACTTCCTGAGATGAGTAATGAAGGGCTAGTGTCTGACCTCTCATTCAGAGGCTCAGCGAAGCTTCCAGAGAACAGAGCAGCCAGTGCTCAGCTAGAGCTGAAGAATGACTGTGACCACCAGCTGGAGTGGAGAGAAGTCTGCTACCGTCCCTTGCATAGACTGCACTGAAGCCCTGAGACCACTTAAGTAAGAAGCCATCTTCACGGTCCTTTCAACACAAGCATGAAAAGGCTTATAAAGTGAGCTGAAGACGAGACATGTATTTTCAATTCATGCTTAAGAAGTTCTCACCTTGCTTTAACAAAAGGCTGTCTGTCAAAAATCACACTTAATTTCAAAGAGCTACTACATTCAAAGATGCTTCAGAAAACCATGGAATCCAATTTGAGAAACACTTTCCAACCCACGTGGCCATTAAGTGAAGAGAGGAGATGGAATGTACTTTCTGGTGATTCAGTGTGGCCAAAGATAGAGACTTTCGCCCACACACTGGTTCCTGCTTAAGCCATAGACAGCTGGTCAACTACTTTATTATTTAAAATCATTTGACTTCTTCACTTTTAAATGAGTTTTCCCTTGACTGTGTGTATTAATAGTTTTACACTATTGGGTTAATTTTTTTTAAGGAGTATTCTTTACAAACTCAAATTCAAAATAGATTAACTCCTTTTCACACATTATGACTAACCATATAATATTTTTATTAAGCTATGAAATGCAAAAGTTATTTCTAAAGAAAGTAAAATATTTTCACTATCTATAGAAATTGCAAGCATGCAATTAAAAGCCAACATAACATGCACATTTAATTTAAATCTTTAGGCCATCTAAAAGTACTTTTAGAAATGGAGTAAAATAAGCACAATTTACCATATTTGCTGTAAGAATAAGTTAGCACTAAACAACAACAAGTTAGCATATTAAAAAATATTAAAGTCCACTAAGTTGGGAGATCAAACTTGGAAAAGATGCAGAACTTATAAAGACATACATGTACCTCTATTGTGGGCAAAAGGTATATAAGATGCATAATGCATAATAAATTATATAAGAAAACAAGATATGCATATACAAAATCAATCAGATGAGATTCTTTAAGAGAGGACTTGGGTTTTACATTCACTACATATTCCTATTTTTAAAAATTTTGTCAGCACTATTAAAAACACAGAATGCTTACAACCTAAACACAAAAACCAGCTGGATGTCAACTGCTAAAACTTCCCCATCTTAGCCAAGAAACCAAACATGTTTTTCTTGCTAATTTACACTTTATTTCACAGTTAAAGTTACCTTAAATGTGTTAAAGATAACAGTAATTCTGTGATTTGATCAGTCTTAAAAGGGCACAGTCTTTCCTATCCTTATGCACAGAAAAAGTTGAGAAAGACATTTCAAACTAAGATATTCACAGGAGCTTTTCATAGGAAAAAGGTTTTACTTCTAACACAGACTGCATTATTTCCATAGATTGCAAAGAGAGCCATGTATAAGTGATGACTATGAAATACATCTTCAAAGGACCAAGCACAGTGCTTGGCATGCTAAGTGCCCATCCCATGTCAGTCATTAGGGACTTTGGTCCCATAGCATCAGTGGCCTCTGAGACATCTCCTCAACAAATTCCAGCTCTCAAAAATCTTGCACTCCTAAGCTGTAGAGAGGCTGGTAGAAGTTCCAAGGTACTGCACTGAGTATCAAATCTCATGTCAAACTCCCTTTTCATATCCCCAGTCCTGAAATACCTGTGTTCAAGGGTAACACAGTAGAGAGAAGACTGAGAATTAGAAACACAGATCCAAGGAATACATAGCTTAACTCACTATCTTTCTTTTGTTTTCCTGTGTTTTATATCCATAAGCAAAATTAAACAAAAACATTGTGGCCTAAGATTACCCAAATAGTCCTAGTTTTTCATCATGTAACTCAAATGTAAGTTTTATAGAAATATACATTGGTCTTCTTATCCCTCAGTCTGTTAAAACACTGGGACTTCCCAGGTGGCCTGGTGGTAAATAGTCTGCCTGCCAAGCATGAGATGCAGAGATCCAGATTCAATCCATGGGTCAGAAAGATCTCCTGGAGGAGGAAATGGCAACCCACTCCACTATTCTTGCCTAGGAAATTCCATGAAGAGAGAAACCTGGCGAGCACAAAGCATCAGACACAACTATGCATTGCTGTTGTTCAATTGCTATTGTGTTTGGCACTTTGTGACCCCATGGACTGCCGCACGTCAGGCTTCCCTGTCCTTCACTATCTTCTGGAGTCTGCTCAAACTCATATCCATTGAGTCAATGATGCCATCCAACCATCCTATACTCTGTCACCCTCTTCTCATCTTGCCCTCAATCTTTCCCAGCATCAAGGTCTTTTCCAATTAGTTGGCTCTTCACATCAAGTGGCCAAAGTGTTGAAGCTTCACCTTCAGCATCGATCCTTCCAATGAATATTCAAGGTTGATTTCTTTACAATTGACTGATTTGATCTCCTTGCTGTCCAAGGGACTCTCAAGAGCATTCTCCAGTACCACAATACGAAAGCATCAATTCTTCAGCACTCAGCCTTCTTTATGGTCCAACTCTCACATCCGTACAAGACTACTGGAAAAAAATCATAGCTTTGACTATACGGACCCTTGTCAGCAAAATGATATCTCTGCTTTTAATATGCTGTCTAGGTTTGTCATAGCTTTTATTTCAAAGAGAAGGTGTCCTTTAATTTCATGGCTGCAGTCAGTGTCCACAGTGATTTTAGAGCCCAAGAAAAGAAAATCTGTCACTGTTTCCACATTTTCCCCATCTATTTGCCATGAAGTGATGGAAACAGGTAGCATGATCTTAGCTTTTTGAATGCTCAGTTTTAAATCAGCTTTTTCTCTCTCCTCTTTCACTTTCATCAAGAGGCTCTTTAGTTCCTCTTTACTCTCTGCCTAGCTGAGGTTGTTTATATCTCTTCTTGCAATCTTGATTCCAGCTTGTGATTCATCCAGCCTGGCATTTCTCATGATGTACTCTGCACAGAAGTTAAATAAGCTAGGTGACAATACACAACCTTGATGTACTTTTTCCCAATTTTGAGTCTGTTGTTCCATGTTCATTTCTAACTGTTGCTTCTTGACTTGCATACAGGTTTCCCAGGAGACAGGTAAGGTGCTCTGGTATTCTTATCTCTGAATATTTTAGTTTGTTGTGATGCACACAGTCAAAGATTTTCAAGTAGCCAGTGAAGCAGAAGTAGATGTTTTTCTGGAATTCCCTTGCTTTCTATCTAATCCAACAGATGTTGGCAATTTGATCTCTAGTTCCTATGCCTTTTCTAAATCCAGCTTATACATCTGGAAGTTCTAGGTTCATGTACTGCTGAAGCCTATCTTGAAGGATTTTGAGTATTGCCTTGCTAGCATGTGAAATAAGTGAAATTGTATAGGCATGTATAACCTCACNTAAGTGATGACTATGAAATACATCTTCAAAGGACCAAGCACAGTGCTTGGCATGCTAAGTGCCCATCCCATGTCAGTCATTAGGGACTTTGGTCCCATAGCATCAGTGGCCTCTGAGACATCTCCTCAACAAATTCCAGCTCTCAAAAATCTTGCACTCCTAAGCTGTAGAGAGGCTGGTAGAAGTTCCAAGGTACTGCACTGAGTATCAAATCTCATGTCAAACTCCCTTTTCATATCCCCAGTCCTGAAATACCTGTGTTCAAGGGTAACACAGTAGAGAGAAGACTGAGAATTAGAAACACAGATCCAAGGAATACATAGCTTAACTCACTATCTTTCTTTTGTTTTCCTGTGTTTTATATCCATAAGCAAAATTAAACAAAAACATTGTGGCCTAAGATTACCCAAATAGTCCTAGTTTTTCATCATGTAACTCAAATGTAAGTTTTATAGAAATATACATTGGTCTTCTTATCCCTCAGTCTGTTAAAACACTGGGACTTCCCAGGTGGCCTGGTGGTAAATAGTCTGCCTGCCAAGCATGAGATGCAGAGATCCAGATTCAATCCATGGGTCAGAAAGATCTCCTGGAGGAGGAAATGGCAACCCACTCCACTATTCTTGCCTAGGAAATTCCATGAAGAGAGAAACCTGGCGAGCACAAAGCATCAGACACAACTATGCATTGCTGTTGTTCAATTGCTATTGTGTTTGGCACTTTGTGACCCCATGGACTGCCGCACGTCAGGCTTCCCTGTCCTTCACTATCTTCTGGAGTCTGCTCAAACTCATATCCATTGAGTCAATGATGCCATCCAACCATCCTATACTCTGTCACCCTCTTCTCATCTTGCCCTCAATCTTTCCCAGCATCAAGGTCTTTTCCAATTAGTTGGCTCTTCACATCAAGTGGCCAAAGTGTTGAAGCTTCACCTTCAGCATCGATCCTTCCAATGAATATTCAAGGTTGATTTCTTTACAATTGACTGATTTGATCTCCTTGCTGTCCAAGGGACTCTCAAGAGCATTCTCCAGTACCACAATACGAAAGCATCAATTCTTCAGCACTCAGCCTTCTTTATGGTCCAACTCTCACATCCGTACAAGACTACTGGAAAAAAATCATAGCTTTGACTATACGGACCCTTGTCAGCAAAATGATATCTCTGCTTTTAATATGCTGTCTAGGTTTGTCATAGCTTTTATTTCAAAGAGAAGGTGTCCTTTAATTTCATGGCTGCAGTCAGTGTCCACAGTGATTTTAGAGCCCAAGAAAAGAAAATCTGTCACTGTTTCCACATTTTCCCCATCTATTTGCCATGAAGTGATGGAAACAGGTAGCATGATCTTAGCTTTTTGAATGCTCAGTTTTAAATCAGCTTTTTCTCTCTCCTCTTTCACTTTCATCAAGAGGCTCTTTAGTTCCTCTTTACTCTCTGCCTAGCTGAGGTTGTTTATATCTCTTCTTGCAATCTTGATTCCAGCTTGTGATTCATCCAGCCTGGCATTTCTCATGATGTACTCTGCACAGAAGTTAAATAAGCTAGGTGACAATACACAACCTTGATGTACTTTTTCCCAATTTTGAGTCTGTTGTTCCATGTTCATTTCTAACTGTTGCTTCTTGACTTGCATACAGGTTTCCCAGGAGACAGGTAAGGTGCTCTGGTATTCTTATCTCTGAATATTTTAGTTTGTTGTGATGCACACAGTCAAAGATTTTCAAGTAGCCAGTGAAGCAGAAGTAGATGTTTTTCTGGAATTCCCTTGCTTTCTATCTAATCCAACAGATGTTGGCAATTTGATCTCTAGTTCCTATGCCTTTTCTAAATCCAGCTTATACATCTGGAAGTTCTAGGTTCATGTACTGCTGAAGCCTATCTTGAAGGATTTTGAGTATTGCCTTGCTAGCATGTGAAATAAGTGAAATTGTATAGGCATGTATAACCTCACTAAAACATTCCTCTTTTTTTCTCCCATTGCCTCCACTTCACCTCCCCTCAAAACACTGCCATTTCCAAGCCTTCTCTGGACTCTAGGTTTTCACATTTTTAGTTATTTTCTATTGTTATCATTCTGTTTTTCACACTCCTTCCCACAAGGACTAGAATCAGGTCATTTTAATCTACCCTTTCCTGTCCACTCTCATAGTCACCCAATCCAAGATCCTCATCAGTTCAAGCCTGAGTTGCAAGGATGGCTTAGAAGCAGTTTCTTTGCCTCCAATCTCTTTTTATCAGATGACTCCTACTCATAGACACTCTAATAATTTTCCTGTAACTTCATTTTCTTCAGGTCCTTTGCCTGCTCAGCAATCTCTGGTGCTTCTATGTCACTCATTAAACACATTCCAAGCACTCTCTGGCCTTCAGGGTTTTCCACTAATATTACACCCCCTAGGATCCCATCCCACCTTCATTTCTCATTACCTCTCACTGCAGTCTTTCTGCTCCCACAAGCAAAATATGCATGCCATCTCCTACATGTGATTTGCTCATTTTCATCTTGATATATTTTCTCATTCAAACTACACACCCACTGACCTACAAATTCATTCCTGTTCTCTCCATGAATATCCTGTTACCCTTCAGAATTCTGCTCATCCCTCATCTCTGTGGAAAGTCCTACTTCCTTAATTGCAAATAAATATGGGATTCCTTTTGTCCTTAATCCCTCAAAAAAGGGCAATCCTCTGGTTGTTATTGAAGGTGGGGACATACTGACATACAGAGATTTAGGCAATGCATTAGTTTGGGTATCAAACTAAAAATAGTTTGGTCTAAATTAATAACAAAATATCTCACAAATAAAGAAAATGGTCAAAGGTTCAAATAAAGCTTTCTTACTCATTTTGTAAGGGAAATAACCATGTATAATAAAAATTGTTGTTGTTGTCTAGTCACTAAGTCGTGTCTGGCTCTTTTTTGACCCCATGGACTGTAATCATCCTGGTTTACAGGCTATGGAATTTTCTAGGCAAGAATACTGTAGTGAGTTGTCATTTCCCTCTCCAGGGGATCTCCTGACCCAGGTGTCTCCTGCATCGGCAGGTGGATTCTTTACCGCTGGGCCATCAGGGAAGCCTCATTAGCTGTCATTTATGAGGGATTTATTTTACTTCCTCAAAGGACTTTATACATACTAACATTTCACTCTTAAGTAAGTTATGTGTCACAGTCATGGTACAGGCAAGAAAGCTGAGGGTCAGGGAAGTAAAAGTAACTTGCCTGAAGTCACAGAGCTAGAAGTAAAGGCAGAATTTGAACTCAGATTTGTCCTTACTCCAAAATCTCTGTCCTAAGATCATGAACTCCTTATTACCAAATTCAGACTTAAATTGAAGAAAGTAGAGAAAACTGCTAGACCATTCAGGTATGACCTAAATCAAATCCCTTATGATTATACAGTGGAAGTGAGAAATAGATTTAAGGGCCTAGATCTGATAGATAGAGTGCCTGATGAACTATGGAATGAGGTTCATGACATTGTATGGGAGACAGGGATCAAGACCATTCCCATGGAAAAGAAATGCAAAAAAGCAAAATGGTTGTCTAGGGAGGCCTTACAAATAGCTGTGAAAAGAAGAGAGGCAAAAAGCAAAGGAGAAAAGGAAATATATAAGCATCTGAATACAGAGTTCCAAAGAATAGCAAGAAGAGATAAGAAAGCCTTCTTCAGTGATCAATGCAAAGAAATAGAGGAAAAGAACAGAATGGGAAAGA
>SJYG01000624.1:1820597-1844862 GCA_006410535.1 Litocranius walleri | reverse complement strand
AAGATCATGGCATCCGGTCCCATCACTTCATGGGAAATAGATGGGGAAACAGTGGAAACAGTGTCAGACTTTATTTTGGGGGGCTCCAAAATCACTGCAGATGGTGACTGGAGCCATGAAATTAAAAGATGCTTACTCCTTGGAAGAAAAGTTATGACCAATCTAGATAGTATATTCAAAAGCAGAGACATTACTTTGCCGACTAAGGTCTATCTAGTCAAGGCTATGGTTTTTCCTGTGGTCATGTATGGATGTGAGAGTTGGACTGTGAAGAAGGCTGAGCGCCAAAGAATTGATGCTTTTGAAGTGTGGTGTTGGAGAAGACTCTTGAGAGTCCCTTGGACTGCAAGGAGATCTAACCAGTTCCATTCTGAAGGAGATCAGTGCTGGGTGTTCCTTGGAAGGACTGATGCTAAAGCTGAAACTCCAGTACTTTGGCCACCTCATGAGAAGAGCTGACTCATTGGAAAAGACCCTGATGCTGGGAGGGATTGGGGGCAGGAGGAGAAGGGGACAACAGAGGATGAGATGGCTGGATGGCATCACCGACTCGATGGACATGAGTTTGAGTGAACTCCGGGAGACGGTGATGAACAGGGAGGTCTGGCGTGTTGCGATTCATGGGGTTGCAAAGATTATTCTGACACAACTGAGCGACTGAACTGATGTTAGAGCTATTATCTTTCATTGCATGCATTTATACCTTTTTTTTTTTTGCCAAACCCAGGCCCTAGCAATGAAAGTGCTAAGGTGTCCTAACCATTGCACCACCAGGGAACTCCTGCTTCATGCCTTCTTTAATGCGTAGTTAGTGAGCTGTTTTGATTGGTCATTTTGCTGCCAGTGATTCCCAAGTAAGCCTGAGCACTGGAATCACATGAAGAAATTTTTAGACACATGGATTCTGCGACTTCCCTACAAACTGTGGATCAGCCGCAGAGCTGTGTTCCAGGACTGCAGGAATCTGAAGTTCCGAGGCTCTCCTAAGTCATCCTGATGCACTGCTTAGCCAAGCCCTCCTTGGGGACTAGAAATCCTGCAAGTGCGCTCACCGGCGCTCTGCACCCACATCCCCTATCGCACATTGAACATTAGAATCAGGGCTATGCACAGAGGCAACACAGCGACTAGCTGAAGCCGAATCGCTCTAGCCAGCAGTGCGCTGCACCCCCTCCCCTGAAGCATGTGCGCCAGCAATCCGGAAACCGGAGAGAGGGGGCAGGGCCGAGCGTGTTGTACGCGGCTTTTAGCCTGTTAGCCTTTCTGAGTTCAAGGTTCACTAGTGCTATTTTTATCGTAAACTCCTGTAAACCGGTACTGTTGCTTTAAGAAAGGGCTGTGTGTCGGTGTGGTGTTAGTCACTTAATCGTGTCTGACTCTTTGTGACCCCAGGGTCTGTACCCACCAGGCCTCCCTGTCCATGGGATTCTCCAGGCAAGAATACTGGAGTGGATTGCCATTTCCTTCTCCAGGAGATCGTCCTGATCCAGGGATTGAACCCAGATCTCCTGCATTGCAGGCAGATTCTTTACCATCTGAGCTCTAGGGAAGTCCGCAAGAAAGTATTGGTTGTAATCAAATTTTGTTTTGTAATCAAAACAAAATACTTTGTTTTGGTGTGTGTATCTATGTTGATTTGGGGCCCTGAGTTTAACAGATAGCACCAGCAGTTTGAGAAAAAGTGAAATACAGGCACACAGTTGTTTTAATAAGAAAGTTTGGTTATTTTAATGTGGCCTTGCATGAATAAGGTCTTTGGTTACAGTCTTGCTTTTTTGGGAATCAGCAGCTCCATTTCCATAGTTGACTTTCCTAGCCTTCAAACCAAACTGTTTCTCTCTCCTACTAAAAGTTTCTAGAGGCAGCTGTCAGTCATTTGTTTTGGCGCAGTTGGCAATGAATTAAAACAGAAACCTAGAGATTGTCATCAATACTTTAAAATGTTAAGTTGTGGTTGTTGGGGAGTTAAAGTATTCAGTGTTTTTTAAACGCTGTATCTATAGTCCCATTCTTGTTGGTCCAACCAAGAAATAGACATAAGTTGTGTTATTCAAAATGGAGTATATATTACTTTTTTTTTTTTTTTTTTTTTGCAATTCTCCACTTTTCTCAGAGAAGGCAATAGCAACCCACTCCAATACTCTTGCCTGGAGACTCCCATGGACGGAGAAGCCTCATAGGCTGCAGTCTGTGGGGTCACACAGAGTTGGACACGACTGACGCGACCTAGCAGCAGCAGCAGCCACTTTTCTTGAGCTTCCCTGGTGGCTCAGTGGTAAAGAATCTGCCTGCAATGCAGGACACACAGGAAACATAGGCTTGATCCCTGGGTGGGGAAGATCCCCTAGAGGGAAGGCATGGCAACCTACTCCACTATTCCTGCCTGGAAACTCCCGTGGACAGAGGAGCCTAGTGGGCTACAGTCCACAGGGTCACAAGCAGGCAGACACAACTGAATTGACTGAGCACACACACACACNACTCCACTATTCCTGCCTGGAAACTCCCGTGGACAGAGGAGCCTAGTGGGCTACAGTCCACAGGGTCACAAGCAGGCAGACACAACTGAATTGACTGAGCACACACACACACACACACAGCCTCTTTCCTAGAGCACACTTCTTTAGCAGAGGAGAACGTGAAAACTTTCAGAAAAGGAGGCTTTCATTCTTTCTGTTAGCCACAATATACATTAAACCAGCTTTGACATACAGGAGGTGTTTGGGATTGTGTTTATGGCTAACGGGAGTCATAAGTGGGTGAGAAGATGCCTCGACGTGGGCACTTTCATACTGCTTGCTTCTACTCACGCTCCTGTGGAGATCAGAGTGGAATTAGCTATGTGCAATGTTTTAGTATCTTTTTGTGCTTCTGAAAGGCCAGTCGGTGGATTCACACTTGGCTCGCTGCATAAGAATCAACCAGTATAGTTTGGTAAAAGTACAGATTCCCAACGTTTATGTCCCCAGCCCACCCCCCACCCCCCACTGCCCTTTGTTTTTGTTCAGTTGGTCTGGGCCAGTGCCTGGGAATCAAAGTTCTCCAGCAGACAGGTGTGGGGATTATTGCCCAAGAGGGCTCTGAAGAGATGTCCGAGTCAAGAATGTCATGAGTTGCTGGGATGTCAGTATGGAAGCCACCACCACAAGTTGCAGGACTTTTCCCTCCAAATTTACAGGTGTGACTGTGTGCAGAACAAAATGTGGGTCTCAGTCTTCGGAGTCGTCTCCACCACCCTGGCCGTGGTGAGCAGCTTCGGCCTGATGCTGTACGTCGGGGTGCCCTTCGTGCTCATAGTTGCGAACTCACCGTTTCTTATCCTCGGTGAGTAAAGCGAAGCGCGGGGCTGCACACTGCGCATGCGGGGTGCGGGAGGGCAGAGGAAGGGCGCTGTGTTAGGCCAGGCGGAACGGTCACATGTAGGTGACTCTGCAGACCCAAAATGAGGGCTCAAGAGAAAAAGAAAATGAAATGGAATTATACGCCTTTAGAGTTGGAAAAATCTGGTACCCCAAATGGAAAAACACAGACCAGGGACGTGAACAGGCATTTCACACACACACACACACAGAATCCAAAATACTAATCACTGAAAATGTAAGAAAGAAATGTTTGACCTTGTGTAATCGCATCAAGGGATGCAAGTTAAACCAAAAGTGAGATACTTTGTCTTCTTATTAGACTAATGAATATTATAGCAAGATTGAAGGTTTGCGGAAGGTTGTATGCAAGTGAACTCTCTGATATTCTGCTGAGGGAGATTTGTAAATTGGTGCACTTTTAAGATATAACTCTGCAACAAATCAAAAGACTTAAAAATTTTAAATGGAATACCTTTGACCTGCCAACTCCACTTCTGGGAATGTGCCCTAGTCATTGGACAGGTTTTCCAAAATAAATAAGCATGTTCATTTTAGTGTGATTTAGAATAGGAAAAAAAAACAAAACAAGCTAATCCTATATCAACATGGGATCACTCTGCTGAGATCACATTGAAGTTTTGGCATCCTATTCAGTCTTTCAAAAAAGGTAGATATAAAGTGTTAAATGGAAAATGCTGGTCATGAAACAAGGTGTTTAAGACAGAGATATGCAAATACGCACACATGTCTGCACGGAGCAGATTCGGGCAGATAGCGCTCGAGATGCCCGCGAGGGCTGCCCTTGGCAGGTAGAGCTGCGGCTATTTAAGGTTTTCTTTGTATTTGCCTGCACTTTCAGGATTTATTTTACAGTAAGTATAAGAAGGCAAATATGTTTCTGTTTTGGGTGGTAAGCAACTTGGAAGAGTTAATAACTGGTTTCCTAGGGGAGATAGGGGAGGAACTGTGCACTGGATGTGTGCCTTCCTAGCACACACTCACGCTTACACACTCAGTGTCCCCACAGCCACAAGCAGCTGACATGTAGACAACTGATCTCATATCAGCGTCTTCATATTATCTGTGCACACATAGACATGTGGGTGTAGGGCTGCATGTGGCGGGGAGGGGGCTGTGATTTCAGCAGCTCAAGAAGTGTGTGAGGAGTTTCTGAACCAAGGTCCATAAATAATAAAACTGGTTTTTAAATACCTGTTCCATATCAATGAGTTTATCTGTGGTCCTTAGAACTTCAGATTCTTGCCCTTCATCCAGGTGAATGCAAGTGAAATCCAGAAAGCTGGCTGTGGGCTGTCAGGGTGCAGTCTGTGACAGACTACACAAGCCCGTGTCACTGCGGGCCTCCTGCCAGACCGTGCACACAGAGCGCCCGAGTGAGCGGCCAAGTGGGGGTCCCAGCGCCTTCCCGTGTAATCTGCAGAGAAGCTCTTCCAAATCAATCAGCATTCAGTTCCAAGTATTGATTTTGTATCAATACACACAGAAGCAGGTGTATAAGAGGGAAAGCGGTAGGAAGCTTGAGGGAAGTGAAATTTATCTGCAGCGTGCTTAGGCTGTCCTTGGTAATCCCCTTTCTTCTTTGTAGTCCTCCTCTCCTAACCTTCAGTGACCACTTCAGACTCCTCAAATGTTCTCGCCTCTTTACTCCAAATCAATCAGGAAACGTCACTGTGAAAGAGACTTTAGTATTCACTTATTATGAAGAGGGTAAATCCATCAGGAAACGTCACTGTGAAAGAGACTTTAGCATTCACTTATTATGGAGAGGGTAAATCCATCAGGAAACGTCACTGTGGAAGAGACTTTAGCAGTCACTTATGAAAAGGGCTCTTAAGGTTCTCTTCGGTGCATCCTTCTGATCTCAAGAGTGCCTGCATTTTACTGACATAATGCCTTAACCTGGGCAAGTGACGTCTGAATGACGGCATTCTGGGTGTCAGAACCAGACTAACAGAAAGCTGCATGTGTGTGTATATCTGTGTGTGTGCAAACCATGGGGTGCCTTTAAAGTCATACCACACTGATAGCTGGAGAACAGATAAATCCCGCTCACACTCTAAACAGCAGGGGAAATGGCCTCTCGAGCGTTCTGATGGAAGGAGAGGTGCCTGGCTGATACTGCTTCACCCAATGCGCATCAGCCAGGTTTCCTGACTCTTCACTGCAACACCCTGAATGGTGACCAGGAGTAGAGTGCACTGTGCTGTGTGCACAGAGCACAGAGTTATTACAGAGCAAGGAGTGAAGAGCTGTGTTGTGGATTCAGAGACAACCAGAGAAGGTGTCAGAGAAAGCAGGATCCAAACACAGACCCCGCAGTATCAATGAGAACTTGAGTGACGGGCAGAGAAAGCAGTTTGAGCTGATCTGGTTAATTTTTAATGGATCTTAAAAAGTACGAGGAGAAGGCAATGGCACCCCACTCCAGTACTCTTACCTGAAAAATCCCATGGACAGAGGAGCCTGGTAGGCTGCAGTCCATGGGGTTGCGAAGAGTCAGACATGACTGAGCGACTTCCCTTTCACTTTTCACTTTCATGCATTGGAGAAGGAAATAGCAACCCACTCCAGTGTTCTTGCCAGGAGAATCCCAGGGACAGGGGAGCCTGGTGGGCTGCCGTCCATGGGGTCACACAGAGTCGGACACGACTGAAGTGACTTAGCAGCAGCAGCAGCAAAAATTACGAAGACTCTGTTTCTTTCTCTAACAGATGTTGGGGTCGATGACATGTTTATCATGATTTCTGCCTGGCAGAAGACCAGCCTCATGGATAGCATAAGCGAACGGATGTCTGATGTCTATTCAAAAGTGGCAGTATCCATTACGATTACCACCGTCACCAATGTCCTGGCCTTCTATACAGGAGTGATGGCCTCTTTCAGGTCCGTACAATACTTTTGCATCTATACAGGAACAGCCCTGCTCTTCTGTTATTTTTATAGCATCACCTATTTTGGAGCATGTATGGCCCTGGATGGGAAAAGAGAAGGAGTCTGTCTGCGCTGGCTGAGGAAGCCAGAAACGCCTGACCAAAAATGTTCCTCATTTAAACAGTCCTGCTGCCTCCCAGGTAGTTCCCTCCAAGATGAATATAAAGCCGACATCCATCCAGTGAATCTGTTCTTTAGAGACTGTTTTGATCCTCTTCTCACAAGCACCATGTCCAAGATTTTTGTAGTGCTCCTGTACGTGTCGTACATCATAACCAGTTTATACGGCTGTTTCCGCGTGCAGGAAGGCTTTAGACCTCCGAAGTCTGGCAAGCGACGACTCCTACGTTATACCGTACTTTAATATAGAGGAGGAACACTTTTCCACTTAGGGCCCCAGGGTTATGGTGGTCGTGACTGAGGTTCTCGACTACTGGGATAAAGATGCCAGGCAAAAACTGGAAAAATGTCTGGCAGATTTTGAAAGCAGTGAGTATGTAGATGGAACCCTGACAGAGTTCTGGTTACGAGAATATGCAAATTACATGGAAAGCCTCCGTCAGGACATGAATGATAAGGCGGTGTTCCTAAGCAACATGCCCACTTTTCTAATGGAATTTCCACTCTTTGCATATGATATTAACATGACATCATCACAGGAGATCACTTGTTCCCAGGCCTTCGTTCAGAGCATGGGTATTTCTTCTTCAACCAATAAGAAGCTGATGTTACTCCAGTTCCAAGACATGGCTGAGAAGTGTGAAGTCCCCCTAATGGTGCACAACCCGGCGTTCGTGTATTTCGATCAGTTCTCTGTGATGGTAGAAAACACCGTTCGAAGTGTGGTTGTTGCGTCGGCAGCTATGCTAATCGTCTCCTTGTTATTAATCCCTCACCCCCTGTGTGCTGTGTGGGTGACCCTCGCTATTGCTTCTGTGATTGTGGGCATCACGGGTTTCATGGCCTTCTGGAATGTCAACCTTGACTCCATATCCATGATTAACCTTGTCATTTGTATAGGGTTTTCCTTTGACTTTTCTGCTCACATTTCCTATGCATTTGTCTCCAGTTTAGAGCCCTCAGTAAACGGAAAAGCCATTGAGGCACTGTATCTGTTAGGCTACCCTGTGCTGCAGAGCGCGGTTTCCACAATAATAGGGGTGTGTGTCCTGTCTGCAGCCAAAGCATATATCTTCAGGACATTTTTCAAGATCATGTTTCTTGTGATGGTATTTGGAGCTGCTCATGGTCTAATTTTTATCCCAGTATTCTTAACCTTTTTTTGAAAGTTACTTTGAATTGGTCAGTCGGTCAGTTCAGTCGCTCAGTTGTGTCCGAATAATCTTTGCAACCCCATGAATCTCAGCACGCCAGGCCTCCCAGTCCATCACCAACTACTGAAGTTCACTCAAACTCACATCCATCGAGTCAGTGATGCCATCCAGCCATCTCATCCTCTGTCGTCCCCTTCTCCTCCTGCCCCCAATCCCTCCCAGCATCAGAGTCTTTTCCAGTGAGTCAACTCTTCGCATGAGGTGGCCAAAGTACTGGAGTTTCAGCTTTAGCATCAGTCCTTCCAAACAACACCCAGGACTGATCTCCTTTAGAATGGACTGGTTGGATCTCCTTGCACTCCAAGGGACTCTCAAGAGTCTTCTCCAACACCACAGTTCAAAAACATCAATTCTTCGGCACTCAGCTTTCTTCACAGTCCAACTCTCACATCCATACATGACCACTGGAAAAACCATAGCCTTTGAATAGCCACTAACAAATCAAAGACCAATTATAGAATTCCTGATTGGCCCAATCCAATCTGATGAAAATGCACTACTAAGAATAGTCAATAAACTAAAAACAAAGGCATGTTTCCTTGGCTTGTAAATACTGTTTTAAAATGTTATTGAAAATATCCTGAGAAAAATTAATGTCTCACATTAAAATATTTTTACTAAATTAAGAAGTGTTTCCATCTTTATTATGGTCTATACAATCAAGCATAACTTTCCAATTATTTGTCCTTTTATTTTATCATTAGTAGTTTATGCCTGGAATTCAAATATTTTATGTATTATACTCTAAAATGAAATATTATTTTCATTGTACTTCTCATATGCATTATTGTGTAAAAGTGTAACTATTATTTATTCTCCTAGTCTGGGGTTTTTCTATGCATTTTCTTAATGGTGTATTTTGATGAACAGAAGTTTGTAAAGTTTTGGAATCAAATTCATCTCTATTTTTATGGTTAGTGTTTTCTGAGAAATCTTTGCCTAATCCAAGATTACAAAAAATCATCTATATTTTCTTCTCAAAGCGAATAGTTTTATATTTACATTTTATATTATATTACATAGAATCACAGACCTCTGTTTGTGGGGAGTATGGGTAGAGGTTCGTTTTCTTTCCATTATAGCTATCCAGTTGTCCCAGCATCTTTAGTGAAAAGACTGTCCTTTCACCAGAGGGACTAACTTGGCACCTCTGTCAGAGACAGTGAAAGTGAAGTCGCTCAGTCGTGTCCGACTCTTTGTGACCCCGTGGACTGTAGCCCACCGGGCTCCTCCGCCCATGGGATTCTCCAGGAAAGAGTACTGGAGTGGGCTGCCATTTCTTTCTCCAGAGAACCAAGTGAAAATTTATGTGTGGCTCTGTTATCTGCTTTTCTGTAATAAAATGGATACCACACTGTCTCGATGACTGAAGCTTTATATTAATTATGGAAATTAGGTTAGGTAAGTTATCCAGCATTTTCCCTCTTTTCTAAATTATTTTGGCTGTTATAGGTTCTTTGCATTTAGATACTAATTTTAGAATTACTTGTCCTTATATCAAAAAAAATAAAAAGGTTTCTGGGATCATAATTGGGTCATGGAAAGTCTTTTGGGGAAAACAGATATATTAGCAATATGAAATCCTCCAATCTGTGAACATGGTTTGTCTCTTACCTGTTATCTTATTTCATGTTTTTCAGAAGTATCTTATACATATACATGGATTCACTTTCTAAACATACATTTTTTAGCACTGTAAATACTTTGAACCCCTTTTTCATTTTTTTTTCACTAGTACATAAAAATACAATTGGTTTCGATATTCCTACCTTATTATGTGTAATCTTTTTAGGTTCACTTGTTTGTGCAGGCTTCCTCGGTGGCTCAGAGGGCAGAGCATCTGTCTGCAATGCTCGAGACCTGGGTTCGATCCCTGGGTCGGGAAGATCCCCTGGAGAAGGAAATGGCAACCTTCTCCAATATTCTTCCTTGGAAAATCCCATGGACTGAGGAGCCTGGTAGGCTACAAACCATTGGGTCACAAAGAGTCGGACACGACTGAGTGACTTCACTTTATTTGTGTAGATTTTTGTAGTTTTTTTAGTAGTTTTTAACCTATGCAGTTATGTCAAGATCACATAAAGACCGTTTTATTTCTCCCTGCATAAACTGTATCACTTAGTTACTTTATTGCACAGGCTTAAAACGCCCAGGAAAATACAGTAAAGCATAGTGGCCTCATTGCTTTGCTGACAGCTTCGTAAGGAATGGAATCAGTATTTCATCAAATATAATGATGGCCTGGAAGCTTTTCATTGCCATCTTCTGTCAGATTACAGAAGCCCCTTTCTACTAGTTTTCTGGCATGTTTTAACATGAATGGGTATTAAATTTTGTCAAATCTCTGTCTGTCAACTGAGATTATCGTGTCTATTTTTCTATTTTGGTCTGTGGAATGTGACAACTTACACTGAATGATTTTTTTAAATCGACTTATATGGAATCATTCTATACTAATCTTGCACTCCTCAAATAACGCATTTGGTCATGGCATGTTATTGTCTTCATATATTGCCATTTTGTTGATATTTTGTCGGTGATATTTGTCCTGTGTGCGTGAGGCATATTGGTCTACAATCCCTTTTCTGTAATGCCTTTCTCAGGCCGTGGTATCAGGGTCATACGACTCTCAGAAAACAAGCCAATAAATACTCTTCCTCTTCTGTCTCCTGAAATATATGATGTATAGTTGACATCATTTTTTCATTTCTTATCAAATGTTTGGTAGAATTCACTAGTGAAGTCTTTGGGTGTGGAGTTTTTCTGAAAA
Source organism: Litocranius walleri (assembly GCA_006410535.1). Taxonomy (NCBI): domain Eukaryota; kingdom Metazoa; phylum Chordata; class Mammalia; order Artiodactyla; family Bovidae; genus Litocranius; species Litocranius walleri. The sequence goes on along the minus strand of SJYG01000624.1, from coordinate 1,834,444 downwards.
GGGCTTTTATTTCAGATTCACTTTTTTTAACAAATTGAAAGCCATTAAAATGTTTTTTTCTTCCTGGGTCAATTTTGGTATGTTTGTTTTGTACGGAATTTGCTATTTTTCCAATTGGCTAAAAATTTCCTTCTAGCTACTATTTTAACTGTATCCACAAAAAATTTTTTATGAGAGATGTTCATTATCATTCACTCCAAAATAAGCTCCTATTTCCCTTGTGATTTCTTCTTTGACCATAAATTAAACAATACCTTTGTCTTCTCTCCATTTCTGAAGGGTAGTGTAAATGGATACAGATTCCTAAGTCAAGAAGGCATTTCTCTCCCAACACTTTAAAAACGCCACTGCAGTGTCTTCCTGATGCGATGCCGTTGGGTTCAGTCTTCACTTTCTCACTGAGCTTCCCTATGGAACGTGCCTTTTTCCCTCTATGTTCATTTAATACTGTGTATTGCTGCTTTTCAGCAATTTGACTATGATGAGATTCTGTGTGTGTGTTTTCTATTCAGTCTTCTTAGAGTCTTTAAGCGCTTAGGGCCTGCGGCTTGGATTCTCCATCGTGTTTGGAAACACTTTAGCCTTTCCTTCTTCACATGTTCTTCTGCCGCATTCTCTCTCCCTTTCCTTTGGTGACCCTAATTATAAATATGTTCTCATTATTTTCAGTTGCCATAAAATGATAATAGTCCCCAAGATTGCATTTTATCATTAATAAACTGAAATTTATTGACACTTTCAAAAAACTCTTCTCTGTAGCCCATATTTTGTTGAAAAAATTAACTTTTTCTACATATGTTGAGATTCCTGGTAAGCTCAGGAAAATTCTCAGTGAAGGTACATAATTATGCTTTTATGTATGGAAGTATTTAAATATTTTAGTCCAAATATTTTCATCATATCATTTTTATTTCATTAAGACTCATTCTTAGACAAATATAACACAAACTCCTCAACAGTTTTGTCTCCATTTCTAATAATCTTGAACACTTTGCCAAACAAAACAGAGGTGTCACAAAATCATAGGGCTTTTCAGTTTCATTCTATTCATCACAGAATGTAAGTTTACCCCCAGATGGAAGCTCATTCAGAAATTGTTCTCACAAGTTATGAAATTACAAACCACAGTTATGAAAGTTCAGTCAGGTACACTGCGCACCTGTTATTTGATTTGGTCATTTTTGTCCCTCACTTTTGCAGTGACAAATTCAGTCACTTCCTGTTTATAGACCATGTTCAGGAATTCCATTTTGCTAAAGTCTTCAAAACTTTATGTTTCTATGGTGTTCCCTTCACCAAACATTTTGATTATTTATACTGATTTTGAATAAATTGCAACAAAAAAGAGTAGAGGACTCTATTCAGAAACTAGTCACAGTTTTCCAAACTAGCTCAGTAACTTTGCAGCGCAACAGCTTGATTTTCAAAGCAGTTCCACAAAGAATCAAGCATTTGCAAACTCTGTCTGATACTGGGCAGCTGAGAGGAACAGCTGTGCACGGTCCCGCCTGAGCATCTTTAATTCAGTCTCAACTCAGCTGCCGAGATTTGTTGTCCAGTCACTTTAGGTGTTTTATTAGGCGTCTCCTCCTCCACCTGTCCCTCCAGGTGTGACCTTGGGTTATCCATTCACATTTACAGATGAAGCCTGCTTTGCTTAATGTAGGCGTTGATACATTTCCTATTCAGCTGTGAATTCTGTCTCCAGCAGCCAGAACTGGCTCCTGCTGTCATCCTGGTGCACCATCTATTTTACGTTTGTACTGGATGCCTTATTTAAACGAAGTTATTATTAAGAGATGAATTAAAATAAGCCTGGATTGGTTTCATATACCGCTGCTTTTTATGTTCAGATCTTTCCACAGTCCAGGCTAGTGATGCAGCTGACACCTGTGCACGGAATCGCATCTTCACTTTGACATGCAGTTACCACCCCCTTCCCAGCCCTTTGCACACACTGTGTAACTAACATGTCCTGTTCGGTGACAGTGGGCAGAGTGCTCAGACACAAGCGCTCTGGGAATGTTAGCTCCTCTCTGGATTCTGTATTACTGAAGCCACACTGGCCACTTTACTCAATAAACCCCAACCTTGTATGGCTCATCACAATGAGAGTCTAATTCTCACTTGTGCAACAGTCACTGTCGATTTTCCTTCCTGGTCAGTGGGTGGCTCTCTTGACCCTGTGAGTCAGGGACTCAGGCTCCTGCCAGCTTCTGGTGCCACAATCCAAACGGCCTCTGCTGTGCCTGTGTCCAGATGGCGGTGGGACAGAGAGCTTCCTAAGGTCTTGTCCTACAGGGGACACACATCACCCCCACGTGCGTTTTGTAGTGACTACTGGCCACAGGCCACACGTGTAAGTTAAAGGAATTAGAAAATGCAGTCCTTGATTGGGCAGCCATATTTCTATTAAATTCTATATTATGGGAAGGGGGCACAATTTTTGTTTGAAGCAAGCATTCAATATTATTGATTCTTAACCTCTTTACATTACTTTTAAGTTTCCAGATGGATCAATATTTAAGTGTAAAAAGGTAGATAATTATAATCTCAGAAAGAAAAAGATCTGTCTGCCATGACACAAAGTCCTGAATCCATGAGGGGGAAAAAAAAAAAAACATTAGTTGATTCAATCACAAATTAAAGCCATAGCAACTAGGAAAAAGAGGTTAGACAAGGGAGCCCTCAACACACAGGAAAAAGCAAAGAAGAAAATTGTAACTGTCCGAAAAAGGAAACCAGTAAAAGATGTAGGACTGTAGTTTTTACATCCCAAACAGACATATGGTTAGTCTAAGCAACAAGTTAAAAGAATTAAATCTGAATAAGATGCTGATGCCGTGAAGTGCTTTAGTGGCCTTCTGAGACAAGCTGTGGCAAAACAGAACACCACGCACTATTGTCGAGGTGGAAAGTGATGCAGCCGCTATCGATCTTAACTTTCAGTAGTTCTGAAAATTTTAATGAGGATATCCTTTGACATACTAAGTCCTTTTCTAAAAAAAAATCTCACAAATACAGTTATTATGTTCTAAGTAAAGACATTCATTCACTTAGCACTGTTTATATCAGGAACACACTAACCAACTAGAGATGTGTCAATAGTTGCTCAGTTGCTCAGTCGTGTCTGACTCTTTGTGACCCCATGGACTGCATCATGCCAGGCCTCCCTGTCCTTCACCATCTCCTGGAGTTTGTTCAAATTCATGCATGTCTATCGAGTCGGTGATGCCATCCAACCATCTCATCCTCTGTTGTTCCCTTTTCCTCCTGCTTTCAATCTTTCCCAGCATCAGGGTCTTTTCCAATGAGTTGGTTCTTCATATTAAGTGGCCAGAATATTGGAGCTTCAGCTTCAGCAGGGTTATGGTTAGTTTATGTTTCAGCCATACACTGGAAAATTATAAATCAATTCAAAAGAATAAGATAAATCTACATACAGAAGTCTACATACAGATGTTAAGATCCTTTGACATATTTGGTGAAAAATGTATTCTGCATACTGAGGTAGTGCAGTAATATTTATGAAGAAGATATACTTGCATATATTTTGATATGCCTGCAAATGCAAAGAAGACAGTTTGTAATGATAAGCACCCACTTTTTAAATTTATGTAGAAGAGGAACGAGACAGAAGTTTTAGGGCTGAGTTTTGGTTTCTTTTCTTTCACTATTCACTGTGTGCATTTACTTCTGACTTTTTACAAGGCGAATGATATGTCTATTGTTAAAGAAAAAAAATAACTAAAAGAAGTCTACCAGATTCCCCAAAGCCTTACCTGAGAACCATGCTTCTGGGTTATCTCCCCAAAGGTAAAACCTGCCTTTTTAGAACACATGAACTATCTATGCCTTGTGTGTGATGGGGGTGTGTGTGTGTATTGGAGTGTGTGTGTGTGTGTGTGTGTGTGAGGGGTGTGTGTGTGTGTGTGTGTGTTGGGTGTGTGTGTGTGTTGGGTGTGTGTGGGGGGTGTGTGTGAGGGGGATGTGTGTGTGTGAGGGGTGGTGTGTGTGAGGGGGGTGTGTGCGTGAAGGGTGTGTGTGTGTTGAGGGTGTGTGTGTGTGTGAGGGGTGTGTGTGTGTGTGTGTGAGAGGGATGTGTGTGTGTGTGAGGGGTGTGTGTGTGTGTGAGGGGTGTGTGTGTGTGTGAGGGGGATGTGTGTGTGTGTCCGTGAACAAGCCAAATTCTCCCAGTAAACCGTGAGCCATGTAGGATGGCACTCATTTCACTCGCCTTGAAGAAGTGTGTCTTACATTAAGTGTATCCTGAAAGGATGAGGACCAGGGACAAATTTGGGTGAGTCAGGCTGATCTCGGGTGGCCTCGGCCGGCAGTGGCTTGAAGCGGGGCTTGGGCTCCCAGGCAGAGACTGAGGCCAGGCCACAGCAGTGAGAGCAGCGAGCTCTGACCCTGAGATCAGTGGGCAGGGACAAGAGCCCTGGCCCTTCTGCTTTGCAGGAAAGAACCTCCACGAAGATGGAAAGTAGTAGAGCAAGGAAAGTGTTCATTTGGAGGAAAAACAGTATATTGTGTGTGGACACACACATGGATGGATTCAGAGAGAGAGGGCTGAGTTCTCCCCTCGTGGCAACTACTTCTGTGGGTATGTCTCTAGATTTCCTTTGGCCAGTCATTTACCGGGTTCACAGCCTGTAACTGGTATATCTCAGGATCCCCCATGTGTGTGCATGCATCTCTTAGCCAAGACGGATCTTACTGCCAAGGCCTGTGGGTAGAGCATCCCTGGACGTCTCTCCCCTTGAGACTTCCTGAGAGCCTTTCTGCAGACGTGTGGTCAGCGAGGTCTCCTTAGAATGAGAAAGATGCAGCCTGGCCAGGGCCCAGCCTCCTCCCTTAATGGCCCCACTCTTCTCACCTGCAGTTTTAGCCCGTGTGGGATTTTCATTCTATTCATCACAGAATGTAAGTTTACCCCCAGATGGAAGCTCATTCAGAAATTGTTCTCACAAGTTATGAAATTACAAACCACAGTTATGAAAGTTCAGTCAGGTACACTGCGCACCTGTTATTTGATTTGGTCATTTTTGTCCCTCACTTTTGCAGTGACAAATTCAGTCACTTCCTGTTTATAGACCATGTTCAGGAATTCCATTTTGCTAAAGTCTTCAAAACTTTATGTTTCTATGGTGTTCCCTTCACCAAACATTTTGATTATTTATACTGATTTTGAATAAATTGCAACAAAAAAGAGTAGAGGACTCTATTCAGAAACTAGTCACAGTTTTCCAAACTAGCTCAGTAACTTTGCAGCGCAACAGCTTGATTTTCAAAGCAGTTCCACAAAGAATCAAGCATTTGCAAACTCTGTCTGATACTGGGCAGCTGAGAGGAACAGCTGTGCACGGTCCCGCCTGAGCATCTTTAATTCAGTCTCAACTCAGCTGCCGAGATTTGTTGTCCAGTCACTTTAGGTGTTTTATTAGGCGTCTCCTCCTCCACCTGTCCCTCCAGGTGTGACCTTGGGTTATCCATTCACATTTACAGATGAAGCCTGCTTTGCTTAATGTAGGCGTTGATACATTTCCTATTCAGCTGTGAATTCTGTCTCCAGCAGCCAGAACTGGCTCCTGCTGTCATCCTGGTGCACCATCTATTTTACGTTTGTACTGGATGCCTTATTTAAACGAAGTTATTATTAAGAGATGAATTAAAATAAGCCTGGATTGGTTTCATATACCGCTGCTTTTTATGTTCAGATCTTTCCACAGTCCAGGCTAGTGATGCAGCTGACACCTGTGCACGGAATCGCATCTTCACTTTGACATGCAGTTACCACCCCCTTCCCAGCCCTTTGCACACACTGTGTAACTAACATGTCCTGTTCGGTGACAGTGGGCAGAGTGCTCAGACACAAGCGCTCTGGGAATGTTAGCTCCTCTCTGGATTCTGTATTACTGAAGCCACACTGGCCACTTTACTCAATAAACCCCAACCTTGTATGGCTCATCACAATGAGAGTCTAATTCTCACTTGTGCAACAGTCACTGTCGATTTTCCTTCCTGGTCAGTGGGTGGCTCTCTTGACCCTGTGAGTCAGGGACTCAGGCTCCTGCCAGCTTCTGGTGCCACAATCCAAACGGCCTCTGCTGTGCCTGTGTCCAGATGGCGGTGGGACAGAGAGCTTCCTAAGGTCTTGTCCTACAGGGGACACACATCACCCCCACGTGCGTTTTGTAGTGACTACTGGCCACAGGCCACACGTGTAAGTTAAAGGAATTAGAAAATGCAGTCCTTGATTGGGCAGCCATATTTCTATTAAATTCTATATTATGGGAAGGGGGCACAATTTTTGTTTGAAGCAAGCATTCAATATTATTGATTCTTAACCTCTTTACATTACTTTTAAGTTTCCAGATGGATCAATATTTAAGTGTAAAAAGGTAGATAATTATAATCTCAGAAAGAAAAAGATCTGTCTGCCATGACACAAAGTCCTGAATCCATGAGGGGGAAAAAAAAAAAAACATTAGTTGATTCAATCACAAATTAAAGCCATAGCAACTAGGAAAAAGAGGTTAGACAAGGGAGCCCTCAACACACAGGAAAAAGCAAAGAAGAAAATTGTAACTGTCCGAAAAAGGAAACCAGTAAAAGATGTAGGACTGTAGTTTTTACATCCCAAACAGACATATGGTTAGTCTAAGCAACAAGTTAAAAGAATTAAATCTGAATAAGATGCTGATGCCGTGAAGTGCTTTAGTGGCCTTCTGAGACAAGCTGTGGCAAAACAGAACACCACGCACTATTGTCGAGGTGGAAAGTGATGCAGCCGCTATCGATCTTAACTTTCAGTAGTTCTGAAAATTTTAATGAGGATATCCTTTGACATACTAAGTCCTTTTCTAAAAAAAAATCTCACAAATACAGTTATTATGTTCTAAGTAAAGACATTCATTCACTTAGCACTGTTTATATCAGGAACACACTAACCAACTAGAGATGTGTCAATAGTTGCTCAGTTGCTCAGTCGTGTCTGACTCTTTGTGACCCCATGGACTGCATCATGCCAGGCCTCCCTGTCCTTCACCATCTCCTGGAGTTTGTTCAAATTCATGCATGTCTATCGAGTCGGTGATGCCATCCAACCATCTCATCCTCTGTTGTTCCCTTTTCCTCCTGCTTTCAATCTTTCCCAGCATCAGGGTCTTTTCCAATGAGTTGGTTCTTCATATTAAGTGGCCAGAATATTGGAGCTTCAGCTTCAGCAGGGTTATGGTTAGTTTATGTTTCAGCCATACACTGGAAAATTATAAATCAATTCAAAAGAATAAGATAAATCTACATACAGAAGTCTACATACAGATGTTAAGATCCTTTGACATATTTGGTGAAAAATGTATTCTGCATACTGAGGTAGTGCAGTAATATTTATGAAGAAGATATACTTGCATATATTTTGATATGCCTGCAAATGCAAAGAAGACAGTTTGTAATGATAAGCACCCACTTTTTAAATTTATGTAGAAGAGGAACGAGACAGAAGTTTTAGGGCTGAGTTTTGGTTTCTTTTCTTTCACTATTCACTGTGTGCATTTACTTCTGACTTTTTACAAGGCGAATGATATGTCTATTGTTAAAGAAAAAAAATAACTAAAAGAAGTCTACCAGATTCCCCAAAGCCTTACCTGAGAACCATGCTTCTGGGTTATCTCCCCAAAGGTAAAACCTGCCTTTTTAGAACACATGAACTATCTATGCCTTGTGTGTGATGGGGGTGTGTGTGTGTATTGGAGTGTGTGTGTGTGTGTGTGTGTGTGAGGGGTGTGTGTGTGTGTGTGTGTGTTGGGTGTGTGTGTGTGTTGGGTGTGTGTGGGGGGTGTGTGTGAGGGGGATGTGTGTGTGTGAGGGGTGGTGTGTGTGAGGGGGGTGTGTGCGTGAAGGGTGTGTGTGTGTTGAGGGTGTGTGTGTGTGTGAGGGGTGTGTGTGTGTGTGTGTGAGAGGGATGTGTGTGTGTGTGAGGGGTGTGTGTGTGTGTGAGGGGTGTGTGTGTGTGTGAGGGGGATGTGTGTGTGTGTCCGTGAACAAGCCAAATTCTCCCAGTAAACCGTGAGCCATGTAGGATGGCACTCATTTCACTCGCCTTGAAGAAGTGTGTCTTACATTAAGTGTATCCTGAAAGGATGAGGACCAGGGACAAATTTGGGTGAGTCAGGCTGATCTCGGGTGGCCTCGGCCGGCAGTGGCTTGAAGCGGGGCTTGGGCTCCCAGGCAGAGACTGAGGCCAGGCCACAGCAGTGAGAGCAGCGAGCTCTGACCCTGAGATCAGTGGGCAGGGACAAGAGCCCTGGCCCTTCTGCTTTGCAGGAAAGAACCTCCACGAAGATGGAAAGTAGTAGAGCAAGGAAAGTGTTCATTTGGAGGAAAAACAGTATATTGTGTGTGGACACACACATGGATGGATTCAGAGAGAGAGGGCTGAGTTCTCCCCTCGTGGCAACTACTTCTGTGGGTATGTCTCTAGATTTCCTTTGGCCAGTCATTTACCGGGTTCACAGCCTGTAACTGGTATATCTCAGGATCCCCCATGTGTGTGCATGCATCTCTTAGCCAAGACGGATCTTACTGCCAAGGCCTGTGGGTAGAGCATCCCTGGACGTCTCTCCCCTTGAGACTTCCTGAGAGCCTTTCTGCAGACGTGTGGTCAGCGAGGTCTCCTTAGAATGAGAAAGATGCAGCCTGGCCAGGGCCCAGCCTCCTCCCTTAATGGCCCCACTCTTCTCACCTGCAGTTTTAGCCCGTGTGGGATCAGTCTCAGATCGCCTTACCTTCTTATCTCCTGCCTCAAGGTCACTGTGTGCCCACCAGTGCAGCTCCAGCCCAGGTTCAAACAGAATCGCTTCCAATTTCTCCAGGAAACCGTCGGGCGGGAGGAGGTGGGTGCTCCATCCATCAGTTCCTTTCTGACCTTCTGTCCTGTGTGAGAACGTGGCCTTTCTTTCCTGGAAATGAGGCTTTTCTCTCTAGAGGTGGTCCTGAGGGGACCCTGAGCTGAGTGGGAACCCTAACCAGAAGGGAGCCCAGAGTAGGCAGTGCAGCTGAACCAGAAGTGGAATCAGAGGTGAGGCAAGGGTGTGACTGTCAGTCTGAGAGGCTCCTCTGCAGTCAGCCATCAGCACTGGGGTCCCAGCCTCTGGGGCCTCAAAGAGTGGGCTGGGGCAGCTCCAGAAAGAGTAGTGGTGGGGAGGAGCCAGATCCGAGCCTCAAGTCCGAACCTGCCTGTGTGCTCTGGGTGACAGGTCAGGGTCCTAAGCTAACTGTAGACCTGCGTGGGGCCACTGCAGAGATGTCTTGGTTGTCAAAGCACAGGCTGAGCCCAAGCCAGGCAGGGAATGGGCCCTGCTCCTTGGGACCCATGGGACTTGGGCAGAGATTTGAGGAGGAGAAAGATGACCCCAGAAGGTAAAGAGACTTACCACAATGAGTAACTCAAATTACCTCGTAAGTTTGTTCTTCTAGAGAGGAAACCATGTCTCTTAGAAAACAAAAATGAGAACGGAGAGGAGGTTAGAAAAACTGCTTTTAAAATGAAAAGGACACACCATTTTAAGAGCTGCCAGGCCTCTCAGTCGCATGACTTCCTCTCTCCATCCTCCTGTGCGAGTTCCTGGGTTGGAACAGACACAAGTTGGAGAAGAGGAACAGGAAGAGTCTTGCACCATACATGCTGAACTGTCGCAGGGAAAAGGCAGTTCTGACTCCATGTCGGAACTGCTTCTTGGACTTGCTTTCCTTCGCTTTTGTTGTTATAATCATGCATAATCATCTGCCTCAGAGAGTCCTGCCTATCTGCCTGACTGCTAAAGTGCCTTTGTTCAGAACCCCGTCGACCTGTGGATGGTAGGAAGGAAGAAGTGAAACATGCCATCCTTGAGGCAGGCCACTCCAGGAGATATTTGCAAGAGGGTTTTTTTATGGCTTTCTAGCTTTAAACGTTTCGCTTTATATTGGGATATAGTCCGTTAGCATGAGTGTTTCAGGTGAACAGGGAAGGGGCCTTTCCTATTTCCTCACCTCCCCCATCTCTGATCTATAAAAGAAACTGGCATCTAGGACCCAATGAGACGGTTATTTTGAGACATTAGTCTCCATTCTCTTGGTCAGTTGGCTTTGCAAATAAAGTCATATTCCATGCCTCAACACCTCAGCTCCCATTCATTGGTCTGTTGGGTAGCAAGCAGAGTTTGGATTCGGTATCAGTCAGTCAGTCTGTTCAGTCACTCGTGTCTGACTCTTTGCAACCCTATGGACTGCAGCACTCCAGTCCATCACCAACTCCCGGAGTTCACTCAAACTCACGTCCATCGAGTCAGCGATGCCATCCAGCCATCTCATTCTCTGTCATCTCCTTCTCCTCCCACCTTCACTCTTTCCCAGTATCAGGGTCTTTTCTAATGAGTCACTTCTTTGCATCAGGTGGCCAAAGTATTGGAGTTTCAGCTTCAACATCAGTCCTTCCAGTAAACACCCAGGACTGATCTCCTTTAGGATGGACTGGTTGGATCTCCTTGCTATCCAAAGGACTTTCAAGAGTCTTCTCTAACACCACAGTTCAAAAGCATCAATTTTTGGCACTCAGCTTTCTTTATGGCCAAAGATTGAAAAGGATATTTCTCTGAGGAAAGCTAATAGCAGATAGGCACATGAAAAGGTGCTCAGCATCACTAACTACTGCTGCTGCTGCTAAGTCACTTCAGTCGCGTCCGACTCTGTGCCACCCCATGGACGCTAACTACTAGAGAAATGCAAATCAAAGTCCAATGAGTCAAGCACTCACATTCATCAAATTGGCCACCTCAAAACATCCTAAAGAATAAATGTCCTGGGCTGCCTCCACACAGGCCTTGGGAGGGGGGCTCGGGCACCGGCTTCTGTTCCCAGTGCAGCGTGGAGGACACCCTGGAGAAGCTCCATGGAGCTGGGCTTTTCCTAGAGACGGTGGGTGTGAGAGATGAACAGACCCCACACGCGCCCAGGGTCCCCAAGGAACCACCACACAGGCTGGCACGTGGGCAACCCTCATGCGTGATCCTCCTCGGACTCCCTGCTCAGCTCGCACTCCCCATGTGGGTGTGCGTCTGGGGTCCGGTGTGTGTCTAGTGTCTGGCGTGTGCTGTGTGTGTGTGTGAGACTGTGTGTGAGGGTGAACACCCTTCCATTTAGCCTCTGTGGGTCTGGTATCTGGTGTGGGTCTGGTATCTGGTGTATGTCTGGTGGGTGCTGTGTGTGTCACCGTGTGTGAGGGTGAGCCCCCCCAGCCGCTTACCTGTGTGTCTGTGGAGCCACCAGCAGAGTGGCCCTGGGCAGCTCTGCAGCCACGTGTCCCCCGCGTGTCCCCCGCGTGTCCCCCACGGGTCCCCGCAGCCCTGCTCCATCCTCCGTGTCTGCCGCGTGGTGGCGCCGAGAGCTTTACAGACAGAACCGCAGGCATTGGCCCCTCCCCGTGACCGTGGGCCCTGAGTTTGGCCCAGGGTGTCTGCTGACCCTGCAGGTTCCTCCCTGTCGCTGAGCCGCCCCTGGGGGAGAGACCTGGCAGTGCGAGACTCAGAGCCGCGTCCAAGGGGCGCAGAGCCTGCAGCCTGGCCCTGCTGGGACGACGTCTCTGACTGACAGGGGCATGGGCCCAGTGCAGCTGGTCCAGGGCTTGGGGATGGCAGGCCCGGCGCTTCCCGCAGAGCCGGGCGGCTGGCCCTCTGGCCACCTGGACTGTCTGTCTCTCTCTAGAGGGAAGAGGAGGCCATGTCAGACGTGGAAAAGACGGTGGATGAGTATGAGTGAGTCCTGGGGCGCTGGGCAGGGGCTGCGCCCATCAGGGGTGTGGGGAGAGCCACGCCCTTGCTTCCAGCCCGTTGCCTCGGGCTGCCCCAGGCAGGGGTCTGGCCGAGAAGACCCCAAGGCTAGGGGATGGGCCGGGCCAGGGGCTTGGGGCTGGGCCTCCTGAGACAAGACCAGATAGTTTCCATGAGGACCCAGAGGCCACAGAGCCACCGTGCCCAGAAACCCGCCCCAGACCTGGCATCACGGCTCTGGGGGCTGCTGGCCCTGCCGTCTGCCCTGTCCTGGGGTCAGAGAGGGAGGCACACTGCAACCCATCGGTCAGTCATCTCTGGGGGAGGCAGTGCCCGGGGCAGACAGGACTGCAGGTGTAGCTTGGACCCTGAAGACCCCCTCCTGGGCACCGAGGGTGCAGAACTGGGGGCTGGGTGGAGGGCTTGTGCCCATGGACTTGGGCCAGGTGGACAGAGAGTGGGGCGTGCAGAGCCCAGGGACCAGCACTCGCCAGGTTTCCTGGTTGGGGAGGCAGCTGAATGGAGCCGGGCTGGGCTGGGCTGTGGGTGGGGGCCAGGCGGACTCCAGGACCCAGCACGAGGGTAAACGTCTCCGCGAAAAGGCCGTGGGGTGTGTGCACGCGTGTGTACACGTGCGTGCTGTGTTCCTGACAGCGTCTCCCCTCACGCCGCAGGGAGCAGGAAGGTAAGGACACGCCACCTCTCACTGGGCGGAAGGACAGCCTGGCTGGAAACTGACTATCTCTTCTCTCCTCTCTTGCGCTCACGCCTCCTCCCTGAGCAGAAGCAGCCACGGAAGGTACGGGAGTGGGGGTCGCCCAGGGAGCATCCCGCCTGTCCCCAGACCCTGCTCCCAGCTGAGCAAAGCCCCCTACCAGCCCCAGCTTCCTGCAGGCAGAGTCCTGACGGGGCTATGCTGCCTGTCTGCTCCACCGCCTGACCCGGCTGGGGCCACACCCTGCCAGCAAGTGATGAAAATAGAACCCCCCACCCATTCCACCCCAGCCCTGGCCCTCTCGCATGCTGGGCGGCCCCTCATCCACACGGGTCCTTTCTGGTCCCAGACACTGAGGAAGGGGCTCCAGCGCCTGAGTCTAGGACAGGACCCTGACCCTGTGCTGTGACGTCAGAGAACAAGCTGGGGAGGGAGGCTGAGTCAGACACGGGGCCTGGAGGCGGCCCCACCGAGGCAGCACCCCCAGGTGCAGAGGGGGCTTCAGCCCCAGAGAGGCAAGTTTCAAACGAGAGGACCCGGCACAGACTTCCCCTGAAAGAGCAGACACGGAGTGTTCCAGGCTTTGTGTCCGCCCTGCTGAGGCCACCGCTCAAGGAACATTCTAGAAACGTCTGCAGGCTGTTGGGCCCCAGTTTGCGGCTTCTGGTTTAAACCAAGAGCAGAGCAGCCCCTGTCAGCTACACAGGTCCCCCCACTCACTGGGACCTTGGGTGTCTCTGGGCCCCACACCTCCCTGCGCCGGGCCTGCTCACTGTCTGGTTCGCCTCTGCAGAGCACGAGGAGGCGGTGGAAGAGGAGGCTGGAGGCGAGGCTGAGGCTGGGGAGCCCAGCGCCGCGGGTGAGGCCTCTCCCGGAGCAAGGGGGGAAGGGGCCCTCCAGAGCTGGAGGCGGCAAGGGCCCAGCACTGCTCCTGTGGCAGCGGGAAGGCCCCCTAGACCGTGCTCCACAGCCTGGGCAGCCCCAGTCCCGGCCGGGCTCAGCCTCGTCAGTACGCGCTGCACCTGCTTCCTTCGGCCGGGCGGGCCTGGGCCCTGGCAGGTGTGCCCAGGCAGATCCTGGACCTGGAGCCCTGCGGGGCCCCCTTGGCTGAGGATGTGTGGGTGGGACAGGGGGCTACTGGCAGGGCCTTGAGCTTGGCACTGGGACCCTGACTCCTTTCTCATGTTCTGTTCAAAAGATGGAGAAGAGGAAGGTAGAGAAGCTGAAGGTGAGGCTTGCTGGCCATTGGGACATGGTGGGGAAGCCCCTCCTGCAGCTGTGGGGAGACCCTGTGGGGAGGGGAGACCCTGGGGGGAGGGGAG
>SJYG01000624.1:1775399-1811562 GCA_006410535.1 Litocranius walleri | reverse complement strand
GGCCCCCCACCCCCATCCGCTCAGCCCTGCACCCTCCCCGGCAGCGGCTGCTGTGCCCGGCCCTCCTCTGGCGGCAGCTCCTCCAGTTCTTCCCTGAGTCCCCTGGGTGGGGCCCCCTTCTTGAGTAGGGGCCGAAGGCTAGACTTCTCCCTTTATTCCCCCTGCAGAGACCTGAGGAACCTGCGGAAGCAAGGGCGGATGCGGGTCCACGTAGGGAGGCGGGGAGAGCTCAGCCTCCAGGTCCAGCAGATTAGGGCACAGCGTTGACTCCTGGAGCACCGGTTTCGCCTGCCTCTTGCTCTCCTCATCTTCCTTTTCTTTGGTGGTTTCTGCGATTAACACCTGCGGGCGTGAAGAAGCTCTCGATGGGGAAGGGGGACACAGGGGGTTAGAAGGTGAAAGGGTGAAAGGTTTAAGCCAAGGTTTAAGCCAACCTGGCGGATTTTCTACCAGATCCTGCCAGACCAAAATGTATGGAGTTTGGTCCGGGTGTCCCAGTGGGTTGGGACTAAGCACCTTCTTGCTGACCACTCGAACAATAGGCAAGCAAAAGGTGCCCTCTGGTGGCCAGTCAACGCCAAAGGTGGGCCATTCAACTGAACAGAGAGTTACCAGCTTGCTTTTCTTCACCAGCAGGGATAGATTCTGCGCTCTAGAATTAAAATCAGAGAAATGGTCGGTTACGAGAGTCAAAGGAGTAGAAACCTTCTGCCCCATATCGTGCCCTGAGAGCCCCAATGAACAGACAAAGAACACAAGGACGGTGCTGGCACTCACACTCACACAGATACAGTGAACAGACTCAGACAACAAACACAAACTGGCCACCAGCAGCCCAGTACTAGGTCTTTCTGGGTTCCCTTTTCAGTCTTACCTGCAGGGTATTCACAGAGCCAGTTGCCTCCCCCCGGATACAATACTGGAGGCCCCCGTCTTAAACTGGACTTATTCCTGTACTCGTGCCCAACTTCCCCCCCAGTATGCTACTGGGTCTGGGTCTCACGCTGGGCTTCTCCAGAGCTAACACCGGTGTTCAGAAATCTTACCTCCTAGTGAGGTCTCCCTCCTACCAGGAGAGTTATTCTGCCCAGTCAAAGGAAGATCCTGGACGAGCTCCCAAATGTTACGCTCCGAGTTCAAGTCTCTGAATAGATTGAGAGAACAGGTCCACCACGGCAATGCAAAGGCGAGAAGGGAGTTTATTTATTGCTAACTCGAGTTAGGGCACTCTGCCACTTCCAACGCAGTGGAGTAAGGCAAGAGGGCCCGAGCCCTGAATTACAGCAGTATTTATAGACTTAGAACAAAGACAGGGAGTTGGCAAGGGCACATTGGTTGCGAGGGGTTCTTGCCATCTATTAATTGGCTAATTTTTGTGCATGTGGGCTTGCTTAAGGAACTTTTTGTGTTATCTGGGCTAGCTCTAACCAGGCTATGGGGAGTATGCTGACTGGCTGAGTCTCAAGGCCGGGGGGATGATGATCTCAGCTCCTTCTGGGCAGTGACCCAGCTTTTTCTGTGATTGTAGCTCTGGCTACTTTAGTCCTTGAAGCTTGTCATGGCTTCTGTCAGGTCTCAACAGAGACAAGTCTTAACAAGCAGTTTAAGAAAACAGAGGCCACAGATCAGTAAGAGAGACATTGTAAGCAGGGGTCAAAGAAAGGGCAAGAACCAAGTTACATTTGATGACAATTTTTACTGTGGTCCAGATAGGGTCAGTGCTTCCGTCATCCTGTCCAAAGGGATGGAGCCATTCAGACCCAGAAATAGCTGCAGGAATAACAACCTGAACATTAATACATAAATTAGAAAAAAATAAGCCTGAAATTGAGCCTGAATCTTAATTTAGACTTAACACTTTGAGGGGATATGTAGCCAGGTAGCCAGGTTTATCAATGTAGGTCTTAACTTTTAATATGGCTATTGGTCATTACATATTTGTTTTTCTTTTCTTGTCAACATATGATCCAGAACAATTTCCTTGTCTAAACATATAACAGTTACAAAGTTACAAGAAGAGACCTTTAAAAAGTAAGGTTCTAGACCTGCCTCTTGAGAAACCTATATGCAGGTCAGGAAGCAACAGTTAGAACTGGACATAAAACAACAGACTGATTCCAAATAGGAAAAGGAGTTCGTCAAAGATTTATATTGTCACCCTGCTAATGTAACGTATATGCAGAGTACATCATGAGAAATGCTGGGCTGGAAGAAGCACAAGCTGGAATCAAGACTGCTGGGAGAAATATCAATAGCCTCAGATATGCAAATGACACCACCCTTATGGCAGAAAGTGAAGAGGAACTAAAAAGCCTCTTGATGAAAGCGAAAGAGGAAAGTGAAAAAATTGACTTAAAGCTCAACATTCAGAAAACTAAGATCATGGCATCCGGTCCCATCACTTCATGGGAAATAGATAGGGAAACAGTGGAAACAGTGTCAGACTTTATCTTTTGGGGCTTCAAAACCACTGTGGATGGTGACTGCAGCCATGAAATTAAAAGACACTTCCTCCTTGGAAGAAAAGTTATGACCAACCTACATAGTATATTCAAAAGCAGAGGCATTACTTTGCCGACTAAGGTCCGTCTAGTCAAGGCTATGGTTTTTCCTGTGGTCATGTATGGATGTGAGAGTTGGACTGTGAAGAAGGCTGAGCACCAAAGAACTGATGCTTTTGAACTGTGGTATTGGAGAAGACTCTTGAGAGTCCCTTGGACTGCAAGGAGATCCACCCAGTCTATTCTGAAAGAGATCAGCCCTGGGATTTCTTTGGAAGGACTGATGCTAAAGCTGAAACTCCAGTACTTTGGCCACCTCATGCAAAGAGTTGACTCATTGGAAAAGACTCTGATGCTGGGAGGGATTGGGGGCAGGAGGAGAAGGGGACGACAGAGGATGAGATGGCTGGGTGGCATCACTGACTTGATGGACATGAGTCTGAGTGAACTCTGGTGGTTGGTGATGGACGAGGAGGCCTGGCGTGCTGTGATTCATGGGGTCTCAGAGAGTGGGACACGACTGAGCAACTGGACTGACTGAGTCACCTGCTGCTGGTGGACTTGGCTCTCAGAACAGCTGACGGCACCTACGTCTGACACTCAGAAAATTCAATTCTCAACAACACAAAGACTGGTCTGAAATCACACCATAGTGTCATCTAGTTATTTCCATAGCTACTCTATTTTGACTTTAACTGTAAATTTTTTTCTTAACAGCCAAAGTGGTTGTCACTGTCAGTAATGTTAGTGTTTCTCTAGGTTTGAGAAGATACAAGAATCAGGGGTCATAAAAATCTCCTCCCAAAAGTGTCCAACTATCTGAAGTCCTCTTCTGCAGTTGGTTCTGTTTTTTTGTTGTTGTTGTTGTTGTTTGGTTTTTTTTTTTAACACAGAGTGCCCCATTTCTAATTTCCACCCTGAACGCCTTTCAGGGGTGTTAAAGGTCAGCAGCTTCAGTGGCCATGATTCAATCTTTGTAGAGGTAGATGGCGGAGCCCCTTCAGGGTCATGAATCTGACCATAGTTTGGGGGCACTACATTACTATTTTGTCTCACACTTAGTAATGTAAGGGACAACACTTTTTAAAAAAATTTTTTTTAATTTAAAAGACTTGGAACCCATGCAATCTTGGCCCAACAAGGTACAATGGTCAAGTCTGGGAAGCAAGCTAAATGTAGAAATCACAGATGAATAGAAACAGACCAGGTACGTGTACACAATGCAATGTTTCTCAACGATAAGGAAGTAGGAAATAATGCCAAGTCCAGCCACAGGGAATAAAGTAGAGACCATCACTCCAAGTGAAGTCAGGGAGACAGGGAGAGACACGCACCAGGCGATGTCACCTCTAGGTGTAGCCTAAAAATAGACACAGATGAAGCTCCTTCCCAAAGAAACACAGCCTCACAGATTTAGGAAAGAAACTTCTGGTCACCAAGAAAATCAGGTTGCATTGGACTGAAAAGGAAAAAAGCCCCACAAGATCATAATCCACCTGTATGCTCCAGTTCAAGTCACAAGGTAAAAACAGAAGAATATGGAACAAGAAATGCTGATTCTATTCCCGTCAGGCCACAGTGACCTGGGCTGGTGTCCCATCCCTGGAGTCTGATTGGCTTGGACACCAAGGCTGAGCATCCTGGGGCTGAGGGAGCCAGGAGCAGTGGCAGGCACCCCACAGTGGACCAGGGGTGACTGCTGCCCTCTGCAGAGCCCCCAGCCTTCAGAAACAAGTGGGGGAAATTAGGAGTTTAGAATTAACATATACACAGAAATACATATCAGATAATCGAAACGTAACTAGTGAGCAGCATAGGAAAGTTGGTGAACACACTGTAATCACCTATGCGTGAAAATGAACCGAAAGAGAATAGATAAACATCTATGCATAACTGAATCACGTGTCTGCACAACTGAAACAAGCACATCGGAATCAACAATATCCCAACATAAAATAGCGAGGAAATTACGGGGGAGGGGGGAGCAGGACATGGAGAAGTGCTGCCCCCTCGTAGCCTTTTAATTTACCAACACCGTGAAAAGCCGCACTGCGGGGCATTTAATGCACAGGGTCAAGGGGCTGAAGGTAAGACACCTGCCTTCAAGAAACGTCCTAGGTGTCACTGAAAAAAAATTTAAAACAAGGCAGGCATTCAAGTGGCCAATTTCAAGAAGTAAGTTTAACTCACACCGTTTAAAAGAATCACTTGAAAAGATGTCCACATCACTAACTGTTAGAGACATGCAAATCAAAACTACAATGAAGTGTTCCTCACGTGGCTCACAATGACCACTGTCCAAACGCTGACACAGTAAACGCTGGAGAAGTGTGGGAAGAAGGGAGCCCTTCCACACTGTCAGTGAAAAGGTGAATTAGTAGCAGCCAATATGAAGAACAGTATGCAGGTTTTTCAAGAATAAAATTAGAATACTGCTTAACAGCATACAAAAAAAATAAACTCCAAATAGATTAAGGACCTAAATCAAAGGACAGAAACAGACCATACGAAACTCTTAAGGGGAAAAGCAGAACACACTTTGACATAAAATGCAGCAAGTTTTTGTTTGACCCACCTCTTAGAATCACGAAAAATAAAACAAAAATAAATAAATGGGACCTCATCACCAAGACAAATAAATGCAAAAAAGCAAAACGGTTTTCTGAGGAGGCCTTACACATAGCTGTGAAAAGAAGAGAAGCAAAAAGCAAAGGAGAAAAGGAACGATACACCCATTTGAATCCAGAGTTCCAAAGAATAGCAAGAAGAGATAAGAAAGCCTTCCTCGGTGATCAATGCAAAAAAATAGATGAAAGCAATAAAACAGGAAAGACTAGAGATCTCTTCAAGAAAATTAGAGATACCAAGGGAACATTTCATGCAAAGATGGGCACAAAAAAGGGTAATACATATCAGATAATCGAAACGTAACTAGTGAGCAGCATAGGAAAGTTGGTGAACACACTGTAATCACCTATGCGTGAAAATGAACCGAAAGAGAATAGATAAACATCTATGCATAACTGAATCACGTGTCTGCACAACTGAAACAAGCACATCGGAATCAACAATATCCCAACATAAAATAGCGAGGAAATTACGGGGGAGGGGGGAGCAGGACATGGAGAAGTGCTGCCCCCTCGTAGCCTTTTAATTTACCAACACCGTGAAAAGCCGCACTGCGGGGCATTTAATGCACAGGGTCAAGGGGCTGAAGGTAAGACACCTGCCTTCAAGAAACGTCCTAGGTGTCACTGAAAAAAAATTTAAAACAAGGCAGGCATTCAAGTGGCCAATTTCAAGAAGTAAGTTTAACTCACACCGTTTAAAAGAATCACTTGAAAAGATGTCCACATCACTAACTGTTAGAGACATGCAAATCAAAACTACAATGAAGTGTTCCTCACGTGGCTCACAATGACCACTGTCCAAACGCTGACACAGTAAACGCTGGAGAAGTGTGGGAAGAAGGGAGCCCTTCCACACTGTCAGTGAAAAGGTGAATTAGTAGCAGCCAATATGAAGAACAGTATGCAGGTTTTTCAAGAATAAAATTAGAATACTGCTTAACAGCATACAAAAAAAATAAACTCCAAATAGATTAAGGACCTAAATCAAAGGACAGAAACAGACCATACGAAACTCTTAAGGGGAAAAGCAGAACACACTTTGACATAAAATGCAGCAAGTTTTTGTTTGACCCACCTCTTAGAATCACGAAAAATAAAACAAAAATAAATAAATGGGACCTCATCACCAAGACAAATAAATGCAAAAAAGCAAAACGGTTTTCTGAGGAGGCCTTACACATAGCTGTGAAAAGAAGAGAAGCAAAAAGCAAAGGAGAAAAGGAACGATACACCCATTTGAATCCAGAGTTCCAAAGAATAGCAAGAAGAGATAAGAAAGCCTTCCTCGGTGATCAATGCAAAAAAATAGATGAAAGCAATAAAACAGGAAAGACTAGAGATCTCTTCAAGAAAATTAGAGATACCAAGGGAACATTTCATGCAAAGATGGGCACAAAAAAGGGCAGAAATGGTATGGACCTAACAGAACCAGAAGATATTAAGAAGAGGTGGCAAGAATACACAGAACTGTACAAAAAAGATCTTCACAACCAAAAAAATCACAATGGTGTGATCACTCACCTAGAGCCAGACATCCTGGAATGTGAAGTCAAGTGGGCCTTAGAAAGCATCACTACAAACAAACCTAGTGGAGGTAATGGAATTCCAGTTGAACTATTTCAAATCCTGAAAGATGATGCTGTGAAAGTGCTACACTCAATATGCCAGCAAATTTGGAAAACTCAGCAGTGGCCACAGGACTAGAAAAGGTCAGTTTTCATTCCAATCCCAAAGAAAGGTAATGCCAAAGAATGCTCAGACTACCGCACAATTGCACTCATCTCACATGCTAGCAAAGTGATGCTCAAAACACTCCAAGCCAGGCTTCAACAGTAGGTGAACCATGAACTTTCTGATGTTCAAGCTGGTTTTAGAAAAGGCAGAGGAACCAGAGATCAAATTGCCAACATCTGTTGGATCATCAAAAAAGCAAGAGAATTCCAGAAAAACATATATTTCTGCTTTATTGACTATGCCAAAGCCTTTGACTCTGTGGATCACAATAAATTGTGGAAAATTCTGAAAGAGACAAGAATACCAGACCACCTGACCTGCCTCTTCAGAAATCTGTATTCAAGTCAGGAAGCAACATTTAGAACTGGACATGGAACAACAGACTGGTTCCAAATAAGAAAAGGAGTACATCAAGGCTTTATATTGTCACCTTGCTTATTTAACTTATATCCAGAGTACATCATGAGAAACGCTGGGCTGGGTGAAGCACAAGGTGGAATCAAGATTGCTGGGAGAAATATCAATAACCTCAGCTATGCAGATGACACCACCCTTATGGCAGAAAGTGAAGAAGAACTAAAGAGCCTCTTGATGAAAGTAAAAGAGGAGAGTGAAAAAGTTGGTTTAAAGCTCAACATTCAGAAAATTAAGATCATGGCATCTGGTCCTATCACTTCATGGCAAATAGATGGAGAAACAGTGAAAACAATGGCTTGACTTTATTTTTTGAGGGCTCCAAAATCACTGCAGATGATGACTGCAGCCATGAAATTAAAGAACGTCTACTCTTTGGAAGGAAAGTTATGACCAACCTAGACAGCATATTCAAAAGCAGAGACATTACTTTGTCAGCAAAGGTCCATCTAGTCAAGGCTATGGTTTTTCCAGTGGTCATGTACGGATGTGAGAGTTGAACTGTAAAGAAAGCTCAGCACTGAAGAATTGATGCTTTTGAACTGTGGTGTTGGAAAAGACTTTTGAGAGTCCCTTGGACTGCAAAGAGATCCAACCAGTCCAGGAAATCAGTCCTGAATATTCATTCGAACGACTGATGTTGAAGCTGAAACTCCAATACTTTGGCCACCTGATGCAAAGAACTGACTTATTTGAAAAGACCCTGATGCTGGGAAAGACTGAAGGCAGGAGGAGAAGGAAATGACAGAGGATGAGTTGGTTGGATGGCATCACTGACTCAATGAACATGAGTTTGAGTAAACTTCGGGAGTTGGTGATAGACAGGGAAGCCTGGCGTGCTGCCATTCATGGGGTCGCAAAGAGTCGGACATGACTGAGCAACTGAACTCGACTGAACTCCCCTTTAAAGCACTGGCAGAAGAAACCATAGTGAAAGTGAAGTCACTCAGTCGTGTCCGACTCTTTGCGACCCCGTGGACTGTAGCCTACTAGGCTTCTCCATACATGGGATTCTTTAGGCAAGAATACTGGAGTGGGTTACCATTTCCTTCTCCAAGGGATCTTCCCAACCCAGGGATCAAACCCAGGTCTCCCTTATTGGAGGCAGACGCTTTAACCTCTGAGCCACCAGGGAAGCAAAGATAAACCTCATAATGGAACTAATCTGTGCAAATAGACACCCACAAGGAATTTCTCTCCAAAATATACACAGCTTATGCACTTCAATATCAAAGAAACAACCCAGTCAAATAGGGGCACAAGATTTAAACGGACCTTTCTCCACAGAAGACACAGAGATGGCCACAAAGTACGTGAAAATGTAGCATCTGGAGCATTGGAGCCTGTGAGTCAGAAGCGGCAGCACCTCACACACATCAAAACAGTCAGCTTAGAAAACCTATGACAGTAAATGGTGGAGAGGGAATGGAGGGAAAAGAACCCTCCTAGCTATCGGTGGGAATGAAAGTCAGCAAATATACAAAGCAGATTAGGACAAACATTCATTTAAAGCTTAGCAGAGAAGTGCCATCAGTTCAATTCAGTTCAGTTGCTCAGTCGTGCCCCACTCTCTGCGACCCCATGAATCACAGCACGCCAGGCCTCCCTGTCCATCACCAACTCCCAGAGTTCACTCAGACTCATGTCTATCGAGTCAGTGATGCCATCCAGCCATCTCATCCTCTGTTGTCCCCTTCTCCTCCTGCCCCTAATCCCTCCCAGCATCAGAGTCTTTTCCAGTGAGTCAACTCTTCACATGAGGTAGCCAAAGTACTGGAGTTTCAGCTTTAGCATCAGGCCTTCCAAGGAACACCCAGGACTGATCTCCTTTAGAATGGACTGGTTAGATCTCCTTGCAGTCCAAGGGACTCTCAAGAGTCTTCTCCAACACCACACTTCAGAAGCATCAATACTTCAACGCTCAGCCTTCTTCACAGTCCAACTCTCACATCCATACATGACCACAGGAAAAACCATAGCCTTGACTAGACGGACCTTAGTCGGCAAAGTAATGTCTCTGCTTTTGAATATGATGTCTAGGGTAGTCATAACTTTCCTTCCAAGGAGTAAGCATCTTTTAATTTCATGGCTGCAGTCACCACCTGCAGTGATTCTGGAGCTCAAAAAAATAAAGTCTGACACTGTTTCCACTGTTTCTCCATCCATTTCCCATGGAGTAATGGGACCAGATGCCATGATCTTTGTTTTCTGAATGTTGAGCTTTAAGCCAACTTTTTCACTCTCTTCTTTTACTTTCATCAAGAGGCTTTTTAGTTCCTCTTCACTTTCTGCCATAAGGGTGGTGTCATCTGCATATCTGAGATTATTGATATTTTTCCCGGCAACCTTGATTCCAGCTTGTGTTTCTTCCAGTCCAGCATTTCTCATGATGTACTCTGGATAACAGTTAAATAAGCAGGGTGACAATATACAGCCTTGACGTACTCCTTTTCCTATTTGGAACCAGTCTGTTGTTCTATGTCCAGTTCTAACTGATGCTTCAGGCCCAGCAATCCCATTCCTGGGCACAGATCCAGGGAAAGCCATAATTTTAAAGACAGGTGCACCCCAATGTTCATGGCTGCACCATGTACAAGAGCCAAGACACGGAAGAAGCATAAGTGGGTAAGGACAGATGAATGGGTAAAAAGAGGAGGAACACACACGCAGAGCAATATTAGTCATAAAGGATGACCTCATGCCATGTCCAGCAACAGGGAAGGGAGTAGAGATGATCACACTAAGTGACGTGAGACAGAGAAAGACAAGCACCCTATGACATCGCTGAAGGGTGGATTCTAGACATGGATGCGAATGAACTTCTTCACCAAACAGAAGTGACCTGACAGCATATCAGAGCGCCTCACGGTTACCGAGAGGGAAGCGAGGGGGTGGGGAATGAGCAAGTGGGATGAACATACACACGCGACTCTTTGTAAAATGATCAACAAGAACCCACTGTAGGACAAGGACCCCTACTCAACACTGCATAGTAAACTATACGGGAAGGGAACCCAAAAAGCAACATGTACACGCTATGCATGAGGGAATCACACTCCTGTCCACCTGAAGCAAACAAACAACACACTCTACAACATTGTAAGTCACCTCTACGCCAATGCAAAACACAGATCACAGAAAGAGAACGCTGGCTCTGTTCCCCTCGGGCCGTGGTGGCCTGGCTGCTGCCCTGTCTTCGAAGACTGGGCAGGCCTGGGCCCGTGAGCTGACTATCTTGGGGCTGAGGGGACTAAACACAGGTCCTCCTGAAGCAAACTCTGCCTAATACACCCAAAGGACGGTTGCGCCGCTGGCCCAGAAGAGCTTTGAAAAGCCCCATGGGCTCGACGTCTCCTGGTGACAGGGTCCCCGCCTCCAGCTCCCTTCCTTAGGCCCACCCCACCTACAATGACAGCACCCTCCACAGAGCAGTGCTCCAGGAACTGGGATGTGTCCCAGGCACAGGGCTAAGGAAGGGAAACAGAGCGGCCACACGCCTCGGGTGTTTCTTCTGGACTTTCCACTCTGTTGGCAACCCAGGAATAGGGCTTTCTCTAAGGCCCTGGTTGCCTCAGTAACCAGAGTTAGGCATGACCGTGCTGCTGCCTCGTGGCCGTTTCCCGGAACAACGACTCTGAAGCCGTTGCTCGTGTAGCGTAGCGTGAGTTAGTCGTGTCGGACTCTTCGAGACCCCGTGGACTGTAGCCCGCCAAGGTCCTCTGTCCATGGGATTCTCCAGGCAAGAATACTGGAGTAGGCTGCCATTTCCTTCTCCACCATTGCTCCTAGGCACTTAATATTCACAAGGCCAGCGGGCTGTAAATGAAAAACACCTGCCCTCAAGAAACGTCCTAGCAGAGGTCATCAGAAAAATATTAAAAACAGAGCAGATGTTCAAGAAGACAATTTGAATAAGTCCAACTCAAACTGTTTTTAAAAATCACATGCAGCACTCATGGCTCATCTGTGTCTATGTATGGCGAAAACCACTGCAATATTATAATTAGCTTCCAATTAAAATAAATAAATCAAACTTTAAAAAATCATATGCAAAGATGTCAACATCACTAAATATGAGAGCTATGTAAATCAAAACTTCAGTGAGGTATCACCTCACACCGGTCAGAATGGCCATGGATGGAAACTCTACAAACAGGAATTGCTGAGGAGGGAGTAGAGAAAGGAAGCCTTCCTTCCTGCACTGACACTGGGAATGGAAATAGGGAGCAGTTGCTGTGGAGGACACTGGGCAGGTGCCTTAGCAATGAAATTAGAATGCTCCCTAATGCCATACACAGAAACAAACTCCAAATAGATTAAAGGTCTAAATAAAAAGACAGGTACTACGGAACTCTTAAGGAAAAGAGCAGAACACGCTTTGACATAAAATGCAGCAAGTTCTTTTTTGATCCACCTCATAGAATCATGAAAAATAAAAAATAAACAAATGGGACCTAATGTTAAAAAGTATTTGCACAGCAAAGGAAACCATCAGTGAAAGAAAAAGACAACCCTCAGGATGGAAAAAAAACTCTTGCAAAGGAAAATACCTACAAAGAATTTATGTCCAACACATACAACCAACTTGTACAGCTCAGTATTAAAAAAAATCCAGTAAAAAATTAGCCAGTGATCTAAATGCACATTTCTCCAAAGGTGTCATAGAGACAGACAGCCGTAAAGCACAAGAAAAGATGCTCAGCAGAGACAGCCATAAAGTCAAAGATGACAGACAGCCATAAAGCACAAGAAAAGATGCTCAGCGTCACTAATTCTCAGAGAAAGGCAGACCAAATGTACAACAGGTATCACCTCACATTGATCAGAATGGCTGTGTCAGAAAACCTAAATAAATTCTGCAGAGGTGTGGAGAGAAGGGAGCCCTCCTGCACTGATGGCAGGAATACAAATCAGCACACCCATTAAGGAGAAAATTATGGAGGTTCTTAAAAAGCTAAACATAAAAGAACCAAGAGGCTGGTGGTTTCATGCCTAGGCGGAGATCCAGAGAAAACCAAACTTTAAAAAGCCACCTGCACCCCAAAATCATGGCAACACTAGGTACAATAACCGAGCCACAGAAGCAACTTAAATATACAAGGACAGATGAGTGGACACAGAAAAATTGGGTACATATACACAATACAATATTAATCAGACACAAAGAAGGGTAAAATAATGTCACTTACAGTTACAGGGAAGAAACTGGGGATGATGGTGCTGGGGGCCAGCGTGAGGAACTCCGCCCATGGGAAAGGTCATGAGGAAGGAGGCTTGGCATACGCAAAGGCGTGATCAAGCCTCAGGAAATCTCCTGTTCCCGAGCATCTACCCCCAAAACCAGAGTACTTTACGGGGAGCCCTCCCCCATCACCATCTCTCTCGGAGAAGGGGTTAGCTTGCAGCTTTAGTTAATAAAAATTCCTGGGCGTGACAAGAGTGTTTCAGCTTATGGACTCTGAAGGTTCTCTGGCCTGCCTGGTCAGGCTTGTCCGGCCGCATGTGATTGTTTACAACCCCCCTCCCCCCCAACTGTGAGAGGCACAAGATGCTTTAAAACTTTCTAAATACAGACTCTTTTGAGAAGTTAGAAGATTATTAGTATAGTATTAGTGGGTTAATTAAGAATTATATTGGTGAAGGGTTTTTTTCATTTGTCCTGTCAATAATTGCTGCTAATTCCCTGCCCTGGGTGTGACAAGGGTGTCTCAGGTCAAACCTCTCTGCTGACAGACTAGCTTGTGTGACAACCTCTCAACCATAAACAGCACAGAGAGTTTGGAGTATTAGCATAGGGCTTTTCTCATTTGATTGCCCACAGACCTCCATATCCTTAGGAATATATTAATCAATGTATTTGGAAATACATAGAAAATACATAGAAAAGGAAATATATTCGTTTTGATGTTAGCAATATTAGACTTTTTGAGTTAATGAATTTTCTCTTTTGTTATAGACCACTGTACTTTGTTATAAATCACTGTGTCCTTGTTATGTAAAAATGTAACTTTATCACTATCTTAAGACTAAGTAGATCTTAAGGGGAACATTGGTGAAAGGATTTTTATTTGTTGGGCTGATGTTTCCTGCTAAATCTCCATATTCCCTGCCCTTACAATGAATATAACTAGCATATAGAAAAAATAAGTATTAACCTTTAAGTATATAGGAGAAATAAGTATTAACCTTTAAGATTAATCATGTTAAACCTTAGGTTAAGTAAATTCCTTTCTTGATTGTAACTCACTACACCCTCACCCTATAGGAATGCAACTTTATTTGGAGGGTGGCGCCTGATTTAAGAAAAAAAATCACCCCTGGAAAAATAAGTTTTCTGGTTAACTGACCAGTATCAGAAAGGGCCATAAAGTGTCAGTAGACCTCATGGTCAGAAGATGATGTAAAAACTCATAAGACCTTTGTATAATTTTATATGAAACACCTGATTGTGACAAGGGTCAGGTCTGCTGACCCCCGTGTGACTCTGTATTCATCCCTATGTATATCAAAAGGTATAAAAACAAACCTGAAAAATAAAGAAATGGGATCAGTTTCTGGAAAGACTGATTTCCCTGTGTTGTTTCTTTCTTGCTCCCCGTTTTCCTGGCTGAATTCCCATCTGGTATGGGGGTATGCACCAAGCCTACTAACTCTGCCTGGGCTTCTAAGATCGGACCGGGGAGGCCTCAGTGCCCCCTCTCCTTCAGGAGAACAGAAAGATGCCTGTGGCCCACGTAGGTGGTGATTAGTATTTCACTTAAACCAGTAATTCAGCCTCTTTTTCTCCACTAATTTTCCTACTACTCTATCCATTTCTAATCTCTTTATATCTATAATTAAATAGCTTTTTTCTAGGATGCCTACTCCGTCCCCACCTTCAAATCACCCTGGATCCACTGGGGCTGGACCCCAGCAGGATGGTACTAAGTGAAGTAAGTGAGAAAGACTGAGGCGAGTGTCACAGGTCATCAGTTCCGGTGGAAACTAAACACAGACACATGTGAACTTCTTTACAAAAGAGAAGCAGCCTCACAGAAGCAGAAGAGGAAAGCATGGACACCGAAAAAGGGAGGCGGAGGGGCAGTGAGCAGCGAGCTGGTTCAGAGCAGCACACACACTGTGAGATGGGGGCTGAGGGGCTCCAAACAGCTGCAAGCCCAGCAGGGCTGTAAGCGACACCCACCCTCAAGAAATGTCCTGGGTAAGTCACTGGAAAAGAATTCCAAACAGGGCCAACTTTCAAGAGTTAAGTTGTAATCACAAAGTGTAAAATAAAAGCACACGGAAAGATGTTCCACATCAATAATTATTAAATCAATGCCAATCAAATCCACAATAAGTGACCTCAATGACTACAATGAGTGACCTCACACTGGTCACAGTGACCATCATTGAAAAGATCTCAAAGAATAAATACTGCAGAGGATGTACAGAAAGGGGAAAGAAGGTGAAAGTGAAGTCATTCAGTCATGTCCGACTCTTTGCGATCCCATGGACTGGAGTCTACCAGGCTTCTCTGTCCATGGGACTTTCCAGGCAAGAGTACTGGAGTGGGTTGCCATTTCCTCCTCCAGGGGATCTTCCTGACCCAGGGATCGAACCCAGGTCTCCTGCATTGCAGGCACAGGCTTTACCCTCTGAGCCAAAGGGGAACCTTCTTACAATCTAGGTGGGAATGTAAATGGTGAAACCAGGATGGAAAACAGCATGGAGGGTCCTTGAAACACTAAGCACAGAGGTATCATCAGTTCAGTTCAGTTCAGTTCAGTCGCTCAGTCGTGTCCCACTCTCTGCAACCCCATGAATCACAGCACGCCAGGCCTCCCTGTCCATCACCATCTCCCAGAGTTCATTCAGACTCACGTCCATCAAGTCCGTGATGCCATCAAGCCATCTCATACTCTGTCGTCCCCTTCTCCTCCTGCCCCCAATCCCTCCCAGCATCAGAGTCTTTTCCAATGAGTCAACTCTTCACATGAGGTGGCCAAAGTACTGGAGTTTCAGCTTTAGCATCATTCCTTCCAAAGAAATCCCAGGGCTGATCTCCTTCAGAATGGACTGGTTGGATCTCCTTGCAGTCCAAGGGACTCTCAAGAGTCTTCTCCAACACCACATTCAAAAGCATCAATTCTTCGGCACTCAGCCTTCTTCACAGTCCAACTCTCACATCCATACATGACTACTGGAAAAACCATAGCCTTGACTAGATAGACCTTAGTTGGCAAAGTAATGTCTCTGCTTTTGAATATACTATCTAGGTTGGTGATAACTTTCCTTCCAAGGAGTAAGCATCTTTTAATTTCATGGCTGCAGTCACCATGTGCAGTGATTTTTGAGCCCCCAAAAATAAAGTCTGACACTGTTTCCACTGTTTCCCCATCTATTTCCAATGAAGTGATGGGACCGGATGCCATGATCTTCGTTTTCTGAAATGTTGAACTTTAAGCCAACTTTTTCGCTCTCCTCTTTCACTTTCATAAAGAGGCTTTTTAGCTCCTCTTCACTTTCTGCCATAAAGGTGGTGTCATCTGCATATCTGAGGTCATTGATATTTCTCCCGGCAGTCTTGATTCCAGCTTGTGTTTCTTCCAGTCCAACGTTTCTCATGATGTACTCTGCATATAAGTTAAATAAGCAGGGTGACAATATACAGCCTTGACGTACTCCTTTTCCTATCATGTGATACCACAATCCCATTCCCAGGCTTAGGTCCAGAGAGGATCACCATTCAAAATGACACGTGCACTTTGACTATTACAACAGCCAAGCTGCAGAGTTCAGCACTGACAGAAGCGTGCAGACTGTGTGGCACATCTGTACACCGGAAAGCTGCTCAGCCACGAAGAATAGCGAAGTACTGACACCGGCAGCAGCAAGGGTGCACCAAGAAACTACCATCCTAGCGGATAAATCAGGGAGGAGAAGATAGATATCATGCGGGAGCACATACAGTTGTGACCGATAAATCCATCCCAGTGAGCTGGCACACAGAACAGAGACAGACCCACAGACAAAGCCGAGCTGTGATCATCAAAGGAAGTCAGAAGGGAGGGATAAATTAAGAGTTTGGGATGAAATTAAACAAACTAATAAATACTGAGGTTTTTGTTGACCATGATGGCTACTCCATTTCTCCTAAGGGATTCCTGCCCACAGTAGTAGATATAATGGTCATCTGAGTTAAATTCACCATTCCAGTCCATCTTAGTTCACTGATTCCTAGAATGTTGACATTCACTCTTGCCATCTCTTGTTTGACCACTTCCAATTTGCCTTGATTCATGGACCTGACATTCCAGGTTCCTATGCAATATTGCTCTTTACAGCATCAGACCTTGCTTCTATCACCAGTCACATCCACAACTGGGTATTGTTTTTGCTTTGGCTCCATCCCTTCATTCTTTCTGGAGTTATTTCTCCACTGATCTCCAGTAGCATATTGGGCACTTACCGACCTGGGGAGTTCCTCTTTCAGTATCCTATCATTTTGCCTTTTCATATTGTTCATGGGGTTCTCAAGGCAAGAATATTGAAATGGTTTGCTAACCCTTCTCCAGTGGACCACATTCTGTCACACCTCTCCACCATGACCCATGTATCTTGGGTGGCCCCACACAGCATGGCTTAGTTTCATTGAGTTAGACAAGGCTGTGGTCCATGTGATCAGATTGGCTAGTTTTCTGTGATTATGGTTTCAATGTGTCTTCCCTCTGATGCCCTCTTGCAACACCTACTGTCTCACTTGGGTTTCTCTTACCTTGGGCGTGGGGTATCTCTTCACGGCTGCTCTAGCAAAGCACAGCCGCTGCTCCTTACCTTGGACCAGAGGTAACTCCTCACCGCCACCCCTCCTGACCTTGAACATGGAGTAGCTCCTCTTGGCCCTCCTATGCCCGCACAGCCACTGCTCCTTGGTTGTAGGGTTGCTCCTCTCAGCCGCTGCCCCTGACCTAGGGCGTGGGGCAGCTCATCTCGGCTGCCACCCCTGACCTAGGGCGTGGGGTAGCTCATCTCGGCTGCCGCCCCTGACCTAGGGCATGGGGTAGCTCCTCTCGGCTGCCGCCCCTGACCTCAGACGTGGGGCAGCTCATCTCGGCCGCTGCCTCTGACCTAGGGCGTGGGGCAGCTCATCTCGGCTGCCGCCCCTGACCTCAGACGTGGGGTAGCTCATCTCGGCCGCTGCCCCTGACCTAGGGCATGGGGCAGCTCATCTCGGCTGCTCCTGCACCATCGCAGCCTGGTGCTCTCAGTCAACACCCCTGACCTTGGGCAAGGGGTAGCTCCTCTAGGCCATGCTTCTGCACAGTCCGTCGCAGCCAGCATGCTTCTGCAATCTCAAAAATGACAGAATAATCTCTGTTCATTTCCAAGGCAAACCATTCAATATCACAGTAATCCAAGCCTATGCCCCAACCAGTAACTCTAAAGCTGAAGTTGAATGGTACTATGAACACCTAGAAGACCTTTTAGAACTAACACCCAAAATAGATGTCCTTTTCATCATAGGGGACTGGAATGCAAAAGTAGGAAGTCAAGAGACACCTAGAGTAACAGGCAAATTTGGCCTTGGAGTACGGAATGAAGCAGGGCAAAGGCTAATAGAGTTTTGCTAAGAGAACACACTGGTCATAGCAAACACCCTCTTCCAACAACACAAGAGAAGACTCTACACATGGACATCACCAGATGGTCAACACCAAAATCAGATTGATTATGTTCTTTGCAGCCAAAGATGGAGAAGCTCTATACAGTTAGCAAAAAAAAGACCGGGAGCTGACTGTGGCTCAGATCATGAACTCCTTATTGCCAAATTCAGACTTAAATTGAAGAAAGTAAGGAAAACCACTAGACCATTCAGATATGACCTAAATCCCTTGTGATTATACAGTGGAAGTGAGAAATAGATTTAAGGGACCAGATCTGATAGACAGAGTGCCTGATGAACTATGGACGGAGGTTCGTGACATTGTACAGGAGACAGGGATCAAGACCATCCTCAAGAAAAAGAAATGCAAAAAAGCAAAATGGCTGTCTGGGGCGGCCTTACAAATAGCTGTGAAAAGAAGAGAAGTGAAAAACAAAGGAGAAAAGGAGAGATATAAGCATCTGAATGCAGAGTTCCAAAAAATAGCAAGGAGAGATAAGAAAGCCTTCCTCAGCGATCAATGCAAAGAAATAGAGGAAAACAGCAGAATGGGAAAGACTAGAGATCTCTTCAAGAAAATTAAAAATACCAAGAGAATATTTCATGCAAAGATGGGCTCGATAAAAGACAGAAATGGTATGGATGTAACAGAAGCAGAAGATACTAAGAAGAGGTGGCAAGAATACATAAAAGAACTGTACAAAAAAGATCTTCATGACCCAGATAATCACGATGGTGTGATCACTTATCTAGAGCCGGGCATCCTGGAATGGGAAGTCAAGTGGGCCTTCGAAAGCATCAATACGAACAAGCTAGTGGAGGTGATGAAATTCCAGTTGAGCTATTTCAAATCCTGAAAGATGATGCTGTGAAAGTGCTGTACTCAATATGCCACCAAATTTGGAAAACTCAGCAGAGGCCACAGGACTGGAAAAGGTCAATAACCTCAGATATGCAGATGACACCCCCCTTATGGCAGAAAGTGAAGAGGAACTAAAAAGCCCCTTGATAAAAGTGAAAGAGGAGAGGGGAAAAGTTGGCTTAAAGCTCAACATTCATAAAACTAAGATCACGGCATCTGGTCCCATCACTTCATGGGAAATAGATGGGGAAACAGTGGAAACAGTGTCAGACTTTATTTGGGGGGCTCCAAAATCACTGCACATGGTGACTGCAGCCATAAAATTAAAAGACGCTTACTCCTTGGAAAGAAAGTTATGACCAACCTAGATAGCATATTCAAAAGCAGAGACATTACTTTGCCAACAAAGGTCCATCTAGTCAAGGCTACAGTTTTTCCAGTGGTCATGTATGGATGTGAGAGTTGAGCTGTGAAGAAAGCTGAGCGCCGAAGAACTGATGTTTTTGAACTGTGGTGTTGGAGAAGATTCTTGAAAGTCCCTTGGACTGCAAGGAGATCCAGCCAGTCCATTCCAAAGGAGATCAGTCCTGGGTGTTCATTGGAAGGACTGATGTTAAAGCTGAAACTCCAATACTTTGGCCACCTGATGCAAAGAGTTGACTCATTGAAAAATACCCTGATGTTGGGAAAGATTGAGGGCAGGAGGAAAAGGGGATGACAGAGGATGAGATGGCTGGATGGCATCACCGACTCGATGGACATGAGTTTGAGTGAACTCCGGGAGTTGGTGATGGACAGGGAGGCCTTGCATGCTGCGATTCATAGGGTCGCAGAGAGTCAGACACGACTGAGCGACTGAACTGAACTGAACTGAAGATACCGAGCTGATGATGGAAAAGGACCAACTGAACAGAAGAGGGAACTCTACTGAGCAAACTGTAATAACCTATCTAGGGAAAACCCAGAAAAAAAAATAGATACACATCTATGTATAACTAAATCAAGTTCATGGACACCTAGAGCAAACAAAATATTGGAAATCAACTCTAATCCAATATAAAATAACAAATAAATTACAAATTAAATTACCTGAGCATGGTCTACTGGAAACCAGACAGTTGTGACCCTACAAATTGGATATGTGATGTGATATTAATATGTTGCCATCAAATGCTTTCACTCAGCAGAACACAGAGCAGCAGCCCACTCAGAGGCGCCTGACCTCATGTGAGTGCAAGAAGGTTAAGAAAAAGGACCACAGGTTAGTCAAGGCAACACCCTCAATTCAGATGCTGGAAATCTCAGTGGGAACAAGACACGCTGCAGGTGAATGGCAGATATGGGGTCTCTGGGTACAGGATCTCGACCCAGGTGGATGGGGTGAGACCCACACAGTCCCCAGACCCTGCCCCTGGGGCGGATGATCCTTGGTTAGGACTGCACGTCTCTGCTTGTTAGGTCCTTAAAGTAGAAGTGAGTGGATTTCTGTAACTTCCTGGGATGGCAGAAAGAAGTGTAAGGTCGATCTCCTTTCCCCGCACTTGTCCCAGAGTAGTCCTCCCCTTTTCCCTTTGGTTCTGTGTGATGTTAACTGCATTTACAGCTGTCGTGATAACGTTGAACACCACCTTGGTTCTGGCAAGCTCGGTCCTTTCTTGCCCCACTGAAGTATTGAGAAAACACATCACACATGGGCTGGGAGCTGAAGGGCAGGTCTGGTCTCTGCTGAGTAAGGACCATCAACCTGAAGGAGGGCCCAGCAGCGACCTCACTTGCCCTTTCACTTTCTGCCTGATCCGCATGCCCTGCCATCAATTCACCAGGTGAACCTACCTCCCTACTCAACCTGAATGTGCAGGCAAATTGGAATAATTACCAGGTAGCCCACCTGAGGAGTCTCCAGGAACTGCAGGTAGGGTGAGCCTCATGGGGCTAAAGAGGCAAACAGGCCCATGCCTGTCTAAAGTAAATAACATAAAGCATTAATTCCTAAACACAAAAGAAGCTCACATGTATTCTTCCCTTCTTCTTAGCTTTGAAGATTTTCAAAATAAAAAGTTTTTTAAAAATAAAGTTAACGTAATGAATTTTGGTTATAGCACTTTCTGAAGTCATTCCACAAATATTATAAGATATAAGAGATGAATGTAGCTATTTTGTGTGTCCATTGACAGAAGAGTGGATGAGCAGACCATGGCCCGTCCACACAGTGAATGTTGTTCAGCCTGAAAGGAAGGCGGTTCTGACACAGGCTGCTGCGCAGAGGAGTGCCGAGCACGTTATGCTCAGGGACACGAGCCAGACACGGGAAAATGAGTGACGTCTGAGTCCACTCATGCAAGGCCTAGAGCAGCCGGCTCCACAGACACAGAAAGCAGGATGGTGGGTGCCCGGGCTGAGGGAGGGGAATGGGGACTTAGCGTCTCATGGGGACTGTCTCGGTTTCAAGATAGAAGTAGTTCTGGAGATAGCAGTCACGGTTGCACACCAGTGTGATGGACCCTGAAATGTGCACTTCAACAAGGATTAAGATGGCAAATGTTACGTGCATGTAACCACAAATTTTTAAAACTTAAAAACAGAAAATAGTCCGTGATTGCAATAAGATGTACAACTTTCTTAATAATCGAGGGATTGAAACCATAGGAATAAGCTATGCATACACTTGCCAGCCTGGCAGACAGGAAAATCACAGTGTCAGATACCAGCCTGGCAGACAGGAAAATCACAGTGTCAGACACCAGCCTGGCAGACAGGAAAATCACAGTCAGAGGTCAGCCTGGCAGACAGGAAGATCAGTGTCAGACACCAGCAGGACCCGGAGCAGTGGGAAACCTGGTGCAGCAGGGTGCCACCACTTCTGAACCTGCCTGGCCTCAGACCGCAGGGCCCAAGCACACATGGCCCACAGTGCTGTCCAACCTGGACACAAGCCCACGAGGACTGCGCCAGGACACACACGTGTGGACTCTGCACCCTCAGGAGCCAGACCCGAAACCAATCCAAAGGACATCATGAGCAACGTAGAGACGAAGCGTGCAAGTGCAGATGAGGGAATGCTCCAGAGCCGTCAAGTCAGTCTGTGTTTAGAGTATTAAAATTATCTTTAAAAAGTTGTACCCCCTAGATGAAAGAATCAGGGAGACATTGCTGAGCCACCCTGAGGGCCACCCAGCACACAAGCACATGCGCACAGAGCAGGGCTGGGCGATGCTGGGCCATGTGCCAGGGGGACCATGTGGACAAGACCACTGGCTCAGAGGCAGAGGACAGCAACCTCAGGGTGGGGGAGCAGGCTGCAACCGGAGACGGCGCTCCTGGGTGTCCGCTCATCCTGCTGTGTTTCAGGATCTTTATGATTATTGTATATATGTTGGCACCCCACTCCAGTACTCTTGCCTGGAAAATCCTATGGATGGAGGAGCCTGGTGGGCTGCAGTCCATGGGGTCGCTAAGAGTCAGACACGACTGAGCGACTTCACTTTCACTTTTCACTTTCATGCATTGGAGAAGGAAATGGCAACCCACTCCAGTGTTCTTGCCTGGAGAATCCCAGGGACGGGGGAGCCTGGTGGGCTGCCGTCTATGGGGTCGCACAGAGTCAGACACGACTGAAGTGACTTAGCAGCAGCAGCATACACATACACAGTGTAATCCTTACTATGTAATTAAAGCTAGCCATTTTTCTTTATTAAACAGTTCAGTTCAGTTCAGTCCACTCAGTCATGTCTGACTCTTTGCGATCCCATGTACAGCAGCATGCCAGGCCTCCCTGTCCATCACCAACTCCCAGAGTCCACCCAAACCCATGTCCACTGAATCAGTGATGCCATCCAACCATCTCATCCTGTCATCCCCTTCTCCTCCTGCCCTCAATCTTTCCCAACATTAGGGTGTTTTCCAATGAGTCAGTTCTTTGTATCAGGTGGCCAAAGTACTGGAGTTTCAGCTTCAACATCAGTCCTTCCAATGAACACCCAGGACTGATCTCCTTTGGAATGGACTGGTTGGAGCTCCTTGCAGTCCAAGGGATTCTCAAGAGTCTTCTCCAACACCACAGTTCAAAAACATCAATTCTTCAGCGCTCAGCTTTCTTCACAGTCCAACTCTCACATCCATACATGACCACAGGAAAAACCATAGCCTTGACTAAAAGGACCTTTGTTGGCAAAGTAATATCTCTGCTTTTGAATATGCTATCTAGGTTGGTCATAACTTTCCTTCCAAAGAGTAAGCGTCTTCTAATTTTATGGCTGCAATCACCATGTGCAGTGATTTTGGAGCCACCAAAAATAAAGTCTGACACTGTTTCCACTGTTTCCCCATCTATTTCCCACGAAGTGATGGGACCAGATGCCATGATCTTAGTTTTCTGAATGTCGAATTTTAAGCCAACTTTTCCCCTCTCCTCTTTCACTTTCATCCAGAGGATCTTTAGTTCCTCTTCACTTTCTGCCATAAGAGTGGTGTCATCTGCAAAGGGGATCTCCCAAACAAAGTAGAAGAAGACCTTCCTCTCACAGGAAAGAAATGAATGGTTTCTACCCATGAAATCTCAATACCAGGGCCGTATCCACCACCAAGTCTGATGATAACCGGGTGAGCAGGGCGTGGGCACGGCGCCCTGAGGAGACCCTCACCCACGGTCACGGTCACGGTCATGCTTCTGAGGAGCCCTACGCTCCTGCTTCTTGGGGTCCTGGGAGCATGCTCCCAGCCGGGTTGCTCCGGCATAGCTCAGCCGTCACCGTCTCTGGGAGAGAAAGAGGAAGCGTGCAGAGAGGAAGGCTGGGCTCAAGCTGACCCCCTGCTTCCGTGGAGATGATGCCTCAGGCCCTAAGAGAGGATGGCGAGGCCAGGGACCCAGCCTCGCGGGCATTTCACAGTGACAAGGCTCCTGGCTCTGATGTTACTGAGACTGTAAAAATGACTGTGCATAACTAATCGAAAATAATTAAAAACAGGGCAGAAAGTGAAGACGAAAATTTCCATGGTGAGTTCCACACACACTGTTTAAAATAAAACCCATGAAAACATGCTGCACATCACGAATTGTTCAGTTCAGTTCAGTTCAGTCGCTCAGTCGTGTCCGACTCTTTGCAACCCCATGAATCGCAGCACGCCAGGTCTCCCTGTCCATCACCAACTCCCAGAGTTCACTCAGACTCACATGCATCAAGTCCGTGATTCCATCCAGCCATCTCATCCTCTGTCGTCCCCTTCTCCTCCTGCCCCTAATCCTTCCCAGCATCAGAGTCTTTTCCAATGAGTCAACTCTTCACATGAGGTAGCCAAAGTACTGGAGTTTCAGCTTTAGCATCAGTCCTTCCAAAGAAATCCCAGGGCTGATCTCCTTCAGAATGGACTGGTTGGATCTCCTTGCAGTCCAAGGGACTCTCAAGAGTCTTCTCCAACACCACACTTCAAAAACATCAATTCTTCAGCGCTTAGCCTTCTTCACAGCCCAACTCTCACATCCATACATGACCACAGGAAAAACCATAGCCTTGACTAGACAAACCTTGGTCGGCAAAGTAATGTCTCTGCTTTTGAATATACTATCTAGGTTGGTCATAACTTTCCTTCCAAGGAGTAAGCGTCTTTTAATTTCATGGCTGCAGTCACCATCTGCAGTGATTTTGGAGCCCAAAAAAAATGAAGTCTGATGCTGTTTCCACTGTTTCTCCATCTATTTCCCATGAAGTGACGGGACCGGATGCCATGATCTTCGTTTTCGGATTGTTGAGCTTTAAGCCAACTTTTTCGCTCTCCTCTTTCACTTTCATCAAGAGGCTTTTTAGCTTCTCTTCACTTTCTGCCATAAAGGTGGTGTCATCTGCATATCTGAGGTTATTGATATTTCTCCCAGCAATCTTGATTCCAGCTTGTGTTTCTTCCAGCCCAGCGTTTCTCATGATGTACTCTGCGTATAAGTTAAATAAGCAGAGTGACAATATACAGCCTTGACGTAACGAATTGTTAGAGACATGCAAATCAAACCCACAAGGAACCCCTCTGCACCTCTGAAAGGCCATTCTCAGCCTGCAAAGAACACATACCGAGAAGACATAGAGAAAAGAAAGCACTTCCATGGTGCTGATGGGAGGCGGGTGGTAAGACTCACCATTGAGAGGAGTATGGGACAGCCTCTTTTAATTTGGAAAACAAACACTGATTCCAGTGCAGGTCACTGGAGGACTTAAAGCATGTTCTGCTCAGTGCTTCCTCACCGTCAGCACCAAGGCAAGAAGGTGCCTGAGCAGCAGCTCCACCCAAAGCTGGCAGGCACCTGCTGTGAAGGCCCTGCCACTGCTGCTGCTGCTGAGTCGCTTCCATCATGTCCGACTCTGTGCGACCCCACAGACGGCAGCCCACCAGGCTCCCCCGTCCGTGGGATTCTCCAGGCAAGAACACTGGAGGGGGCTGCCATGTGAGGGTCCTAAGCTCCTGTAACCTGATGCAAACACCGCGCTGGAAACAGCTCTACTGCAATTTAGGGTCAAAACGAAACTGCAGGAAAAAGAGACAGGAAAAAAGGGACAGGGAGGAGCGCTTGTGACTGGTTCTATAACAGCAATGTCGAAAGCTGTGCTCATGGGCACTTGATCTTCACGAGGTCTGTGGGGCTGAGAGGACAGCTGTCCTCAGGAAGCATTCTAGGCGTGCTCATCTAGAACCAATTCTAAGCAAGGCAGATGTTCAAGAAGTCATTGTCAAGAGATAAGTTTCATTCACACCCTTTAAAAAAAATCACAGAAATTATGTCAACATTATTAGTTATTTGAGAAATGCAAATCCAGACTGCAGTGAGGCATCACCTCACACCTGTCAGAATGGCTACTGTCAAACACTCCACAGAGAATCAGTGCTGGAGAAGGTGCTAGGAAAGCCAGTCTGTGACCAGAACAGTTAATTTCGAATCAACACTGGGTCTGTTTCTGTGACTTTAACCCATGTCTTGTGGATATTGTGGGTGTGCATAATGGCCTGCCTCAGAGAGACAACCTGCCCTCCCCCGAGTGAAGGGCTGTGAGATCCCCGAGCTCTTTGCGTGGCAAATGGCGCCTCTCACCTGCTTACCGCTCGGAAATCCACATTTGGAGAGGACAGAAACAGATAGCTGTGGTGTCTTTGCTGATATGACCGAAGACACTCTGCTTCACACCAGCCTCCCGCTGCCCGAGGCTCACCATCCTAGGAGGCGATGGCGAGGGCTGGATGGCCCTTCACTTTGTGTCCTCAACTCCTCCAGCTCTGATTCGCAAGCGCTGCTGGCATCAAG
This sequence comes from Litocranius walleri, assembly GCA_006410535.1. NCBI lineage: Eukaryota > Metazoa > Chordata > Mammalia > Artiodactyla > Bovidae > Litocranius > Litocranius walleri. The sequence goes on along the minus strand of SJYG01000624.1, from coordinate 1,785,494 downwards.
GCCCCAGTAAGGTGGCTGTTAGGAGACGCTGGTCCACCATCTTCTCAGTCAGCCAGCTTCCCAAATACAGCCACATTCCTTGCCTCAACACCTCGTCTCTGGGATTTATTGGCCTAGGGTGTAGCGAGCAGCATGAGCTTGAACTTGATAACAACTAGGCGTGCCAGTGTGGGAGCTTTGCTGCTCGTGGCTTGCCATATTGAGATGGGATCCTAAGCAGCTCCTGGACCGACTGTTCTGGGAGTCTTTCCCTCAAGATTCCCTGAAAACAGTGCCAGCTGCCCCCAGCATGTGGCAGTTGTGACAAGGATCTGACTTAGTTTGTAGGGTAAGTCTACACAGCTCAATGGCCAGCTCATTTGTCTGTGGTTTGTGTGCCCCTGTGTTGTAAGTTGACGGGCTCAGGTTTTGTAGGGTAGATCACTCTGGTATGTACACTGGGAACGTATTCCTCCCTCGCTTAGGACCTTTCCTTTTTGAGACAAGCCAGTTTGGTTGCGGTACCTTGTTTGGGGCGGGAGGAAGGTGTTTCTTGGACTATCCAAGTGGGAACCGATTCATCTGGGAGCCAGCTCTTGTGGGGCAAGACTAGTCCAGCTGAAGCTGGTTCATTTGCTTTGTAGGGTGAAATTTATTTACTTGATTTGGGAGCCAGATCATCTATGCATTGGAGCTGGACTTTGCACTGTTTCTGTTGGAATTTGTCTACGTCCTTTGTGTCTCGGTGCCACAAAGCTCGTAGAAATGGGGAGTACTCCATCTATCCCAGAGGAAAGCCCTCTGGGGCATATATTAGATAAATGGGGAAAATAGAGCCATGAGCCTATGACTAAGAAGGATATAATACTGTAATGAAGTGTGGGCCCAAAGACCCCTGAATGACTCCCCCAGTTATTATACAATTTCAGTCAGAAATGTTCTGCGAAACAGCAGGAAAGAAAGATGAAATTCCACAAACAGAGCCTTTCTGCTATTACATTATTACATCAGGAGAAAAAGAGTCAAGGGCTGCTGCCTTGCAGGGCAGAGGTCTGAAAGGAAGCTCACAGGAAAGCCCCCTCCACAGGGGGAGCGGGTGGGAGTGGGGAAAGGCTATGCCAGAGCCTAAACCCCACTGGCTGAGCAGGCTGCGCCCCCGCCCCTGTCCTCAGCATATTCACCACTTTCCTGGACTCTTGTTTACACTGCCAATGGGGAACAGACAGACGTTTCCAAAGTAACTCCCGAGTCAGGAACCTGGACCCAACAGGGCACCCAGTTTGGCCTGGGAGCCACTTCAGCAGCAGAGCGACGCCCCTCATGCAGAGACCCCAGGGGCCCTAGCAAACGGCCAGCCCACTGGGCTCCTGCGGACACGCACTCCTTCCTCCACCTCAGAGCCTCAGATTTTCTTACCTAAGAAACCGTAGCCCTGCTCACCGACAGGACCCACTCCGCATGACTGAGCGTTTCTCCTCCGTATCTGCCACTGCCCACTCCACTTGGGTGGACAGTCACACGCTTATAGATCTGACATTAACTGAGGAAAGAACTGACAAAGTTCGGGAGGGCGCGCAGCTCTGTCTGGTGGGTCTGAGTGCAACTCATGAAGCTGATTGCAGCCTCCACCGTGAGCCCAGCTGAGACCCTCATAATGGGGGCTCTCCACTTCTAGAACACTATGGAGATATTTTAATGAGTCTTTAAAAAGGAGTGCCCAGACAAAAGAGCTTAAACAAGATTCAGGAGCTAAAACAAAAACCAAACGAAGATCCATCAGAGTTTCTAGAGAGGCTTTATCAAGCTTATAGGCGTTACACAGGGGCACATTCTGAGGCCCATGAGAACGTAAGGGTGATAAATACGACCTTTGTCAGGCAAAGCGCCCCAGACACAAGGAGGATATTACAGAAGCTAGACGGTACGTTTGGAATGAACCTTTCTCTGTTAGTAGAAATTGCTTTTAAGGTATTCGACAATGAGGAACAGTGCAGAAACAAGAAGGTTTTCTTCAGCGCTCAGCTTTCTTCACAGTCCAACTCTCACATCCATACATGACCACAGGAAAAACCATAGCCTTGACTAAAAGGACCTTTGTTGGCAAAGTAATATCTCTGCTTTTGAATATGCTATCTAGGTTGGTCATAACTTTCCTTCCAAAGAGTAAGCGTCTTCTAATTTTATGGCTGCAATCACCATGTGCAGTGATTTTGGAGCCACCAAAAATAAAGTCTGACACTGTTTCCACTGTTTCCCCATCTATTTCCCACGAAGTGATGGGACCAGATGCCATGATCTTAGTTTTCTGAATGTCGAATTTTAAGCCAACTTTTCCCCTCTCCTCTTTCACTTTCATCCAGAGGATCTTTAGTTCCTCTTCACTTTCTGCCATAAGAGTGGTGTCATCTGCAAAGGGGATCTCCCAAACAAAGTAGAAGAAGACCTTCCTCTCACAGGAAAGAAATGAATGGTTTCTACCCATGAAATCTCAATACCAGGGCCGTATCCACCACCAAGTCTGATGATAACCGGGTGAGCAGGGCGTGGGCACGGCGCCCTGAGGAGACCCTCACCCACGGTCACGGTCACGGTCATGCTTCTGAGGAGCCCTACGCTCCTGCTTCTTGGGGTCCTGGGAGCATGCTCCCAGCCGGGTTGCTCCGGCATAGCTCAGCCGTCACCGTCTCTGGGAGAGAAAGAGGAAGCGTGCAGAGAGGAAGGCTGGGCTCAAGCTGACCCCCTGCTTCCGTGGAGATGATGCCTCAGGCCCTAAGAGAGGATGGCGAGGCCAGGGACCCAGCCTCGCGGGCATTTCACAGTGACAAGGCTCCTGGCTCTGATGTTACTGAGACTGTAAAAATGACTGTGCATAACTAATCGAAAATAATTAAAAACAGGGCAGAAAGTGAAGACGAAAATTTCCATGGTGAGTTCCACACACACTGTTTAAAATAAAACCCATGAAAACATGCTGCACATCACGAATTGTTCAGTTCAGTTCAGTTCAGTCGCTCAGTCGTGTCCGACTCTTTGCAACCCCATGAATCGCAGCACGCCAGGTCTCCCTGTCCATCACCAACTCCCAGAGTTCACTCAGACTCACATGCATCAAGTCCGTGATTCCATCCAGCCATCTCATCCTCTGTCGTCCCCTTCTCCTCCTGCCCCTAATCCTTCCCAGCATCAGAGTCTTTTCCAATGAGTCAACTCTTCACATGAGGTAGCCAAAGTACTGGAGTTTCAGCTTTAGCATCAGTCCTTCCAAAGAAATCCCAGGGCTGATCTCCTTCAGAATGGACTGGTTGGATCTCCTTGCAGTCCAAGGGACTCTCAAGAGTCTTCTCCAACACCACACTTCAAAAACATCAATTCTTCAGCGCTTAGCCTTCTTCACAGCCCAACTCTCACATCCATACATGACCACAGGAAAAACCATAGCCTTGACTAGACAAACCTTGGTCGGCAAAGTAATGTCTCTGCTTTTGAATATACTATCTAGGTTGGTCATAACTTTCCTTCCAAGGAGTAAGCGTCTTTTAATTTCATGGCTGCAGTCACCATCTGCAGTGATTTTGTAGCATCAGTCCTTCCAAAGAAATCCCAGGGCTGATCTCCTTCAGAATGGACTGGTTGGATCTCCTTGCAGTCCAAGGGACTCTCAAGAGTCTTCTCCAACACCACACTTCAAAAACATCAATTCTTCAGCGCTTAGCCTTCTTCACAGCCCAACTCTCACATCCATACATGACCACAGGAAAAACCATAGCCTTGACTAGACAAACCTTGGTCGGCAAAGTAATGTCTCTGCTTTTGAATATACTATCTAGGTTGGTCATAACTTTCCTTCCAAGGAGTAAGCGTCTTTTAATTTCATGGCTGCAGTCACCATCTGCAGTGATTTTGGAGCCCAAAAAAAATGAAGTCTGATGCTGTTTCCACTGTTTCTCCATCTATTTCCCATGAAGTGACGGGACCGGATGCCATGATCTTCGTTTTCGGATTGTTGAGCTTTAAGCCAACTTTTTCGCTCTCCTCTTTCACTTTCATCAAGAGGCTTTTTAGCTTCTCTTCACTTTCTGCCATAAAGGTGGTGTCATCTGCATATCTGAGGTTATTGATATTTCTCCCAGCAATCTTGATTCCAGCTTGTGTTTCTTCCAGCCCAGCGTTTCTCATGATGTACTCTGCGTATAAGTTAAATAAGCAGAGTGACAATATACAGCCTTGACGTAACGAATTGTTAGAGACATGCAAATCAAACCCACAAGGAACCCCTCTGCACCTCTGAAAGGCCATTCTCAGCCTGCAAAGAACACATACCGAGAAGACATAGAGAAAAGAAAGCACTTCCATGGTGCTGATGGGAGGCGGGTGGTAAGACTCACCATTGAGAGGAGTATGGGACAGCCTCTTTTAATTTGGAAAACAAACACTGATTCCAGTGCAGGTCACTGGAGGACTTAAAGCATGTTCTGCTCAGTGCTTCCTCACCGTCAGCACCAAGGCAAGAAGGTGCCTGAGCAGCAGCTCCACCCAAAGCTGGCAGGCACCTGCTGTGAAGGCCCTGCCACTGCTGCTGCTGCTGAGTCGCTTCCATCATGTCCGACTCTGTGCGACCCCACAGACGGCAGCCCACCAGGCTCCCCCGTCCGTGGGATTCTCCAGGCAAGAACACTGGAGGGGGCTGCCATGTGAGGGTCCTAAGCTCCTGTAACCTGATGCAAACACCGCGCTGGAAACAGCTCTACTGCAATTTAGGGTCAAAACGAAACTGCAGGAAAAAGAGACAGGAAAAAAGGGACAGGGAGGAGCGCTTGTGACTGGTTCTATAACAGCAATGTCGAAAGCTGTGCTCATGGGCACTTGATCTTCACGAGGTCTGTGGGGCTGAGAGGACAGCTGTCCTCAGGAAGCATTCTAGGCGTGCTCATCTAGAACCAATTCTAAGCAAGGCAGATGTTCAAGAAGTCATTGTCAAGAGATAAGTTTCATTCACACCCTTTAAAAAAAATCACAGAAATTATGTCAACATTATTAGTTATTTGAGAAATGCAAATCCAGACTGCAGTGAGGCATCACCTCACACCTGTCAGAATGGCTACTGTCAAACACTCCACAGAGAATCAGTGCTGGAGAAGGTGCTAGGAAAGCCAGTCTGTGACCAGAACAGTTAATTTCGAATCAACACTGGGTCTGTTTCTGTGACTTTAACCCATGTCTTGTGGATATTGTGGGTGTGCATAATGGCCTGCCTCAGAGAGACAACCTGCCCTCCCCCGAGTGAAGGGCTGTGAGATCCCCGAGCTCTTTGCGTGGCAAATGGCGCCTCTCACCTGCTTACCGCTCGGAAATCCACATTTGGAGAGGACAGAAACAGATAGCTGTGGTGTCTTTGCTGATATGACCGAAGACACTCTGCTTCACACCAGCCTCCCGCTGCCCGAGGCTCACCATCCTAGGAGGCGATGGCGAGGGCTGGATGGCCCTTCACTTTGTGTCCTCAACTCCTCCAGCTCTGATTCGCAAGCGCTGCTGGCATCAAGGCCCCAGTAAGGTGGCTGTTAGGAGACGCTGGTCCACCATCTTCTCAGTCAGCCAGCTTCCCAAATACAGCCACATTCCTTGCCTCAACACCTCGTCTCTGGGATTTATTGGCCTAGGGTGTAGCGAGCAGCATGAGCTTGAACTTGATAACAACTAGGCGTGCCAGTGTGGGAGCTTTGCTGCTCGTGGCTTGCCATATTGAGATGGGATCCTAAGCAGCTCCTGGACCGACTGTTCTGGGAGTCTTTCCCTCAAGATTCCCTGAAAACAGTGCCAGCTGCCCCCAGCATGTGGCAGTTGTGACAAGGATCTGACTTAGTTTGTAGGGTAAGTCTACACAGCTCAATGGCCAGCTCATTTGTCTGTGGTTTGTGTGCCCCTGTGTTGTAAGTTGACGGGCTCAGGTTTTGTAGGGTAGATCACTCTGGTATGTACACTGGGAACGTATTCCTCCCTCGCTTAGGACCTTTCCTTTTTGAGACAAGCCAGTTTGGTTGCGGTACCTTGTTTGGGGCGGGAGGAAGGTGTTTCTTGGACTATCCAAGTGGGAACCGATTCATCTGGGAGCCAGCTCTTGTGGGGCAAGACTAGTCCAGCTGAAGCTGGTTCATTTGCTTTGTAGGGTGAAATTTATTTACTTGATTTGGGAGCCAGATCATCTATGCATTGGAGCTGGACTTTGCACTGTTTCTGTTGGAATTTGTCTACGTCCTTTGTGTCTCGGTGCCACAAAGCTCGTAGAAATGGGGAGTACTCCATCTATCCCAGAGGAAAGCCCTCTGGGGCATATATTAGATAAATGGGGAAAATAGAGCCATGAGCCTATGACTAAGAAGGATATAATACTGTAATGAAGTGTGGGCCCAAAGACCCCTGAATGACTCCCCCAGTTATTATACAATTTCAGTCAGAAATGTTCTGCGAAACAGCAGGAAAGAAAGATGAAATTCCACAAACAGAGCCTTTCTGCTATTACATTATTACATCAGGAGAAAAAGAGTCAAGGGCTGCTGCCTTGCAGGGCAGAGGTCTGAAAGGAAGCTCACAGGAAAGCCCCCTCCACAGGGGGAGCGGGTGGGAGTGGGGAAAGGCTATGCCAGAGCCTAAACCCCACTGGCTGAGCAGGCTGCGCCCCCGCCCCTGTCCTCAGCATATTCACCACTTTCCTGGACTCTTGTTTACACTGCCAATGGGGAACAGACAGACGTTTCCAAAGTAACTCCCGAGTCAGGAACCTGGACCCAACAGGGCACCCAGTTTGGCCTGGGAGCCACTTCAGCAGCAGAGCGACGCCCCTCATGCAGAGACCCCAGGGGCCCTAGCAAACGGCCAGCCCACTGGGCTCCTGCGGACACGCACTCCTTCCTCCACCTCAGAGCCTCAGATTTTCTTACCTAAGAAACCGTAGCCCTGCTCACCGACAGGACCCACTCCGCATGACTGAGCGTTTCTCCTCCGTATCTGCCACTGCCCACTCCACTTGGGTGGACAGTCACACGCTTATAGATCTGACATTAACTGAGGAAAGAACTGACAAAGTTCGGGAGGGCGCGCAGCTCTGTCTGGTGGGTCTGAGTGCAACTCATGAAGCTGATTGCAGCCTCCACCGTGAGCCCAGCTGAGACCCTCATAATGGGGGCTCTCCACTTCTAGAACACTATGGAGATATTTTAATGAGTCTTTAAAAAGGAGTGCCCAGACAAAAGAGCTTAAACAAGATTCAGGAGCTAAAACAAAAACCAAACGAAGATCCATCAGAGTTTCTAGAGAGGCTTTATCAAGCTTATAGGCGTTACACAGGGGCACATTCTGAGGCCCATGAGAACGTAAGGGTGATAAATACGACCTTTGTCAGGCAAAGCGCCCCAGACACAAGGAGGATATTACAGAAGCTAGACGGTACGTTTGGAATGAACCTTTCTCTGTTAGTAGAAATTGCTTTTAAGGTATTCGACAATGAGGAACAGTGCAGAAACAAGAAGGTGAAAACCAGAATGTGGCCTTTCTGGAAGCAGCGCTGAAGACAAACAGCCTGAAGGGAGGTGGGGGCGTCGGGGGGCGGGGGGAGGACAGTGCACTTACGTAAGGAGAGAGGGTTAGAGGTGCTGGAGAGAAGACTACGCTAAATTGAAAAATAACAAAGGGAAGGCGAGGCCTCTCTCCTGGCGAGGAGAGGGACACTCCTGATGGTGAATGCAGAGGCTGGGGGCTCCCTTGGACTTAAATCGTCTGATCTTAGTTTCCCCCAGGAGGCCCAGGTAACACTGACAGTGGGGAACGAGTTGACTTGACTTTCCAATAGACATGGGTGCCACCTACTCTGTGGTAAACACCGAAGAGGCACAGAAAACATCCCAGTCTATCCGGGTCATGGGGATTTCTGGAGAAGTAAGACAACTAAACATTTTCACAGCCTCTGGAATGCTAACTAGGGGATCTCAGCCTTCCACATAGCTTCTTCTATAAGCCAGAGGGCCCAGTTCCCCTTGAGGACAAGATCTCCTTTGTAAATTAAATGCTCAAGTAACCATCCCACCAGAAGAGCTTGACGTCAGGGTCCTACTGGAGCACGCCTCGAGCCTCGAGTGGCACTCATAGAAACCCCAGGAAAGGGAATGGAATTCTTTTCCCCCGAAGTCTACCACAAGGTGAGGTCAGAAGTGTGGGCTGATGGCACACTGGGGAAGGCCATAAATGCAAGACCAATATAAATCCCACTAAAAATGATGCTGGAACACCTAATTTAAAACAATATCCCCTGAGACAAGATGCCCAAAAGAATCCCGTCAGTCCTGGAGAAGTTTTTAAAAACAGGACTAATCAGACCTTGCAGGTCTCCATATAACACCCCTATCCTCCCAGTAAAAAAACAAACTCAGGAGAGTATTGCCTCATTCAGGACTTGAGGGCTATTAATGAAGGAGTCCATGACGTACACCCTGTGGGGCCTAGTCCACACACTCTGCTCACAACTGTTCCCGGAGAACACAGTTGGTTCTCAGTCCTGGATGTGAAGGATGCTTTCTTCTGCACGCCTGTTGCAGAGGAATTGCAGCTGCTATTTGCCTGTGAATGGCAGGATGTGGAGACACAGCCAGTCCAACGCTACTGTTGCACAGTCCTGCTGCAAGTATTCAAAAAACTCCCACCTTGTTTGGGGGATGCTGCCTAGGGACCTTAGAGACTTAATGTTGGGTGAAGGACTTTTGCTCCAATACGTGGATGACATGCTTATGGCAAGCCTTACATATGACAAGTATCTAGAGAATACTGTCAAGACCCTGAACTATTTGGCCAAATGTGGATATAAGGTCTCCCAGGAAAAAGCCCAGATATGCAAACAACTCACATATCTGGGCTTTGTCCTCTCCCAAGGACAACTGGACCTCTTGCCTGACAGAAAGCAAGCAACTGCAGGTTTGGGAGCACTAAGGATCTGCAGGTAACTGAAGGGGTTTCTGGGAATGGCGTGGTTTTGTCTGATTTGGATCCCACATTATGGGCTCACAGGGAAGCCCCTGAGACACTGAAGGGACATGACCGTGAGCCTCTTACTTGGAGTAAAGAGGGCCAAGCAGCCTTTGAGACAATAAAAATGCACTTAGTCTCGGCTCCAGCTTTGGACTCTCAGACCTAAAGAAATCTTTCACACTGTATGTCCATGACACACAAGATAAGCCTTGGGGCGCTAACCCAACCCTGGGTAATGTCCCGAAACCTGCTGCCTGCTTCTCAGAGCAGCTGGAACAGCCTGCCAAGGGCCGGTCTTCCCATCTGTGAGTGGCGGCAGCTGCTTGCAGCACACTCTAGGACACTGAGAGGCGCATCCTGGGGCAAGTCTCATCACGTCCTCCCTTTGCTGCAACAAGAAGGGGCTGAGGGCTGCCTTCGGGAAAGTGCCAAGCCACTCTCCCCAACAATCCCCGTGAGACTTCAAGTCACTCCAGCCCTGAATCCAGCAGAGCACTCCCGTTTAATGCTGCGCCCACAGGTCATGGAGCTGCAAACTCCAGCAGACCGGACCTAGGGGACAAACCCCTGGCTGAGCCGGAAACAGAACTGGTCACTGACAGACACGGCTCTGGGGACAGCTGCCAGCGTGCCCGGGTGTCCAGTGGCGACCCTGGCACAGACGTGGAGGCAGAAGCCCCGCCCCGAGGGCTCAGCTCAGAAACCAGCCTTGACGGGAGCTCTGTGCAGCCCCTGGGGGCCGGGTGCCCTGCAGGCCACCTCCCCCTGAAGAGAACAGACAGGAGTGCGGGGGGCGCGGTGCTTTTATTATGATGGGGGTGGGGAGCCGTGCGAGTACAGCTTCCAGCCGGTCTGCAGCAGGGACTGGGGTGGAGGGGGGTGGCTGTGCAGAGTGCAGACAGTGCTGAGCAGGAGAAGGTGGGTCAGGAGTGGCCAGTGAGGAGTAGGTCCTGGAGAAGGAGGCGCCGTTCTACTTCCAACGCCCGGTGACCTTGGCCTTCCCTCGGGTCTTGGAGCTGCAGGAAGCAGGGCCCAGTCAAGGGGGACGGGGGCAGGGGGCAGGGGGGGAGCCTCCAGGGAGTGTGTGTGTGCTGAGGGCCG
>SJYG01000624.1:1757779-1770631 GCA_006410535.1 Litocranius walleri | reverse complement strand
CGGCCCGGGGGGGGGGGGGGGGGGGGGGGGGGGGGGGGTGCGGCACTCAGAGGCGACCCTAGAGCGAAGCCTTGGGGTCGTGGGACCAACTGGGGCCGAGGCCAGCGTGTTGTCGGATAGGGTGTCCCTTCCCCCACACACACCCCCCCCATGTCCTCCCCCAAGCATGCCGGGATTGGGGGCGTGGGCCTGAGGTCTTTAGTGGGGCAGGGGCTGCCCTCCTTGAGCTCGCACTCACATCGAAGTCTACCCTCTCTCCATCAGGGATCTTGGGCGGCACCAAGTTGGGCATGAAGGGCCTGGTGGGCAGAAGGAGGGGTGAGCACCAAGCCCTCCCTGCCCAGAGGGGCTGCAGTACCAGGGGTGGGCAGGTCCCTCTCTTCTCTCCAGAAAGGCCAAGACCCAGCCTCCCATGCGGTGGCACCAGCATGGTGCCCACCCCGGGTCCCCACACCCACTCGGGACCGGGGCGCCTACAGTGGCCTCACGTGTCCTCACAGTTACCTGGTGGAAATCACTCATCTCGTTCAGGAAGGCGGAGGCTCAGAGACATAAGGCTTTGGTCAAAACCGTGCAGCCAGGAAGTAGAAAGGCTTGGCCTTGCACCCTGGCTGACCCACACTCCTGGCCCCGACCCCAGGAGCCGAGGGGCAGCGGTCGGTCTCACATGCCTCCCCCACTCACTGTGGGACTCCAGGCTAGGACACTGAGCCCTGCTTTCCTGTCTGCCCTTGGGTGTGGCAGTGTCTGCTCCAGTGAGGGGATGGGAGAGGCTGGGATTGCCAGGCTGGGCTGCTTTGGGAGTGTCTCCTGGACTGTGTGCTGAGGCACCAGATCGCAGGGCTGGCATTTCCAAAGCCCCACACCCTCTGCACCCAGAGCTCCCACGTGTCCTGTGTGGCACCAAGTTGCCTTGTGTGGCCCTTTGTGACCCTCTGAAGCCACATGCCTAGACTGACATGCTTTCACTGCTTGGCTTCTCCAAATTTTCTTTCCCCAGGTTCTCCTCCAACCACCAAGGACAGTGTCCCAGCTCTTCTGAGGGGTCGGACAGGGTGTCTGCCCAGGTCCATGGCTAGTCTGTCCTTTCCCTCTGGATGGCCACGGTGCTGACTGTAGCCGGGCGAGGCATTGGTGATGGAGTGTGGGTGGTTTTCAGCCGCCCCATCCCCCTGCCCCCACACTCCCAGCAGAGACTCTCATGCCGCACACACCCTATGCAGCTGCATGTGGTCTGTGTCTGCCACACCCCAGCCTGTGCCCCCTGGGCAATGGGCACGCCAGTCCTGTCCCCAGGGCTCTCTCTCAGGGCTTCACCACTCACCTGGGCTTGGGCTTGGACTCCTCCACCGGGCCATCTGGAGAGGAGGAAAGCACGTGAACTTGGGGTCGGGAGGCCTGGATCTGGCCCCACTGTGCCCCTGATAAGCTGGCACCCATGAGCCTCCGTTTGCCCGTCACCAGTGATTCCCTCCCATCCCAGGATTGCAGGAGCAACCAGAGCACTAGGCTGCAGGGGTGCAAACCCCAGGCTCTGCTCAGGGCTGAGCTCAGGGGGTCTCAGGGACGCAAGTGCACAGGTCACTGTCAACAGCAGTGCCTGCCACCAGGGAGGAGGGGTCTGGGACACGGTCCTGAGGTCCTGGCCTGGGTTCCCTGCCTAAGTCTCTGCCTCTGCAGCCGCCCCCCAGACCTGAGGCGGCTCAGGACCAGGAGGCTGATGGGTGTGACTCCAAGCCCTGCCAGCTGTCTGCCTCCGGAGGTGTGACTCGGGCCACCTGGCCCATGTGAAGGCTGCAGGTCAGCAGTGCCCACAGCAGTGCCCTAGCCCATGGACCACGCGTGCCTGGGATCTCAGCCCCAGATGCCCTGCCCTCCCATGTTCAGCCAGGCTGGAGAGCCCTCATGGACAGACATGACGTGACCACCTCCCTGACCCAAACTGGCCCCTCCCCCCAGGCACCCCTAAGGCCCCATTTCTGGAAGGAGGAGCCCAACCTGCAGACACACACGGTTCTAATCCCCCACCCTTAGGGTCTCTCCCTCTTCCCCCCAGGGTCTCCCCCTCCTCCCTCCAGGGTCTCCCCCTCCTCCCCCCAGGGTCTCCCCTCCCCACAGGGTCTCCCCACAGCTGCAGGAGGGGCTTCCCCACCATGTCCCAATGGCCAGCAAGCCTCACCTTCAGCTTCTCTACCTTCCTCTTCTCCATCTTTTGAACAGAACATGAGAAAGGAGTCAGGGTCCCAGTGCCAAGCTCAAGGCCCTGCCAGTAGCCCCCTGTCCCACCCACACATCCTCAGCCAAGGGGGCCCCGCAGGGCTCCAGGTCCAGGATCTGCCTGGGCACACCTGCCAGGGCCCAGGCCCGCCCGGCCGAAGGAAGCAGGTGCAGCGCGTACTGACGAGGCTGAGCCCGGCCGGGACTGGGGCTGCCCAGGCTGTGGAGCACGGTCTAGGGGGCCTTCCCGCTGCCACAGGAGCAGTGCTGGGCCCTTGCCGCCTCCAGCTCTGGAGGGCCCCTTCCCCCCTTGCTCCGGGAGAGGCCTCACCCGCGGCGCTGGGCTCCCCAGCCTCAGCCTCGCCTCCAGCCTCCTCTTCCACCGCCTCCTCGTGCTCTGCAGAGGCGAACCAGACAGTGAGCAGGCCCGGCGCAGGGAGGTGTGGGGCCCAGAGACACCCAAGGTCCCAGTGAGTGGGGGGACCTGTGTAGCTGACAGGGGCTGCTCTGCTCTTGGTTTAAACCAGAAGCCGCAAACTGGGGCCCAACAGCCTGCAGACGTTTCTAGAATGTTCCTTGAGCGGTGGCCTCAGCAGGGCGGACACAAAGCCTGGAACACTCCGTGTCTGCTCTTTCAGGGGAAGTCTGTGCCGGGTCCTCTCGTTTGAAACTTGCCTCTCTGGGGCTGAAGCCCCCTCTGCACCTGGGGGTGCTGCCTCGGTGGGGCCGCCTCCAGGCCCCGTGTCTGACTCAGCCTCCCTCCCCAGCTTGTTCTCTGACGTCACAGCACAGGGTCAGGGTCCTGTCCTAGACTCAGGCGCTGGAGCCCCTTCCTCAGTGTCTGGGACCAGAAAGGACCCGTGTGGATGAGGGGCCGCCCAGCATGCGAGAGGGCCAGGGCTGGGGTGGAATGGGTGGGGGGTTCTATTTTCATCACTTGCTGGCAGGGTGTGGCCCCAGCCGGGTCAGGCGGTGGAGCAGACAGGCAGCATAGCCCCGTCAGGACTCTGCCTGCAGGAAGCTGGGGCTGGTAGGGGGCTTTGCTCAGCTGGGAGCAGGGTCTGGGGACAGGCGGGATGCTTCCTGGGCGACCCCCACTCCCGTACCTTCCGTGGCTGCTTCTGCTCGGGGAGGAGGCGTGAGTGCAAGAGAGGAGAGAAGAGATAGTCAGTTTCGAGCCAGGCTGTCCTTCTGCCCAGTGAGAGGTGGCGTGTCCTTACCTTCCTGCTCCCTGCGGCGTGAGGGGAGACGCTGTCAGGAACACAGCACGCACGTGTACACACGCGTGCACACACCCCACGGCCTTTTCGCGGAGACGTTTACCCTCGTGCTGGGTCCTGGAGTCCGCCTGGCCCCCACCCACAGCCCAGCCCAGCCCGGCTCCATTCAGCTGCCTCCCCAACCAGGAAACCTGGCGAGTGCTGGTCCCTGGGCTCTGCACGCCCCACTCTCTGTCCACCTGGCCCAAGTCCATGGGCACAAGCCCTCCACCCAGCCCCCAGTTCTGCACCCTCGGTGCCCAGGAGGGGGTCTTCAGGGTCCAAGCTACACCTGCAGTCCTGTCTGCCCCGGGCACTGCCTCCCCCAGAGATGACTGACCGATGGGTTGCAGTGTGCCTCCCTCTCTGACCCCAGGACAGGGCAGACGGCAGGGCCAGCAGCCCCCAGAGCCGTGATGCCAGGTCTGGGGCGGGTTTCTGGGCACGGTGGCTCTGTGGCCTCTGGGTCCTCATGGAAACTATCTGGTCTTGTCTCAGGAGGCCCAGCCCCAAGCCCCTGGCCCGGCCCATCCCCTAGCCTTGGGGTCTTCTCGGCCAGACCCCTGCCTGGGGCAGCCCGAGGCAACGGGCTGGAAGCAAGGGCGCGGCTCTCCCCACGCCCCTGATGGGCGCAGCCCCTGCCCAGCGCCCCAGGACTCACTCATACTCATCCACCGTCTCTTCCACGTCTGACATGGCCTCCTCTTCCCTCTAGAGAGAGACAGACAGTCCAGGTGGCCAGAAGGCCAGCCGCCCGGCTCTGCGGGAAGCGCCGGGCCTGCCATCCTCCAGCCCTGGACCAGCTGCAATGGGCCCATGCCCCTGTCAGTCAGAGACGTCGTCCCAGCAGGGCCAGGCTGCAGGCTCTGCACCCCTTGGACGCGGCTCTGAGTCTCGCACTGCCAGGCCTCTCCCCCAGGGGCGGCTCAGTGACAGGGAGGAATCTGCAGGGTCAGCAGACACCCTGGGCCAAACTCAGGGCCCACGGTCATGGGGAGGGGCCAATGCCTGCGGTTCTGTCTGTAAAGCTCTCGGCGCCACCACGCGGCAGACACGGAGGATGGAGCAGGGCTGCGGGGACCCGTGGGGGACACGCGGGGGACACATGGGGGACACGTGGCTGCAGAGCTGCCCAGGGCCACTCTGCTGGTGGCTCCACAGACACACAGGTAAACGGCTGGGGGGGCTCACCCTCACACACGGTGACACACACAGCACCCACCAGACATACACCAGATACCAGACCCACAGAGGCTAAACGGAAGGGTGTTCACCCTCACACACAGTCACACACACACAGCACCCACCAGACACACACCAGATACCAGACCCACACCAGATACCAGACCCACAGAGGCTAAACGGAAGGGTGTTCACCCTCACACACAGTCACACACACACAGCACCCACCAGACACACACCAGATACCAGACCCACAGAGGCTAAACGGAAAGGGGCTCACCCTTACACACGGTCACACACACACACAGCACACGCCAGACACTAGACACACACTGGACCCCAGACGCACACCCACATGGGGAGTGCAAGCTGAGCAGGGAGTCCGAGGAGGATCACGCATGAGGGTTGCCCACATGCCAGCTTGTGTGGTGGTTTCCTGGAGACCCTGGGCGGGTGTGGGGTCTGTTCATCTCTCACACCCACCGTCTCTATGAAAAGTCCAGCTCCGTGGAGCTTCTCCAGGGTGTCCTCCACGCTACACTGGGAACAGCAGCTGGGGCCCGAGCCCCCCTCCCAAGGCCTGTGTGGAGGCAGCCCAGGGTCCCACATGGGGAAGTGTCTTGCTGTCCCATCGCTGTGAGCACAGGGAGAGGCCAGAGTGTTGCCTGGGAGGCAGGCCGGGCTCAGGACGCAGGCTGCACGGCCGTGTGTGTGACCGTGCGAAGTCCGTTGGCCCCTTGTGCCTCAGTTTCCTCTTCTCCAAAGGGAGGAAGGCTGGGGTGAAGGGAGGCTGTACCCAGCGCTGCGGCCGCCAACCTGTGACTCAGGCCACAGTAACAGCGCCCTGGACGGGGCGCTGATGCCCTCTCTCCTTCCCCCAGACCCCACCCTCACGGCTGAGACCCACCCAGCACCCGTCTGCAGACGTGCCGCGAGCCCCAGCTCTGGCAGGTGGCATGGTGTCCGCCACCAGGAAGCCCCTTTGAGGCTAAGAGGTGCTGAAGGGGCCCCGCCCGCAGCCCCCGGGGGAGACCGCCTCGGGCGGCAGCCTCGGGCTAGCGACTCTTCTGAGCCTGCTCCCAGTCGTCCAGCCCTGCTGGGTCAGGGCAAACGGACCTACAGTGGGGCAGGCAGGGCAGGGCTGGCTACAGGGCGCTTTGGACTGAAGCTGGTTCCCCTGGGTGGAGGTACTCATCCCAGATAGTTCCCAAATGGAGCCTGGGGGAAGAGCAGCAGGGGTAAAGCCCCCAGCCCAGGGTGGGTGAGGACTGGCAGGTCAGCACTGCTTAGAGCCCCAGGGGAGCAGGCAGACTAGGGCCTGGCCCCAGGAGGAGTCTGTCACCCTGGGGCCAGGGAGGGGGTTGGCCAGCCTGGGGTGCGGCTCTCACGCTCTCTCCTCTGCGGCCTGCCTCCCTGCCCGCTCTGAGCCCCCGCATGGCCCTGCAAGCCCCTCTGCTCCTACAAGCACAGCTCCTAAAAATAGAGCCCCTCAAGAGGCAGGTCGGGGTGGGGGAGGGCTTCCAGCCCAGAGGAGGCGTCTGAGATCACGTCCAGGCCCTGGTGGCAGGAAGGCAGGGGGCTGGGGGCCCTCCAGTTGGGAGAGGGGCCGAAAGGCCCACGCCAAGCCCCCACCTGTCCTTTCTAGCAGGTCGCCATCACAGCCAAAAGGCCAGGGTCACCTTTCTTGGGGAATGAAGCAGAAACACTGACCGTGCTGTCAAAGACCCAGATTTAACACCCAGCTTTGCTGTGTGCCCTTAGCTGAGTCTCTTAACCTCTCTACGCCTCTGTTAACCTATCCATGAAACAGAAGACCAGAGGCCCCACCCTCAGCCCTGTGCCCAGCAGGCAGCTGGACTCGTCCTAACCGCAGCTGTTGGCCCACCCTCAGAGCTGGACCAGGGCAACGCGATCCTCCCAGATTCCTCTCCTGCCCAAAGACGCAGGTCAGAGGAGGAATTCGGGAGGTCAGGCCTCCCAGCTGCACCAGGACACGAATGAGCCTCACGTTTCTTCAGGAGGGAGCAGTTCTCCCAGCAGCGCTCCACAGGCGCTCTCCCAGGGGCGTGGGGAGCAGGGACCCTGGGTGAGGGCACTGGACTCAGGGCTAACACCCTGACCCAGGGAGCCGGTTCCCCCGCCCAGGAAGCAGGTCTCTCCACGGCGCTCAGCCTGCACCCTGTCCAGGGTGGGGCCCAGCCCTGCGTCTGCCTGGAAGGGCCTCCGGGGTCCCTGGTCCCCTGGCTGCCTCTGGAAGGCGGCCTTTCTCATCAGTTCTGACAACTTCTGAACCCCAGGGAGAAGAATGTGGCCGTGAAGACTGTTCTGACTGGTGTGGGCACCCACGGCCCGGCTCTGCTCCCGGGGAGGGGGGAGGACCTGCCCAGGATGGGGCAGAGGCTCCCCGCCTGGAGGGAGAAGGAGCCGGGAGGGGGTCCCTGGGGGTCGGAGCATTATTTCATTTAGAGGCCTGGTAATTATCTTTCCATCCTACAAATGAGGAAACAGACCCAGGGAGGGACAGCTATTCACCCAAGACCTTCCACCCGCCCCAGGCCTTCAGTGGGAGGTCTGTGATTCAGTCTCCAGCCTCAGGCTGAGAGTCTGTTAAACTAGGCTGAGGGATTCATCTCCGAAACCCCGCCCTCTAAAGATCCCGAGGGAAAGGAACCTCTCCCAGCTCCGACGCCCAGTCAGAGTGGACACTGAGACTTGAGACAGAGGGCCCAGAAGCTCTTAGATCCTGCCCCAGTCTTACCCAGAACAGGAGCTGCCAATGGGTCTTGCGGTATGTGCTCTGCCTCGCAGGGTCTGGGTGAGGGCAGGGGCTGGACAGGCTTTAAGCAGGCCCGTGGCCGGTGGTGGGAGGAATGTGCGCAGGAGTCACGCTGGGGGAGGCGGGGTAAGGGGGAGAGGGGGTGTTGGCTGCTATTTTGGCAGGTGCCAGGGACTGGGCTAAGGGAACATGTACCCCAGGCCATATAAGCCCATGTGGTCGTCCAGCTGCTCAGATAAGCTATTTAAAACCAGAACAGACAGGCAGGGGACAGGAGGGAGCAGGCACATAACACAAGCCAGCTATCTGTCCTGAGAACCCTGATAAAGCGGATGCCAGCAGTCGGGAAGGCAGGCTGGGGGCAGGGCGGGGGCAGAAGCTCAGCTGCAGTGATGTGTGGACAAGGGCGCTTCCAAGCTACTGGCTCCTCTAGAGGGTGAGCACCCTTGGGAGGGAGGCAGGCTCTGGCAGCCTCGGTGAGCACACCTACAGAGGGGTCTTCTTGCCCCCAGGCCACGTGGCAAGCCCTCCCCACTAGGCAGGGAGTAGACCCACTGCAGGGGGTCAGATTCAAGGTCGAACTTCCAGCCAAGAGAGAGGGTTCTCTTCAAAGAGGCAGCTGGTTGAGTGAAGGGGCAGGGAAGATGGTTGAAGTTCATGCCACGATGGCTTTAAAATTACGATCTGCTAAACCCATTAGATTACAGTGTCCACGCTGCCAGCACCCAGGGGCCTCGCATTTGCTTGCACGCCTGTGCCTGCGGCCTCCAGCACAGCGCCTGGGTCATGGAAGGGCTCAGGACGCAACAAAGAAGAGGAAGCAGACCTGGGGGAGGCCTGCTCTCTGAATTCTCAGGGGCCCCGTCCCGCCCTGAGAAGGTCGCCCACATGCCGAGTCAGTCCATCCTGCCTGAGGATGGTCCCTGGAGGCCGCACACAGTCAGGCCACAGATGCCTGGAACCTGCCAGGCATCCGTCACTGGTGGCCCTGAGCCCCAGCCCTACCAAGGGCCGCCTGTGGGTGAGGCACACTCCTCTCCATGGGCAAGGACAGCCTCTCCCCTCTTCCTCCTCTCCTGACCCACGTCCTGGCCCCCCCCAACTTCGCTGCCTGGGGAGCCCCAGGCCCTGTCCGTCACGCGCGCCTCAGCCGCTCTGCTATCGACTTGGCCCCGTCTCAGCTGAGGCTGTCCTTCCACGGTCCCCAGGGGCCTCTGAGCTCAGTGGCCCTTCCCGCACCAGTAGATCCGAGGTGGGACCGGCTGAAGCCAGGAGCCAGCAGCCAGCACCAGGGGACAGTGAGCAGCCAGGCCGCCACCCTCTCTCCTGGACTGGCCCCCGGGGGCCCAGCCGGGCTTTGTGTCCTGGCCCAAAATATCCTGCAATTTAGGAACCACTTTCCAACAGCTTCCCTTAACTCGAGCTACTTCAGTGGATGCCTTGTAAGCTCAAAAGTCCTTCAAATGGGACAAGATTTGCTTGCGTGGATACCTGGGAGAGGGCTCTGGCACCCGAGGCCCCACAGGAAAAGCCTGGCAGGTTCAAGGCATCTGTGGCCTGTGTGTGGCCTCCAGGGACCGTCCTCAGGCAGGATGGACTGACTCGGTACGCGGGCGGCCGTCACTGCAGCCGCCACAGCTGGCCTGCCCCGGACGCCCTGCCCTTGCACACAAGGTGAGGTCACCTCCCCGAGCTTGCAGCAGAGGAGGCACAAGAACACAGAGACAGTGCCCACAGCCCTGAGGATGGCAGGAGGCCCCCGCCGGGCGCGGGGCATCTCCTCCACAGCCTGTCAGGTGGGCACCCAGGCTGCATGCTGTCCTCACACGCCACCCTGAGGTCACCCTGGGCGTGCGTCTCCCACAGAAGGGTGAATGCAGGGCCTTCGTGTGTAGATGAGTGAGTGCAAGGGGCTGGGTGGCATGGTGCTGCCCTCCGCACCCTGCCCAGGCAGCCCCGATGGCACCGAGGGCTCCCCCCAGGGACAGCAGTGCCAGACGCCCAGACCCTAGGGCTAGGTGGGCCAAGACCCCTCAGGCCCCTCTCAGATCCCCATGCTGGAGGGAGGGCTCTGCTGTGCTGGGCAAAGCCACTCACCAGGACCTTCCCGAGTGTAGCATGTGAGCACTCAGCACCTCTCGGTCGCTTGCTGACCGAGTTCCTGGTGGACAGCACAGGGCGGGGCCTGCCTCTCTGGGGGTGCCCAGCCCAGCCCTCCTGGCTCCATCCAGGAACTCAGGTTGCACGTGTGGTGGTGGATGGGGGTGGCTGGCCAGGGCCTCCGGGTCCCGCTGCCCCCAACTCCAGGCGGGCACGGGGCCAGCCATGCAAGACCCCCTGCTGGAGGCAGGCCAGTCTGGGCTCACAGGCGGGGCCCAAGGCCCTTGTCCCTGGCCCCAGGATGCAGGACAGGAGCCACCCTCAGGACCAGGCCCACAGGGAGGCTGGGGGAAAGGGGGTGTGGGGTGTCACTGACTCCAGAGAAACCCAAGCAGGCACCTGGGAGCAGAGCTCTAACGTAAGTCTAGTGATGGGGAGAGGTGCGCACACACACAGACTTGTCCACACACACACGCACACTCCCCCACACACCCTCAGCCACACACAGACTTGTGCACACACACACGCACACACCCCACACACACCCTCAGCCACACACAGACTTGTGCACACACACATGCACACTCCCCCACACACCCGCAGCCTCACAGACTTGTGCACACACACACACACCCCACACACACTCAGCCACACAGACTTGTGCACACACACGCACACCCCACACACACACACAGCCACACACACACTTGTGCGCACACACACACACACCCTCAGCCACTCACAGACTTGTGCACACACACATGTACACCCCACACATACACACCCTCAGCCACACACTTGTGCGCACACACACGCACACCCCACACATGCACCCCTCAGCCCCACACACACTTGTGCATACACACACCCTCAGCCACACAGACTTGTGCGCACACACATGCACGCCCCACACACACACCCCTCAGCCACACACACACACTTGTGTGCACACACACACCCTCAGCCACACACACACTTGTGCACATACACAGCCACACACACTTGTGCACACACATGTATGCCCACACACCCTCAGCCACACACACACTTGTGCACACACACACACATGCCCCACACACACCCCTCAGCCACATACACACTTGTGTGCACACACACACCCTCAGCCACACACACTTGTACACACACACTTGTGTACACACCCTCAGCCACACACACACTTGTGCACGCACACATCCTCAGCCACGCACACACGTGTGCGCACACACACATCCTCAGCCATGCACACACACACCCTCAGCCACGCACAGCACGCAGGGCTGACGGCACTAGGCTGGCTCTGGCTACTTGGTCGACATGCAGCTCAGTGTCCACCCTGGCTCAGGAGGGCAGGGGAGCAGAGAACCGGGTTTGGGGGCAGGTGTGCTGGGCTGTGGCCACAGAGGCTGCTGACACACAACTGCCTGCTTCGCCCGGGCCCCCACAACCAAAACATCCTCCGCATGCCATTTAGTCTCCGCTGAAAAGCAAAGCTTCCGGAAAGAATGATGTTTAAGGTATCATTGGTCACACCTGAGAGTGAATGAGTTTATCAGCTCTTTCCTGAGAGTGGGGAGGGGGCACAGGACGGCTTGGCCAGGGCAGCAGGTGGGGCATGAAGGGGAGCAAGGCAGGGCCTAGGAGGAGTCAGCGCGGCTCCTCCAGCCTGGCAGGCAGTGCAAGGACGGTGGGGGCCAGCCTGGGAGAGGTGCCTGGAGACACCAGTGTGACCCGACGGCCCCGCAGGAGAAGGAAGAGCAGGAGTCCACGTGGACAGGGTGGCAAGGCTGTGCAGACGCGCACTGCCCACAGCCAGACAAGGCGCAGGGCATGTCTGCCCCCACAGGGGTGCAGGGAAGATGCCAGCCAGCGTCCTCCTGGGTCCAAGGCAGAAAGCGGGCGGGAGAGGTGACCAGCACGGCTGCTGGCCTGAGGCTGGCTCCTTACACCTGCGGGACCGAGAGCAGTCAGGACAAGGGGGTTCCCGGGATGGGGCAGGGATACTCCCTTTTCCCCAGTCCCCCCATGCTGGGCAGAGCCCAGGCCTGTGGTGGAGGAGTGGGCACCTACCAGCCCGCATTCTCCAGGGACAGCCGCCCCCGCCCCCGGGCCCCCACACACCTCGGCACCCAGCGGGGGCTCTGGCTTCTTCCTCCACTGGGGCCTCCTGCCAGCTGCCGACTCTCTCTGCATCTCCTGGTTCTGGGCATCAGGACAGAGACCAGGCTCAGGCTGCCACAGAGCCCCCTGGCCCGCCCCTTCCTCCTTCCGCCCTCTGACTGGCAGGCTTCCCCACAGCCGTCCCGCAGGCAGAGCATCTCCACTGCGCTCGGGGCTGTCCCTCCCTGACAGGTCATCCCGCTACCAGAGGCCTGCAGGGAGACCGGAGGCAGAGGGCCATGTGCGGTACCTGAGGGCCCGGCTGTGCTGACTCCTGGCTCCTGCTGATCCACAGGTTGAGCCGTGACGTCACCACCCCTGAGAGCTGCAAGTTCTCCTGAGAAGAGAGCTCCTACCTTGCAGCCGGGCTAGCATCTCCAGAGGGTCCCCTCACCACATCCATACAGCCAGGCCATGGGGCCCTCCCCTGGAGCTGTGTGCACAGCTGGGCTGGGGGCTCAGCAACAGACATGGCCAGGCCCTCAAGTCCACCAGATGGATGCAGGAAAGCATGGAGCTGTCCTGCAGTCCCCAGGCTCCAGCTCTGCAGACCCCAGGCTCAGTGGCCTGCAGATGCCTGGTGGGCCAGGGCCACTCACCTTGCGGCTGGAGGCTGGGCCCTCTCGGCTCTGGCCCACCAGCTCTTTCTCGAAGAGGTGGCGCTTGCTGGCGACATCCACGGGAGCCACGAGGAACTCAGTGCGGGATGGGCTTGTACACTTGACAGACTCTGATCTCTGGGAGCAGAGAGCACAGGCCGCTGACCCTGGAGGGTGAGGGCCTTTGCTCACCCAGCACACTCCAGGGCCTGGCCCGCTCACCTGTATGGCTGAGTGGTATCGCTCCAGCTTCGGGCCTAATTTGACTGAGCTGGCCGGGAGCCTCACGCTGGCACTGCAGGGCAGGAAGACACGGCAAGACAAAGCAGGTGAGGCCCTGCCTGCCCAGGGGGCACCGGGCCTGCCCCTGTGCCCACCTCACTCTGGCAAAGAGAATGTGGCCTCCATATACAGACCGGGGGCACTCCCTGTCCTCCCGAGACACGGTCCATTCGACAGGACACCCCAGGCCAGAAACAGCTGCTATCCCTGCCCCGTGGAGTCAGTCCCGCCTCAGAAGCTGTGCCCCTCTCTCCACCTCCCCCCCCCGCCCCCAGGCCCC
>SJYG01000624.1:1737523-1755472 GCA_006410535.1 Litocranius walleri | reverse complement strand
CCTCAGCCCCATGGCAGACGAGCCCCAGGGCCCCTAGGCCCTGACCTGCGGGTTAAGGCCGCCTCTGAGCTGTCTCTCCGAGGGCTCATCTGGAAAGAAAAGGAAGGTGCCAGTGAGCGGGGTCCATGGCAGTCACGGCCTCCAAAAGAGAGGACTCAGCTCTCAGAACGCAGCCCACCCTTGGGTCTCCCCCCAGCAACCCCCCTCTGCACAGACCCCAGCCACACCCCCATGGAAGGCCCGCCTCGGGCCTGGGGCATGGCCCCTCCCATCAAGCCAGGTCAACAGACCGCCCCCCACCTTGATGCCCTCAGATCTTCTCAGGGTGCCTCCTGCCTGCCCCGAGCCCTGCATGGAGGGGCCCACAGCAGCCAGGCTTACCCTGAAGGAGATGGTGCGGGGGCTGGAGCGCTGCAGGGCACTGCTGAAGGTGGGCGAGGCCCGTGTCGGTGAGAGGGTCTCTGCCTCAGCCTCCATGCTGGGGGTCCTCACCTGGACAGAGCAAGGGGCAAGTCACACAGGGGGACAGGCAGCCCAGAGCCCCCAGGGGCCCGGCTCACCCCGCAGCTGCGGGGCAGTGGCAGCGGGCCAGGCCTCTGCTCCACCCACTGCCTCGGCTGTGGGGCTGCGGCCACAGGCCCAGGGCCAGGCCAGCAGACAGGGCTTCCAGGGGCAGGGGGCTTCTGGAAGTATCTGAGGCTTCCCTGGAGTCTAGGTCTGGGATGAGGTGCCAGGTGAGACCGCAGCTCAGTCCCCTGTCCTGCAGGTGGCGGAGCAGGCAGGGAGAGGAGACACAGCTGGGGCCGGCCTGAAGGGAGGACAGGAGACAGGGAGGCAGCCAGAGAGGCCAGGAGGACAGGGAGGCAGGGGGCATCGCGCACCTGCAGAGTGACAGGCGGGAGGCTGCCAGCCCGGGGCAGAGGCCCCACCGAGGACTCGGGCTCCTTCTCAGGCCCAGCGCCCCCAGCACCCCGCTGTCCCCCAGGGCTGGGCGGGCGCTCCACTGAGGCTGGGTGCTCCCGGGCCTGGGGCCGCGCTGAGGCCGTGGCCCTGCCTGGGGCCAGCTTTGTCTCAGGGGCCATGGTCTTCTCGAAGACAGTGGCTTTCTCAGACACCAGTCTCTTCTCCAAGACACTGGCTTTGTCTGGAAACACCCTCTTTCCTGAGAAGGCTCTCTCTTCCAGCACAGCAATCTTCTGGGACATGGAGCATTTACTGGGGCTGGGGGTCTCAGGATCCAGGCTCACTTCCAGCTCAAGTGTCTTCCCTGCAGCAGACGGCTTCTCGGAGCCCGCAGGCGCCCTGCCTGCCAGGCCCCCCTCCTCCGTGGAGCTGCACTGCGGGTTCAGTCTCCGGCCGGACGGCGACTGCACCTGCTCCTTGGGCGCCAGGGGTGGCTGCCTGGCCTCTGGCGGCTCCGAGACGAGGGCCTCCCAGCGCCTCTGCCTCCGTTCCTGCCGCGTCCTCAGGACGGCCCGGACATCCTCTTCATCTCTGGGGTCTGGGGCTGGTGGCCGGGGCCCCTCTGCTTCCTCCACGTTCAGCAGTCTGAGTCAGAAGGGAGATGGCGGGAGACAGTCAGAGGCTGGAAAGACCCCGTGAGCACCCGACCCAGGGGGACACCTCAGGGTGCCTGGTGCCCTCCCAACCCCTTGAGCCACTGTCCTTTAAATCAGGGTCGCTTTTATCTTCTTTACCCATCAGGCTTCTGAGGCATCATCTGAACAAAGCACAAGAGGCTTTAAAAGAAATTAGAAACGCCTGTAAGGCGCAGCCACTCCATGCTCAGCAAACACCTCTCCTGTGTCAGGCCCTGCAGCTTACAGATGAGGAGCAGAGATGGGCGGGGAGCTGGCCCAAGTCGCACGGGGCAGGGCAGGGAGCCAGGAGTGGCACCCAGGCCTCCGCGGCCCTGTGGCCCCCTCTCCAGGAGCCAGGGAACAGCACATGAGGCCGCCCCAAACCCAGCCTGCAGCAGAGGGGCCACCCCTGTGCCTCCACCCAACCGCCCGTGGCTCGGGTGAGTTCACTTGCTGGCTGAGGCCGCTGCCAGATGTGCAAACTGGGCTTGTTTGGAGGCAAGAGGAGGCATGTCCCCCAAGTGGGCCCCGTCCCCGCAGACAGGCGTGTCACGGCGCTCAGCCTCGGGGCTGGTGGTCAGACCAGCAGCGCCTCCTTCCCGTCAGAGACCTTGGGGGTCCGCTAGTGGGAGGGGTCTGGGCTGAAGGGGCATGGTCCGCCCAGGGCCCGACGACCCCCAGGCCCTGCCCTGGTGCTCTCTGACTGCTGCCCATCCGTGAGGAGGGTTAGCACCCTCTCAGGAGCGTGGAAGGATGAGCTGTGCCCACAAAATGCCCAGCAAGAGCTGCCAGCTCACCCACAATGGTCCTGACTGCTGTCCTGACCAGGGTGGGGCCTGCAGAAGGTCAGCCCGCTCCCCAGGCAGGGCGGCTGGTCCATCCTCACTGGGGTTCCGCCTCCCACCCGCACCTCTCGGGGGCCGGCGGGCCCTCGTCCTGGGCAGGCGGGTCCTCGTTGTCCGTGGCAAAGCTCAGGTTCCGGTGTCGCCGCCGGCGTTCTCTCTCCTGCTCCTCCTCGTCCTCTAGGGTCCACTGCCGGGCCAGGCTGTGGGGGACAGGGGGTCAGCGCAGCCTTAGAGTGATGCCCAGAGCATCCCGTCGGCCAACATTGTGGGGAAGGGGGTGGCAGGCTGGACTTCACCCTGCACACCCACCGGAACGGGGGTCTACCCACCTGGGCGCCCCACACCCCCACCGGAACGGGGGTCCACCCGCCTGGGCGCCCAGGGACGTGACAGGATGGTCACTGCTCGGCCCGAAGGAGGCAGGTAAACCTGGCAAAGCCCAGCTTTGATCTGAGGCTCTTAGATGAACAGTTACTTAGAAACATCACAGCTCTCCAGCTCCCCCGGGACGTCCCAGACCCCCAGACAGAGATCCCAGATGAACCAGCCATCCCCAAAGGGGAACCCAGCATCACTTCCCTCACCGCCCAGGCGCTCCGTCAGCCTCCTTCACCTCCGAAAACCAGCCTTCCCAGCCCTCCCGTGGGCAGGAGCAAGGGGCACAGCCTGCCTCTGGCCCCTGGTCACTCTCCCAGCCACAGTCACTCACAGTCACTCTCATACCAGTCCCCCTCATAGCCATACCCCAGACCCTGCCTTCCACCATCCCACCTCCAGCCCCACGTCCCTACAGCACCCTGCCCCAGCCTCCCACCAGTCATCTTCACCCACCTGCCCAAGCACCTACCTTCCCCCCAGATCCCCACCCCGATTCTAGCCAAAGAGCAAAGAATCTCTGAGGAACTGAGCTGGGCCAGCCTGCCACTGGGAACTGTGGGGTCACAGACCCACCGGCCAAATACTGAGAAAGGGAAGTGAGTCCCGCTCTGCACCAGGAGGGAAAGGGCTGGGCCCCGGGGAGGGATGCGGGGGCGGGGCCATGGGGAGGGAGGCGGGGCCCGCGGGGGAAGGAGGCGGAGCTTCCCGAGGGGCCGCAGGAGAAGCTCCGGGCTGCGTAGGCTGGGGTACCGTCTGGGCCCCGATCAGAAGGGTCCGGGGAAGGCCACCCTCTCGCCTCCCAGCATCACTGCAGGGTGGTAAGGCCCCCGCCTGGTCAGCACCCAAAGCTGTTCCCCAGCCTCTCGCTGCCCTGTTCCTACCGCGGCCTCGCCTGCCTCTACAGAGCCTCACATGCAACCACGGAAGAAGTTATCGCGGGAGGAACAGGCACGTTTCCAGGAGGAAACCCACAAATTTTATCAACTGAATGACATAAAACCTATCTAAGAAGCTTCCTGAAGGAAAGAGCCCCTGGCCCCTGGGGAGACTTCTGTAGGACCAGGTCAGACAGCCTGCTTGATTCCCCCACATAATGGGGGGGTCACTTCCCTGCACCTCCCCAGTCCTCCTCCCTAAAAGGGGCAGGAGCCACACCACCACCCTGATCTCTTTGTTCAGGCCCAGCGTCATGTTCGCTGACCTGGTGTTTAGTAAACTCACGTTTTTTGAGCAGGATCCACACACAAGCGGGTTCTAGGGCTCCCCCGCTTGTGAACAAAAGGACAGGAGGGACCAAGGATAAGGGGTGGCAGCTCCAGAGGGGACAGAGGCCCGAGAAGCCGGGTGTGCTGGCAGAGTGCGAGCCCAGGCCTGGCTGGGATGTGTGGCAGTGGTGGGGGGACGCTGGACTCAGCAGAAGGGGCGCCAGGGCGGGTACTTGGGGACCAAGGGCGACGCGGGTCCACTCTCTGTGGGGAGCCACTAGGAGACTTAAGTGATGGATTCGGGACACAGTTTGAAGGCAGAGTCCACTGGGTTTGCTGGGGGGGCTGGATGGAGATGGGGGGCCAGCAAGGAAACAAGAAAAATGAAGGAAAATGGGCTTGAGCAGCTCCTGGTGGTGCTTTTAGAAGGCTAGGGGCCATCAGGGAGGGGTTCACTGAGATGTCTGCAGCAGTGGTGGGGGGCGGCATGAGAACGTGAAGGGTGAGGAGACACTCACTCGATGGAGAAGGGAAGAGCCAGTCTGGTGGGCCGCAGGAAGGGGATGTGCTAGGAGCACAGGAAGGGGCCCACCGGGGCAGTGCTGGACAAAGACGCTCCCAGACCCTTAGAAAGAGCCTGACTGGACGAGAGGCAACCAGGGGGCTCCAGAAGGAGGAGCTGGTGACGCCCAGCATCTGAGAAGCGTTAGCGAGAAGCGTTAGCAAGAATCTAACAAAGATCAGACATCTGCAAACAAAGCGTGGAGAGCTTGTCCTATGGGACAGGGCGCATTGCCACGGAGCCCAGAGCACGCGCGCCGCGGAACGCGGGGCCGGGAGGGGGCAGGGCGGCCCTCCTCGCGGACCACCAGAGCTCTGCCTGACACACGGGAGCACAAAGGAGCAGCAGACCCTAGGGCCCGCACTGGCACCTGCCCACACCTGGCCGTCAGGCACGCTGGCAGTGCAGACCTCAGCGCCCCTGCCTGTCAGGGCTCGACTCCCCCCGAGTGGGGGGAAGGGCTTCAGCCCAGGCTCAGTGGCCTTGATCACAGGTGGAAACCGAACCACCCCAGGCCTCTGCCGTCACTCACTCCATGGGAACCCACGGCCCCTCCAACCAGGCCCCAGTGCACTCGTCCAGGTGAGAACGGGCCCCTGCACGTGGCTCCCCCTGGGTCCACAGTCAGCCCTCCCCCTGTGGACCTTCCCTCGAGTCCACAGTTTGGGGTCAGCCATGCGCTGCAGAGATGAGAGACCACCCCCCGAAGGGAGACTGGCCCACACAGCCGGGACTCCCCAGCACACCTGTGGCCCGGTGGGGATGGAACGCCCAGGATTCCTTGGGCCTGAGCAAGCCTGTTCCCATGCAGGCCACTCAGCCCTCAGGGGAGCTGCTGGTTTGTCGGTGGAACCTGGGTCAGACAGCGTGTGATCTGTCGGAGCCTAGTCTTAGGGAAGTGACTCACCCCAGGCAGCTCCTTGCCCGGAGGGTGTCAGCCCAGGCGACCTGAAGTGATCCCCAGCTGTACACCAAGACCCCACTG
Source organism: Litocranius walleri (assembly GCA_006410535.1). Lineage (NCBI taxonomy): Eukaryota > Metazoa > Chordata > Mammalia > Artiodactyla > Bovidae > Litocranius > Litocranius walleri. The sequence goes on along the minus strand of SJYG01000624.1, from coordinate 1,749,917 downwards.
CTGACCTCAGTGATGTGGCCATCCCCAACCACACCTCCCAGCCCAAGAGAAACGTTATCTCCACCCAACAAAGAGCTACCCCTCTTAAGAGAAGGAAAGGGAGAGAAGGACAGGAGGGGTGGAGGTCAGGCTCCCAGAGGGGCGGGTAAAGCCCCAGGAAGGAATATATGGTACCCAAAGGCCGAGGGCAGTGCCAAAGAATGTTCAGACTTCTGGACAATTGCATTCAGCTCACATGCTGCTGAGGTTATGCTCGAAATCCTTCAAGTTAGGCTTCAGCTGGATGTGAACTGTGAACTTCCAGACTGTGAAACTGGGTTTAGGAAAGGCAGAGGGACCAGAGATCAAATTACCAACATCTGCTGGATCATAGAGAAAGAAAGGGAATTCCAGAAAAACATCTACTTCTGCTTCATTGACTACACTAAAGCCTTTGACTGTGTGGGTCACAACCAACTGTGGAAAATTCTTTAAGAGATGGGAATACCAGACCACGTTACCTGCCTCCTGAGAAATCTGGATGCAGGTCAAGAAGCAACAGTTAGAACTGGACATGGAACAATGGACTGGTTCTAAACTAGGAAAGGAGTACAACAAGGCTGTATATTATCACCCTTATAACTTATATGCAGACTCTAATAACTTATGTCTACAACTTATATGCAGACTACATCATGCAAAATGCAGCTGATGAATCCCAAGCTGGAATCAAGATTTCCAGAAGAAATATCAAACAACCTCAGATATGCAGATGATACCATCCTTATGGCAGAAAGTGAAGAGGAACTAAAGAGCCTCTTGATGAGGATGAAAGAGGAGACTGAAAAAGCTGGCTTAAAGCTCAACATTGAGAAAACGAAGATCACAGCATCCAGTCTCATCACTTCATGGCAAGTAGATGGGGAAAAGGTGGAAGGAGCGACAGCTTTTATTTTCTTGGGTTCCAAAATCACTGCGGACGGTGACTGCAGCCATGAAAATAAAAGATGCTTGCTCCTTAGAAGGAAAGCTATAACAAACCTAGATAGTGCATTGAAAAACAAAGACATCACTTTCCCAACAAAGGTCCATACAGTCAAAGTTACGATTTTTCCAGTAGTCATGTATGGATGTGAGAGTTGGACCATGAAGAAAGCTGAGCACAAAAAAATTGATGCCTTTGAATTATGGTGCTGGAGAAGACTCTTGAGTGTCTCTTGGACAGCAAGGAAATCAAACCAGTCCATCCTAAAGGGAATCAACCCTGAATATTCATTGGAAGGACCAATGTTGAAGCTGGAGCTCCAACACTTTGGCCCCCGATGGGAAGAGCTAACTCACTGGAAAATATCCTGATGCCAGGAAAGGTTGAAGGCGGGAGGAGAAGGGGACGGCAGAGGATGAGATGGCTGGATGGCATCACTGGCTCAATGGACATGAGTTTGAGTAAGCTCCAGAAGTTGGTGAAGGACAGGGAAGCCTGGCCTGCTACGGTCCATGGGGTTGCAAAAACATGACTGAGGGACTGAACAACAAAGGGCCCAGAGCAGTGCTCAGCACTCAGAAGCACACGTGTTTGGTGAATACAGTGACTAGTAAACCAATAAACAGAGGAAGCAGTGAGGGCTCTGACATGTGCCTGGATAGCACCGGGTGCTCACGAGCGCCACTGACAAGCGGCCCCCACAACCGTGAGGGATGCAGGGGGGTCACCTCCACTCTGCAGATGAGGTTTCCAAGGCTCACAGGATCAACAAGGTACCCACGGCAGGATGGCCAGTAAAAGGAGCCGCGGTTCCCAGCCAGGGCAGCCTGTTAACACAGGCCCAGTGCCAGGAAGGGTGCCCAGGGAGGCTCCACCTTCTCAGGAGCCCAGGGGCTGAGCAGTCAGAGGGAGTGGGGTGCCTGGGAGGGGCCGGAAGGTGTGGGACTCCCCAGCCCAGCTTGAGCTCTGGTGCAGCCTGGGTAAGCAGGTTTAGGGAGACCCAGCAGCCAACAGCTTGTCCTTTAGCATGCCAGGGTCAGTGCACGCTGACACTTGGGGGGTCCCAGCCATGGCCACCAGCTGAAGCGCCACCAGCTGCCCCTGCACCTCCCCCCACCCAGGCCTGCCAGCCCCCACGCTCCATCCTTAGAGGAAGGGATCTCCTGTTCCCTTCTGTGGTTCGGGAAACTCCCTGCCTGCTGTCCAGGGGAGAGCCAGTTCAGCTCCCTCCCACAGGCCCTTCTTCCTGAGTCCGCCCTGCCCATGGTCAGCAGCTGAGGGCAGGGGTGTCCCTGTGGGCAGGTTGACCAGCAGAACCCTTCCTTCCTAAGGGAATCGCACACAGAAATTTGCTGTGTGACAGGTCAGGGCTCAGCTGCCTGGGGAGGTTTAGCAGGGGAGGACACAGGGCTGCCCCAGGGCATTCCGTGGAGGCCCAAGCTCAAAGGGAAGGACGTGCAGCCCTTGAGAGGGGAAGAGCGGGTGCAGGCCTGACACCAGGCCCTTGTGACTCGGGGCCAGTGTGCTGCTTGAGGGGAGCCGGACTCCCCAGGCGAGGGGCCACTGTCGGTGGCCAGTGAGATCCCCTCCAGCCCTGATGGTCTTAGGGAGAGGTGCCAGGGAGAACCAGGCAGCTTGGGAGGTGGCAGGGCTGCAGGAGGCCGGGCGGGGAAATGATTAACCCCCCGCCGCTGTCCTGGGCACCTGACCCACTCTCACCCCCCGCGGACAGGCCTGCCCCGCCTCATGGGGAGGAGAGGGCAGGGCGCCAGGCGCCCATACAGGGCTAGATGTCTGTATTTTGACCTGGTGCCAAGGATGGGGGGCCTGCTGTCCCTCCGCCGCCCACCTGGGCCCTGCCTGGAGCCAGGCTCCTCGCCCCCTCCTCAGCGCCCCCCACCCTTGCCTTGGGAGCTCGGTTGACGGTGACTCACAGCCCTTCCTCTGCCAGCTGGGGCTTGTTCCCAGGAGTGGGGCGGAGGGTCCCAGCTCCAGCTGCCTCCTGGGCAAGCTGCGGCCGCCCAGGGCGCTGGGGAGGCAGGACAGCTTCCCCAGGGCACTCGAGCCCACCCCTGCAGCCACAGGAGCCTGGGGCCTCTGAGCAGAGAGCCAGCAAAGAGCAGACCCTGCACCGTTATCCTCAATGGACATCTGAGCGGACACAAACATCCAAGGCCAAAACAGCCACGTCAGAACCTCCCACCCACCCAGACTTCTCCGCACTACGCAAGGCCCACACGTGCGTGTGCATACACACACACGAACACAGACAGGCCCTGCCTGGAAACACAGACACTCCCGCATCAGACCCACACGCAGAGTCCAAGACCTTGACTGCTAGCCCCACCCTCTGCACAGACCCTCCCTGGGTGTGACTGGCCTCTGAGACGCTGGGCCCCCGTCCAGAGCACCAAGCGCCTCCTCTCTTGGGGCGTATCCTCCCCTCTCCAGACCCCACAGGCCTCTGCTGCAGAGCAGTGAGGACAGAGAGTCCGGGGGACCCCAGCCCTGGGGGGGTTGGTGCTGCCATGGGGGGGTCCCTGGAGCTTGGGGCCCTTAGCGGGTGGAGGGAGGGGAGGGTCAAGGTCCTGATGGGAGGGGCTGCCCACACCTGCAGAGGCAGCCTGGCCTCACCACCCAAAAGCCCGCCTGGGGCCAATTTCTACCAGCAAGAGCCTTCGGGTCAAGGAGTAGGGACCCAGCTCCTGCCTGTCCACTACATGGGCCTCAGTCTTCTGGGGATGGCGTTGGAGGGGGGCGGTCAGGAGATGCTCTTGGGGGACCTCAAGAGGAGTTCAGGGTTCACCAATCGCATGAGGGTGCTGCCTCCTGGACACCCACCCCTAGGCTTCTCTGACCCTGACTAGATGTCCAGCAGACAAGGACGAGACACCCCATCCCCGGACCCTTTGAAAGCCCCGCTCATGAGTGAAGACTGAAGCACAGAGAGGGAGAGTGCCAAGCGTGAGGTTTCCCAGCCCCAACAGCACCCCGAAACGCTGCGCCCAGAGCCTGAGCCTCATCCCTGGGAGGGCACCTGCTCACCCGCCTACTCACTGACCCTGCAAGGCAGCGTGGCCGCCTCCGCTCGGGAGGGGCCTCTCGGACTCTCCAGAGAAACACAGGCAGTCAGGAGCAGCTCAGAAGCTGAGACTTGGCCGTTTACCTCCTGAACGCCTCCCCAGTCCCCAGAGCGGCCTCTCCGGGCTGGACAGCCCTCCGCAGGCAGCCTGCTCGGGCCTGAGTCACCGAGGAGGAAGGAGGGCCGGAACCCCGGGGGCTGGGCGACGAGGCCCCGACCCTGTGGCCCCCGGAGCAGTCAGGACCCCGGCTCACCTGGACAGAGCGGCCCAGCTCTTCCTGCTGACCGACATGCCGCCAGACCGCCGCGCGCCCCGTCCACTCCGCGCCGCCCCGCGCCCCGCCCGCGGCGCAGGTAGGCTCACCTGGCCTCTTATCCCGGGCCGCGCCCGCGCCGCCGCGCAGCCGCACCGCCTGCCGCCTCGGATTGGCCTGCAGCGGGGGGCGTCGCGGACGGAGCCTTCCCGGTCCCCACCCCGGCCTCCCGGTCCTGCGCCCTAGACCGGTAGCCACATCGAGGGACAGACGGACGGATGGACGGGCGGACAGGCGTCCAGGCCGCGCGGGGCGGGGCCGCCGCCCGGGGTGGGGACCGAGACTTCCTGCTCGGAACCTGTTGAACCAGCCCGCCGGGCCGCCCCCTCTCGCGGGTGCCCAACCGGGAGTGGGGTGACCCGGGTCAAGCCCGCTCTCCGCCCGCCGACCGGCTCGACCACGCGAAACCCAGCTGGGAAGCCGGCGGGCAGGCGCGCATCTTGGGTCCGGAGCAAGAGCTCTCCCCAGGAGCGCGCGGGGCGCGGAAAACTGCGGGCACGCCCCGGGCAAAGCCCGCCTCTCCAGAAAGAAGAGCGGGATCCCTTCTGCACACGCAGCGCTCAGGGCTCCGAAGAAGCCAAGGCTTCGGAGGCGCGCTCGGACTTTGGGCTGGCGGGGCAGGGGTTGAACCCGGCTGGCTTCCCCGACCCCCCCACCCCCACCCCACATCAGAGGAGTAGCGCGGGAGCTCTGGAGCGAGTGAAGTACCACCTGGCTCCCTTTAGGTGCACGTCCGGCTGCACACGCCTCCCATCCAGCAGGACCTCAGGGGACCAGGGAGGGTCAGTGCCCAGCAGAGGAGTCTTGTCTTCCCTGCGCATCAGAACTGTTGCCGCTCCCAGAGGAAGGAGGTGCAACCCCCGACGGCAGTAGGAGAAGACAGGTGCAGGAGGGCTGGAAATGACACGGGCTGCTGGGTCTCGCTGGCCAGCCTGGCTCTCTTGGGGCGCTGATCTGGAGCTAATGGTCTCTACAGTGCTTCCCAGCTCTGAGATCCCCAGTGAAGGGCTAGCCTGCTGCTGAGTAAAAGGCCTGGGCACACAAGGTAGCCCCTTCCCCAAACACCCCCTCCTCCAGGGAGTCCTCCTTGGCTAGAGGAGCTGAACGACTGTCAAGGAATGAGAGCTGGAGGCCAGGCTTTGGGCACTGGCATGGATGGGCCATGTGACCTGGGGCCAGTCACCTGTTTCTTCTTCTGGGTAGCAGAAATGACACTTTACCCAGCTTCCTTCCAGGTTGTGGGGGTCACATGAGTCTGCCGCTGAATGCGGGTGAACCTGAGGTGAGCACTGAGAGCTACCCAAGGCCATGCAGGAACAAGGCAGGCCGGGCCACTGGCTACTCCAGGGGGAAAGGAGGAGGGGGTGGCAACAGCCCGGCCCCTGTGTGCTGGGACTCGGGGCCACCCCTTCCGGGGCACCTGCTGTCCCCAGGGACCCAGAAAATGCCCTTCCCTTGGTTTGTCAACTGAGAAAGAAAAGTATCCCTTGTCATTGGAAGCCCAGCCCTTCCAGGGACACTCCGTGAAGCCAGCAGTTGGGAGTGTCTCTAAAAGTTCAAACTCCAACACTGGCGCTATGGACACAAAACCGAAAGGCAGGGAAGGCTGGTGCGCAGACTCTGAGAGGCGCGGGAAAGGGAGCTCTGTGTGCATTAGGGCCCCTACGGCCCGCTGAGGGCAGACCCTTTCCGCGTCCCGGGCACTCGCTATCCGTGTGCAGCGCCAGCGCTGCAGAAACAAGTGTCACCGGCTCGGAGGCTGCGGAGCTCAAGCGTTTATTTTCTCACAGTTCCGGGGGCTTCCCTCAGAGAACCACACTCCCCCAGAGGACTTGGGGCAGGATTCGTCCACTGCCCTCCTGCTGCCAGTGGCTGCGGCAGCTCTGGGCCCGCGGCTGCATGACTCCTCATCTGCCTTCAGAAGCCCGTGGAGCCGTGCCGGCCTCTCTGCGCCCGCGTCCAAAGTCCCCCTTCTATCAGGACACCAGTCCCTGCCCAGGGCCCACCCTGATCGTAGCTGCAGAGGCTGGCACTCACAGCTGGCCGGGTTTAGGGGTTGCCCACATCTTTGTGAGAGAACACAGTTCCTGCTGCAGTCAGCAAACGGCGTTGGCTTTCACTGACTCAAAGATGCTGGGGTCTCGGTTCCTGACTCCAAAACATCCCCACTCGGGCAGTGGAGAGGCACACACACGTGTGCTCCTAAACTTGCATTCAGACAGACATGCACAAGCGCACCTACTCACACGCACTCCTCCGTGGTGCATACAGCACGCTGTGTTCACGGCAGGTTGAGGCGGAGGGGACACACGTACCTATGGCTGATTCATGCTGATATATGGCAGAAACCAACAAGATATTGTAAAGCAATTACCCTCCAGTGGAAATGAATTTTTTTAGAAGACAGGCTGTGATGAAAATTAAAATTGTGTCATCAGGAGAGACTAATTCTAACGGAGGGACTGGGGCAGGGACATCCGGCTTGGCCTTGAAGGCTGAGTGAAACGAATTCACTCGTTACAGAAGGTGGCAGCAGACCGGCTACAAGACGGGGTGCAAGTGGAGATGCGGGGTGTGAGCAAGGGGCGCAAGGCGAGGCGAGGCTCCTCCGCACTGGAGAGGAGCTTGGCTGTGACCCGCAGAACAGGAGAGGCCTGAAATGGGGTGAACGGCATCTGAGCGAGAAAGCCCCTGAGACTTTGAGGGTTGAGAGGTCAGGCTGGAGAGGGGAGGCCACCGCGGAGGGGTTACTTTTATGTCTATAAAAGAAAGAAGGGGCTTGAGCACGGGCAGCCCAGAGGAGGGGCAGTGGCAGCGGCAGAGCTCCAGAAGGCTGAGCGGTCACAGGACTGGCCGTAGGTGGGGGGCAAGGCCAGGCGCCCCCCCACTGCAAGAGGGGTGATGAAGGCAGGTGTCCCAGGGGCCTGAGGCTCAGCATCTTGAGACCCAGGGCCTGAGGGGGTGCAGCGTGGGGCTGTCCACAGCCCATGAGGTCCGCAGTGCCCCTGGCCAACCTGCTGGATGGGGAGGCTGTGAGACAGCGGGGAGGTGCCCAGCATGGGCTCAGCACTCAGCCCCTGGGCACGTGCAGGCAGGGGGAGAGGGGACACTCCGAGGCAGGGGCGGTGTTCCATGCATCCATGCTGTGCGGTGCCCTGACACCCGTGCATCCTGAGGAGAGGGGGTGCCTCCTTCGCCCACGTCTAGGCTTGGAGAATGGCACCAACTTGCTTTGGGAAGGAGACCAGGAAACCCCAGAGGCCATAGATCAGGGCTGGTCGGGCCTCTCAGCACCCAGGACCCATCTTCTCCAGGATCGGGGCCGCCCTGATGGCAAGTTGCTGCGAGAGCATCCGTGGCACAGCCCAGCGAGGGCTGCTGGCCCGGCACTGTGACCACAGGCACCAGCAGGGCTCTCCGAGCAGCACTGGCTGCAGTCGCAAATTCCGGAGGCCACCCAGAGGTCTGCTCACAGGAAAATGGGTGAGTGAGTGCTGGCGTTTTGTCATTTTCTTCTTTCACTACAATCTCTGCCGCCGCTGCTGCTGCTGAGTCGCTTCAGTCGTGTCCAACTCTGTGCGACCCCATAGACAGCAGCCCACCAGGCTCCTCCGTCCCGGGGATTTTCCAGGCAAGAGTACTGGAGTGGGTGCCATTGCCTTCTCCCTCTGATGAACTTCAAAGCAGAAAGCATGCGTTTATATCAGACTGGCAAACAAATACAATGCATTGTTTCAGGAACCAGAAACAGGAAATATCCCGGGAATGACACACAAACCAAGGATGCATTTGCCTTTGGGGAGAGAAAGGGCCACGGTTGGAAAGGGACACACAGGGGCTTCAAAAGCACTTGCGATCACTAGTTCTTTTTAATTGAAGTATCGTTGATTTGCAGTATCGTGTCACAGCAAAATGATTCAGTTACACATATATACTTATATAGTTATTTTTCTTATTTTCAGATTACTTTCTGCTATACATTATTACAAGATATTGAATTGCAATCCCCTAGTTCATAAAATTAGAAGTTGGTTCAGGGAACGCTAACGTTCCCTGACTGTGAGCCTGTAGTGGCCACTTCCCCTGGAAGAATCCAAGAAGACAGGGCTTAACAGCCCAGGAACCCCTGCTCCAGGACAGGAGTTTTCAAGACTCCACAGCCAGTGGGAGGGGGAGCCCCTTTCTCTTCCCCTCCCAAGGAAGATGTCAGGCTCTGGAATTCCCAGCCTCCAATTCCTGTCTACATAGGACATAAGGAAGCTTCTCTTTCTCCAGAAGCCAGCGTGGAGACTTGTGGACCCCAGGCCAGGAGGGTTGTGAGTCAGCCTGACGTGTCCGTTCCCACAGGAGAGGTAAGACCCACACCTTAAAGAATCCAAGGCAGTGGTTACCTGACTTTGGATTTTCCCAAACTAATACTTTTTAAAAATATGAATATACCAATGGTACCATATTGTTTTTTGAAATAAGAAATTAAAAGACAATAATTACCACCTCCTGTACTCCCACCCCAGAAGTAAAACGTATTTGATACTAAAATAATGGAATTAAGACATGCATTACTTTCTCACAAAGGTCCGTCTAGTCAAGGCTATGTTTTTCCAGTAGTCATGTTGGACTATAAAGAAAGCTGAGTGCTGAAGAACTGATGTTTTTGAACTGTGGTGTTGGAGAAGACTCTTGAGAGTCTGTTGGACTCTAAGGAGATCCAACCAGTCCATCCTAAAGGAAATCTAATGCTGAAGCTGAAACTCCAATATTTTGGCCACTTGATGCGAAGAGTTGACGCATTAGAAAAGACCCTGATGTTGGGAAAGATTGAAGGCAGGAGGAGAAGGGGACAACAGAGGATAAGATGGTTGGATGGCATCACTGACTGGATGGACATGAGTTTGGGTGAACTCCGGGAGTTGGTGATGGACAGGGAGGCCTGGTGTGCTGTAGTTCATGGGGTTGCAAAGAGTTGGACACGACTGAGCGACTGAACTGACTGACTGATGCATACTTGAACAGAGGAGAATCCTTTTCACTGAATACACTACCTTTACGGAAACTTCAAGGCCGGTTTCCCAGCAAGCCGCGGAGCAGTAGGAGTTGGGGCAGAGATCCGATCAGAATTGCCATCGGGGGAGTTCTAACAGGAGGAACACGTGCCATCCATCACACTCAGGCAGGCAAGCCACCACCCTCACAGGCGCGTGCACAGGGGCACACACACCAGGCTCACCCCTTCCGATGGACACACACACGCACACACACGTGCTCACATGCACACACACACTCCTCCGTGGGGCTCTGGCATGGGAATGGCTCTCCTGGCCCCCAGCTGAGACCAGACTTCTCTGCTGAGCCCAGAGCCAAGGGTGAGCTTGCCCTGCCTGTGGCTGTGGAGCCCAGTGGTGCGGAGCCAGAGGGGCCAGCTACCCAGGCCCCCGGGCCCTGCCCCTGCCGCCTGCAGTGAGTCCAGCCCCTGGGTCTCAGCCCCGTTAGGGCCGTGGCATTCAAGGAGCCACTCCCTCTCTGCCTCCAGACATCGCGGGGCTCATGTTCTCCAGGACCTGCGGATCCACCAGGAAGTGTCCCAGGTGCAAGGCCATCCCTCCTCTGTAACCACAGGCTGCTCTGGGGGTCAGGAGAGGAGGCTGCCGCCCCCACAGTCCCAGCAGCCAGTCCCTGGCTGGGACAGCAGCCTGGCCACCCACCTGGAACAGTGCTGGCCAGCCCGGAACCCTGCGGGGAGCCTGCCTCCCCTCGTGGGGGGCCACTGGGGATAATGTTTAACGGGCTTCCCCCCGTGGTGGGCCCTTCAGTCCCCGTGGCCCTGGGCCAGAGCCAGCCCGCTGTGAGGAGGCATTAGGCAGAGAGTGGGCTCGGCCTCCTGCCACGAGGATACAAAGCTCAGGGTTGGCCGGAGTGCGTGTGGGAGGCATTCTACCCAGGGTTCCTCAGGAGGAGCATATCTGCACCCCCCACACCCCGCCCTGAGGCGCTGCTGCAGGTCTATGTCCCTGCTGGTGGGGGGAACCCTTAGCCCATCGGGGGCATTTGTGTCTCATTTGAATGTTTTCCCCTCTGTGGGGACAGGCAAACTCCAAGGTGTGTGTGTATCGCCCTTGGTCCCCGGCCACACCCCTTCTGGAAAGTTACAGGTTGGGCTCTGTTGAGCCTGATCCCAGAAAAGGGTGACCCCCAGATCCCTGTCCCCAGCCTACAAACCCCCGTCAAACCCTGAAACTTGTGGTGAATGACTTCAGCTCTCCAAGCCTCTGTCTGCTCTGTGTGAATGGGTCTGAAGTAACAGGATCTGAGCCTTAGATCTGTGAGAACATAATGAGTGATGCTGACGAAGCGTGTCATTAGTCGTGACTAAGAGTCTGGGCCCTTACAGACTGGATGGTTCAGTCCTCGTCCCTCACTCAGGAGCCGTGACTTCTCTGCCTCTGTGTTCCCCTCTGGAGAATGGGGATGGTGGTGGTGCTTTTCTTAGGGCGCATGAATGTCTGAGGAGTAATCAGGCGCTGAGAGAGGAGCCTGGCGGAGTGCGTGCTGCGGCCACTGGTCTGACCCCAGCTCTGCTCTGCCTGTGGCCAGCCCAGGTCCCTCTCTCCAGAGACCGTGCCTCCTGCCCAGTCCCTGCTGTGACCACAGCCCAGACCGCCCCATCCAGCCCACGGGGGACGTGGCAGGTGGCAGAGGTCTGGCCCCATCCCATGGGCTCTCTGCACTGGGCGTTTTTGCTCTGAGTCAGGCCTGGGTCTGTAGGGCAGGGTGGGGCCCAGTGCCCGGGACCCAGCTCGACAGTCAGCCAGCAAACAGAGCTGCCTCTGCAACCCCGGGCCTCCACGGGCAGAGGCAGGGGTCATGCCTTGGACCCAGGCCATCCACAGGGGGCCCGGGGCAGGGAAGAGGCACTGGGACTGCCCGGGTGCGAAGCGCAAGCCACTCTCTGGCGTGAACGAGCCCTGCCTGCCAGGCTCTGCAGCTAGGAGTGTGTGGGTGTGTGTGTGTGTCTGGGCGTGTCTGTGCCTAAGGGTTTCCATGTTGTAGAAGCTGTTTCTTTGAGCACGTCTGCCTCTCTGCCCACCCAGCTCTTTGCAGCCAGGACTGAAGCAGGGTTCTCCCCAGGTCCTCCAGGCTGCTGTCCCTTGGGTGCTGGCAGGCAGACAGGAGCCAGGCCCTGCCCCAGGGCCCCGGGCGCTGCACTTTGCTCCCAGCTTCGGGCATTTATGGCAGTAGCACACTGGGAGCAGAGGGCAGAGCAGGGACTCACAGGCAGGCGGAGGGCTTTGCACTCAACCCAGCCTCTCCTGGGACCAGTGCCGGGCGGCCAAGAAGCCCAGAGCCAGGGCAGGGAGCAGCCACTCCCCGGAGGATATAGCTCAGGACTCACATGACGCCACCCAGGAAAGCCAGGCCCTCCATGACACCACCCGGAAAAGCCAGGCCCTCCGAGCCCAGACGCTGGTTCCCGCTCCCTGGACCACTATCACCCGTGTGTAGGGCGTGCCTCCAGACCCCTAATCCATCCCAGCAGACTTCCAGCCCGCAATGGACTTGGTCCAGTTGCCTGAGGGATGGAGGAAGGACCTCACCTAGAGGACAGACACCTGACTGCCCCACCTTAGGAAGAATCAGTCCTGGGGCAGAAGTGTGAAGGGAAATCCGGCAGGGATTCCGCGGGCAGATGGCACGCTGGCCGGGGGTGGGACAGAGAGTCCAGGGCAGTGTAAGGGGCCCCCCGTGGTGGCCGGGCCTGCAACTACCGGCGTCCCTTTGGCTGGGCCAGGGGCTCAACCCGAGGGTCCAGGACACCAGGGCACCCTGGCGAATGGCCCCGCGGAGCAGCAGGGCCAGGGGCTGCAGTGCGGAGCCCCTGAGTTCCGTACTGATGGCCGGAGGTCAGGCTGCACTGAGCTGAGCCCCCGGGGCGAGGCTGTGCTGTGGGAAATCCCCACCTCTGTGTGTGTCTGCACCTCCCCGCCTCCCCTCCCCTGGGCACTCACAGCCAAAGCCGCGGGGAATCGGGACACTGGC
>SJYG01000624.1:1705462-1719548 GCA_006410535.1 Litocranius walleri | reverse complement strand
GCAGAGAATCCCTGCTGCTCCTACATCGAGGACACTAAGGTTCCGGGAGCCCTCATGGAGGCCAGGGAACCACGGTATTTCAGAGCCTGTGACAAAATGGTATTCATTCTCACCGACACCTTCCCCCATGGACAGTCACCTCAATAATTCAGGGGCTCCACGTGAGACCCACACTTGCTACAAATACCTGTCATCCTCCAACTTCGATAACCGATAACGCGTCACGATTCAGACTAAAATCTAGACAGACGGGAAGGCTTCCCCTCCTGCTTCGTTGTTCACGTGAATATATTAAAAACTCCCCAAACAATTGAAATAACGTGTGTGCTTTATGAAAGAACTAACGTGGTGTGATGAATCCTGAGAGGAAACTTGGCTTATTAGGAAATACAGAAAGGAATTCATCAGGCAACCAAGGAGAAAGGGCATTACAGACCCCAGGGTAGTCTGAGCAGGCACAGCGGCAGGAAGTCTCGTGGGGCAGCTGGAACTGCGGGCAGTTTGCTCTCTAGCGCTAGAGTGTGGAGGACAAGGCTGGGGCCAAGCAGGGCGCGGGCTGGCAGAGGCTAGAGGCAGACTACAGGTCACAAAGCCTGGTGTGCACCCGCGTGCCAAGCAGCCCAAACTCTGCAAGTCACCAGACGTCTGTCAAAGGGCTGTAACCCAGAGTAACACTGGAAGCTGTGCATTTGAGAAAGTTCATGCAGGCTGCAGGATAAAAGCTGGACCCGAGGGTGGAAGAACTGGAGACCAAGGGACTAGTTCAGAGGCAATCAGTCATAATCATAATAAAAAATATAGCAAAACGTGAATATAACATAAATCACATTCAATACAATGTGCTCAGTTGCTCAGTCATGTCCAGCTGTTTGTGAGCCCACAGACTGTAGCCCACCAGGCTCCTCTGTCCATGGGATTTCCAAGGCAAGGATACTGGAGTGAGTTGCCACTTCCTTCTCCCAGGGGTCAAACCTGGGTCAAAGGACCCTCCTGGGTCTCCTGCACTGCAGGCGGACTCTCTCAGCCACTGTGGAAGCAGCCCCTGGGGAGGAGCAGCAGCGCTGCGGCACAGAGGAGAGTCCAGCTGGAGGAGAACACACCACCTCTTTTGCGAGCTGCTTTATTTGGGGACCTTACTGAAGGTTGGGCTTCCCAGGTGGCTCAGTGGTAAAGAATCCACTTGCCAATGCAGGAGAGTGGGTTCAATCCCTGGGTCAAGAAGGTCCCCTGGAGGAGGAAATGGCAACCCACTCCAGTATTTTTGCTTGGAGAATCCCATGGACAGAGGTGCCTGGCGGGCTACAGTCCCTGGGGTTGCAAAAGAGTCAGACATGACTTAGCGAATAAAACAGCCAGCAGCTGAAGGTTGCAGCCCAGGAGACAGCCTCTCAGCGCTGAAGAGCTGCTCTGAAGAGGTAGGGGAGGAGCCAGGATACAAAGGAACGCTTCTTGGGGAAAAAAACCAAAAACCAGAAACTTGTAGTTGAACATCAGAAGGTTCCTTCTAGTCAGAGAAACCAGAAAGATGTGAGCGTCTTCGCACACTGACGTTACTCCCGAGACATGCATCTCGGCTAGCTGAGGCCAGTGCCCTGGGCCCTGGGGGTGCCCCATGGGAGTGACCACTGCAGCGGGCGCCAGCTAGAGGAGCACGCTGTCACCGGTGCGGAACTCAGTGGTCACAGCGCCTGGAGATGGGCCGGGTGAGGGGACAGAAGAGGGGCAGGGGGAACCCCAAGAGTCAGACGTGCAAAGGGAAGGGGGACGGAAATCAGAGGAGGATAAAGAGATGGACGTGGGCAGGGTGAGGTCTGCAGGGGCCTGGATGGCAGGCGGGAGGACAGCGGTCATGGACCTGTGTTCAGCCGAGAGCACGGGCGTCACCCCGGGACCCAGGACGGAGCGAAGCTTAACAGGTGGAGGGTGACCCCCCACTTCTACTCCGGACATGCAGGCAGCCAGCCTCAGATGGGCCCAGAAGGAGATGGGAATTCTGACCTGGGGAAGGCGGCCATATCCAGGAGGCACTGATGTCTGGGGGCTGCAGAGAGGCCGAGGGCCTCCAGCCCCAGCCACACCCTGAGCTCCCCACGGCCTTTGCATGCTTCCAGGTCCTATCTGTAAATGCACAATGAGGACCACCAGATGTCAGGGGGAAGCTGAGAAACAGAATATCCCTGCCACATCAACAAACCAGGATGTCACATCACCAGGGATTGCAGCCTCCACAGACAGTGAGCTGGCGAGCCCTGAGGGACGCAGGGAGGAAGGAACAGTGCCGACCAGCAGCCAGCAGGCTGCAGCAACCCCACGGTGAGCCCGGAGGAAGCTCGGGATGCGAGGACGCCAGGCACTGAACTTCCCCAGCAGTGCAGGGGACACGCCCTGGTCCGAGAGAAGCCCCCCGACACCACAGCTCCCACGCCCAAGCTCCAGACCAAGAGCTCCTCTCAACACGTGAAGTCCCACAGTGAGGCGCCCTGCACAGAAGCAGAGTAGCCCCTGAGCTCCACAATGGGAGAGAGCCTGAGCAAGGCTAGGGGGACCTGGCACAGTCAAAACTAAATCAATAATTTTTTAATTTAAAAAATCCACAAGATACTGACCCCAGAAGGTGAGATACATATCAAAGGAGTTTCCGTGAGCCCAGGCTCCTGCATCTTCCCACAGGCAGAAAAGCTCTGCGTTCCTTAACCTGCGATATCTGGTTTCTTTAATTAGCAATAAACTTTTGATTTTCAGACTACCTGCCCTTTATTGCAAAACTCCCATATAACCTGGCTCCTCCCCTTGCCTCCTCAGAGCAGTTCCTCAGAACTCTCTGAAGTGCCGTCTCCAGTCCTGATTTTGCCCCAAAGGAAAACTTAACTTGAAACTTTCACATTGTGCAACTATTTTCCAACATCTACTGTGAAAGAGAACTAAAACAGCCAAAATAATCTGGAGAAAACACAAAATGCAAGGGACAAAGCAAAGCTTCAAAACCTGACACAGAGAGAGGAGATAATGTGTCCATGGGGCCGGGGAGAACGCTATAGAGAGAAGAGGAGGGACTTTCTGAAAACAAAGAGAACTCTCGAAACTAGCAATACAATAGAAACACCAAAGCATTCCACAGAAGTGCTGGGGGCGGGGGTTAAAGAAATCTTCCAGAAAGCACAAAGAGAAGCTGCTCAGAGAAGACAAGAAAGTTAAAGGGTCACTGGGGGCCCAACACTTCACACCTGGGGGCCCTGGGCCTCAGAGAGCAAAAGAGTCAGTCATCAAAGACCCTGCGCCGCGCCTCCCAGGACTCAAGCACCCGCCTCACAAGCACCGAAACGCTGAGGACCCAGAGCCCAGCTCGAGAGAAGCACGTTGCTGCTTGCTGCTTAGTTGCTGGGTCACCTCCGACTCTTTAGCAAGCCCCCAGCCGAAAGACTCCGGGGAGAAACGTAGCCACACGCAAAGACCTCAACCTCAGGCTTCTCAGTAGCAAAACCAGAAATCAGAATACAAGAGAAAATGTCTTCAAAACCCTATGGGACAATGATGTCCAACTAGAAAGACACAGATGCCCAGCCAAACTGTCAGCTGACCGTGAGGGTGGAGGAAAGACTTTTTTTTAATCGAAGGATAATTGCTTTACAGAATTTGGCTGTTTTCTGTCAAACCCCAACATGAATCAGCCATAGGTGTACATATGTCCCCTCCCTTTTGAACCTCCCTCCCACCCCTCCCCTCTAGGTTGATACAGAGCCCCTGTTTGAGTTTCCTGAGCCATACAGCAAATTCCCCTTGGCTCTCTATTTTACATATGGTATTGTAAGTTTCCACGTTACTCTCTCCATACATCTCACCCTCTCCTCCCCTCTCCCCAGGTCCATAAGTCTATTCTCTGTCTGTTTCTCCACTGTTGCCCTGTGAATAAATTCTTCAGTACCATTTTTCTAGATTCCGTATATATGTGTTAGAATACGGTATTTATATTTCTCTTTCTGACTCACTTCACTCTGTATAATAGCTTCTAGGTTCATCCTCCTCATCAGGACTAGCTCAAATATGTTCCTTTTCTGGCTGAGTGATATTCCAGCGTGCACATGTGCCATAGCTTCTTTATCCATCCATCCGTCAGTGGGCGTCCAGGCTGCCTCCACGTGCTCGCCACTGTAAACAGCGCTGCAGAGAGCAATGGGACCCGTGAGTCTCTTCAGCTCCAGTTTCCTGGAGGCGTAGGCTTAGGAGTGGGGTTGCTGCTCATATGGTGGCATATGGTGGCTTTATTCCTAGTATTTTAAGGAAGCGCCTTTCCATCTTCCATAGTGGCTGCATCAATTTGCATTCCCACCAACAGTGCTGGAGTGTTCCCTTTTCTCCACACCCTCTCCAGCATTTATTGTTTGTAGTCTCCGGTGATGGCCGTTCTGACCGCTGTGAGGTGGCATCTCAGTGTGGATTTCATTTGCAGTCCCCTAATCACAAGCGGTGCTGAGCATCTTTTCATGTGTAGATGTTTTTAAATACGTGAAGCTTCAGAGTCTTGTGTCTCTTTTCTCAAGAAGCTTCTGGAGCCTGGGTTTCACTGAACGAACACCCTGCAGAAGGAGAGGGCTGGGTGCCAGGCAGAGGCGAAGGGAATTCCCGGGGCAGCGAGAAAGAAGGTTCCCAGCTCCCGCAGGACCTGCGCAGGTTAGAGTCGGGGTGCAGGGGCTGGAAGGAAAGGAAGGGGGGAGAGGAGGAAGGAGAGGAAGGGAAAACCAGAGGCGCATTGCGTCGTGGACACACAAGCAAGCAAGGAAGCACAAACAAGGCAAACCTCAGCGTCAGAGGAATCCAGAGTACTAGAAAAAGTGATGCTACCCATAGTATACTATCCAGCTCAGTTGTGAAAAGTGTTTAGAGTCCAGTTATGTACAGACTCTTAATCTGACCAGATTAAACTCACGAGAGGATACGAGGCGGATGGAGGAGAGCAGCTGTGCCACGGGATGGGGCTGGCGACTCGGCCCCCAGCTGCCCGGGCAAGGGGCAGGGTCAGCGGGTGTATGGCTGAGCCATGAGCCCTCCTGCCTGCCCCATGTGGAAGCGGCTGTCCTTAGGGTTCCCCGGGAACCCCAAAGCCCTAGTCTCCCCAGAGTGAGCAGGTGCGGCTCTCAAAAGGAGCGAGCCCCAGCCAGCTCATGCAGCCCCTGGACTCTAAGCTTGCCTGTGAGCCGGGATCGGGCATCTCCAGCCTCCTGAGGAGACATCCGAGGAGCACGGGCCTCTAGGGCTCTGAGAGCCTCTCAGGGGACCAGGCGGAGCGAGTGCCGCCCAGATGCCCCAGGCCCCAGCCAGTCTGGCCATAATGCCCTGTGTGCACTTTAGGGGGCACGTAACCCTCAGGAGGCTGAGGGGTCAGGAGACAGACCTGTGGACCTGGCATCGTGGACCAGTAACAACCACCAGAGCTACCAGCCAGCTGCACACAGTTGAACTTCAGAGCTTCCGGAGCCTCTGTGAGGAGTGTCACTGACTCATTATTCAAGGTTCTGTTTCGTCATCAGAAAATGTGACCCGGCAAACCCAGAGCCGCAGCACACGGGACACAGGGCCTGTCAAGTGCACTACCCTCTTTATGCGTGCCTCTGTTTACAGACGCCTTATCTGATATGTGCCATTGGCTCACTGACATTGAACTCGGGGCCAACAGCCCAAGAACTCACACCCAAACGAAGCTCATCTGACACGGATTTTCTCCATCAGTCACGTCCCAGCTTCTTCACACTCAGGACAGCAGACAGCCCTGCAGCACCAACTCCGGGGCCATCTTAAACGCTGGAGTCACCCACAAAAGCACAAATACGAAAGAAGTGTGGCACCAAGCACTTGTTTGCAGTTTGAGATGGAAACCAGAGGCAGCTGCCACCTCACTGCAGCTCTGCTGGCAGCGGGGCCTGCAGGGGTCTCACAGTTCTCACCCACCCAGCACAAAAGCCCGACGAGAGCTGATCAGGGGTGATACATACATTTTAGCAAGTGGGCCGCTTTGCAAATACAGATAATGAGGAATGACTGTTATTCAGCCCATTTTATGGATCAAGAAACTGAGGCTCATCAGGGCAAACAGCTGGCACCTGACCAGCAAGGGGTAGAGCCCAAATTTGGAGCTGGCCCAGAGAGGATGCTGAATCACCCAAGGCCACACAGCTACTGGGACAGTGCGGGGCTGAGCCCTGGCCCTGGACTGGGAATGGCACCCCTTTCACGAAGCGCCCGATCGCCAGCACGGTGGGCTCTCCCCTCCCCTGGTTTGCTCCACTGGGACCTGAGAACACGACAGGGAGAAGTGACTGGGTCAGAAGAGGCCCTGAGGCCGTTGCCACCCACCCAGCCCTGGTACCTCCATTTGTCTGCAGACTGGGGCAGCAGGGGCACCTCCCTCCCTGATGCTGGTCTCCCCGGCCTGAGACGTTCAGGAAAGGAAGGGACAATGGGGCAATTGATGCAGGCACCCTGAAAGACAGATTGTTCTGATAAACAGTGTTCCGGGCACCGACCAAGTGCTAGCGTGTGTAGAATGTCAAGGAAAAGCTGAGTAAATGCAGCCATCTGGCTGGGGCCCTGGCCCCTCCTTGAGGTGCTTCAGGCTCAGCTGGGCCCCAGAGGCAGACCCTGGCAGGGTGGGGGTGTCAGAGAAGCGGACAGAGGGAAGCGTGGGTGGGATGGGCGTGCTCTGGGACCCTGGCCCCACCCTCTGGCAGCCTCTGGACATACTCAGACATGCAGCCCAGGTCCTGTCCCCACGCCAGCACTGGGGTGGACCCCAGGGTGGCCTCTCTGAGCTCTCCCTCTTCATCTGCGGAGCGCCCTCTGCGTCCAAGGCTATGGCGAGGGCCAGTGGGGAGGGCTGGACGCTCAGCATCTCCCCCCATTCCAGTCAGAGGAGGCCCTCTCGGGCCCCACCAGGAGCCAGCCCCCAGGCCTTCAGCTCGCTGCCCGTTGCCACCCTGCTCCTAAGACCTCCAGGTGACCCGCCAAGCACTGGCCCCATGCATGAGCGGCCAACCTGGTCCACTCTAGAGCTGAACTTCCGACCACTCCCAGGGCCCAGGGGGAAGGAGCTGGTGAGGGCACGCAGGAGCTGCTGGTCCACGGGCGGTCCGTTCTGCGAGGAGCCTCTCTGCTTCTTTCTCTTCTTTCTCTTTTCTGCTTCTTTCTCTTGGGGTGCTGGTGGGGCAGGTCAGGGCCCACGGCCGCCTCCAACCCAGACCAGCCCGCAAGGCTGGGGCCAGGGCTCAACGCATGCATCCACCCCGCAAGGGTCCAGGCTAGTTAATACAGCCTTCCCGCTTTATTACTGAATTATTTACAGTTCTTCCCATACACCCGGCAGAGCCCCGCCCTCATCAGCCTTCAGTAAAACGCAGTGACAGCCCCCCCCCACCCCAAGTCTCCCAGGCAGGGAGGGGCATAAACGCCCAAACCTTGGCTCGGGCCCACCTCACAACGCCTGTCGTGGCCCCTCCTGCGGGCCCCCGGTCCCCCAGCCTCGCCCCGCCAGTTCCCAGCCCACAGCCCTGGGTGCAGACCTCACAGCAGGTCAGCCCTGTGTGACTCTGAGCAAGCGGCCAGTGTCTCTGAGTCTCCGTATCTCTCTCTGCAGAGACGGACCCTCTCTGCTCCCAGTGGTAGGAGACCAAACGAGGCGGCAGGGTCAGGACCCCCCCACGCTGTGCGCCCGCGACACTGGGAAGCACCAGTCTGGTCACCGCCCGGTGGGTGGCCTCCCCTCCCAGTCCGGTTCCTTGGAGACTAGTGACCATGGTCCTCAAGGTGAGTGATGCCCTAACAGCCTTTGAGCCTCTGTAACTTTCCCAGGGGACCCAGCGCCAGAGAGGCGGGGAGGGGTGATCTGACAGCTGGAAGCCTTCGGCCTCTCCCGGCCGTTCATCCAGGATTTAGTGTCTGCCAAAGATAAACAAGCCCGTCCCTGGACACCCACCGTCTGCTGAGGAGGGGCTGATTAAACAGGCTGGGCTGGGTGCACCCTCCCAGCGCTGACAGAGTCCAGCTCTGACCAAAGGCCTCTTGGGTGCTGGTAACAACTGAAACGGAGGCCCGCGTGCCCCGGGGTCCTGCTGGGGTCCTCCCCAGCCACACCCGGCCCCGTCCTGGCTGGGGGCAGGGTGGGCCATTTTAAGTCCCCCAGTAAACAATGCTGGGGCTGACTGCCTGCATCATACCTGTGAGTGCAGGCCCAGGCCAGGGACTGTCAGCCTGGACGAGGTTGTGTCCGCAGGACACAGCGGTCCCATGGGCGGGGTGGGCTGGTGGGGGTGACAGCCTCTCCCTCTGGGGGGCTGCCATGTCCGTGCTGCGGGGAGATGCTGCTCTCGGGGACCAGGAGTGCCCCACGGTGCAGCTGGATGCCCTACACAGCTTGGGCCTCCCACAGGGGCGCCAGGGAAGGGGGTCCCTCAGGGGGACCAAGGTGGGCACGCGTGAGGCCGGCCTGTCTGCTTCACGTGGGCATGGCCACAGCAGCAAGTCCAGGCATCATCTCAGCCCCCAAGGGCTGGAGGCCTGGGCATGCCTGGTGCGCCTCTGCCTCAGGGCATCGCAGGACAGAGGTCAGGATGTCGGCCAGGAGGGGCTCTCGTCTGAAGGTCCAGCCACGAGAGACCTGCTTCCGAACGTACGTGATTGTCACTGGGACCAGCTTGCTGGCCACGCTCTGTCCTGTGACGCAGACCTGCCCGACACAGCGTTTCTTTCAAAAGCAGGCAGGAAGAGGGACGTCACTGGTGGTCCAGTGGTTGAGTCCAGGCTCCCAGGGCAGGGGGCATAGGTTTGATTCCTGGTCAGGGAACCAGGATCCCACAGGCCACATAACATGAGCAAAAACCAACAACGTTTAAAAATAAAGAGATAATAAAACTTAAAAAGGAGCTAGGAGGAGCAGAGGCAATGAGCGAGATGGACACTCAGGCCTTCAGGAGCCCTCACTGTGTGGGTGAGACATCCGTCCAGTCTCCAGGCCAGTCACTCTTGAGGGGCAGCATCCCCACGAGCCCCTCGGAGGCAGAAGCCGGTGGGGCTGCACGGGGTCTGCCCACCAGCGGTGTTCCCGAGCTGAGTTTGAAGGAGCAGGGGTTTCAGGGAGAGTGCGGGGGTCGGCAGGAAGCCAGTGCCGAGGGGTGTCCCCGTGTGTCTGTGCACGTGCTTCCGCATGTGTGTGCGTGTGTGTGTGTGGGCCTCTGGAGAGGGCCTGGTCAGCAGTGCTGGTGGAGGGCGACCTGGGGCTGTGCCCGCAGACAGGCCATGCACCCTGAGTCCTGTCCCTTTCAGGGGCGCGCTCTCTACACGTCTCACGGCAATCCAGGAGGCAGACTGTGTCCGCAAGTAGGCACGGCTGAAGCCCACACTCAGGGCTGGGATCAGGGCTCAGGCTTCAGCTGCCACCCGTACGCCTGCTCGTGTGTCTCTCCAGTGGGGAGGGCTGGACGCTCAGCATCTCCCCCCATTCCAGTCAGAGGAGGCCCTCTCGGGCCCCACCAGGAGCCAGCCCCCAGGCCTTCAGCTCGCTGCCCGTTGCCACCCTGCTCCTAAGACCTCCAGGTGACCCGCCAAGCACTGGCCCCATGCATGAGCGGCCAACCTGGTCCACTCTAGAGCTGAACTTCCGACCACTCCCAGGGCCCAGGGGGAAGGAGCTGGTGAGGGCACGCAGGAGCTGCTGGTCCACGGGCGGTCCGTTCTGCGAGGAGCCTCTCTGCTTCTTTCTCTTCTTTCTCTTTTCTGCTTCTTTCTCTTGGGGTGCTGGTGGGGCAGGTCAGGGCCCACGGCCGCCTCCAACCCAGACCAGCCCGCAAGGCTGGGGCCAGGGCTCAACGCATGCATCCACCCCGCAAGGGTCCAGGCTAGTTAATACAGCCTTCCCGCTTTATTACTGAATTATTTACAGTTCTTCCCATACACCCGGCAGAGCCCCGCCCTCATCAGCCTTCAGTAAAACGCAGTGACAGCCCCCCCCCACCCCAAGTCTCCCAGGCAGGGAGGGGCATAAACGCCCAAACCTTGGCTCGGGCCCACCTCACAACGCCTGTCGTGGCCCCTCCTGCGGGCCCCCGGTCCCCCAGCCTCGCCCCGCCAGTTCCCAGCCCACAGCCCTGGGTGCAGACCTCACAGCAGGTCAGCCCTGTGTGACTCTGAGCAAGCGGCCAGTGTCTCTGAGTCTCCGTATCTCTCTCTGCAGAGACGGACCCTCTCTGCTCCCAGTGGTAGGAGACCAAACGAGGCGGCAGGGTCAGGACCCCCCCACGCTGTGCGCCCGCGACACTGGGAAGCACCAGTCTGGTCACCGCCCGGTGGGTGGCCTCCCCTCCCAGTCCGGTTCCTTGGAGACTAGTGACCATGGTCCTCAAGGTGAGTGATGCCCTAACAGCCTTTGAGCCTCTGTAACTTTCCCAGGGGACCCAGCGCCAGAGAGGCGGGGAGGGGTGATCTGACAGCTGGAAGCCTTCGGCCTCTCCCGGCCGTTCATCCAGGATTTAGTGTCTGCCAAAGATAAACAAGCCCGTCCCTGGACACCCACCGTCTGCTGAGGAGGGGCTGATTAAACAGGCTGGGCTGGGTGCACCCTCCCAGCGCTGACAGAGTCCAGCTCTGACCAAAGGCCTCTTGGGTGCTGGTAACAACTGAAACGGAGGCCCGCGTGCCCCGGGGTCCTGCTGGGGTCCTCCCCAGCCACACCCGGCCCCGTCCTGGCTGGGGGCAGGGTGGGCCATTTTAAGTCCCCCAGTAAACAATGCTGGGGCTGACTGCCTGCATCATACCTGTGAGTGCAGGCCCAGGCCAGGGACTGTCAGCCTGGACGAGGTTGTGTCCGCAGGACACAGCGGTCCCATGGGCGGGGTGGGCTGGTGGGGGTGACAGCCTCTCCCTCTGGGGGGCTGCCATGTCCGTGCTGCGGGGAGATGCTGCTCTCGGGGACCAGGAGTGCCCCACGGTGCAGCTGGATGCCCTACACAGCTTGGGCCTCCCACAGGGGCGCCAGGGAAGGGGGTCCCTCAGGGGGACCAAGGTGGGCACGCGTGAGGCCGGCCTGTCTGCTTCACGTGGGCATGGCCACAGCAGCAAGTCCAGGCATCATCTCAGCCCCCAAGGGCTGGAGGCCTGGGCATGCCTGGTGCGCCTCTGCCTCAGGGCATCGCAGGACAGAGGTCAGGATGTCGGCCAGGAGGGGCTCTCGTCTGAAGGTCCAGCCACGAGAGACCTGCTTCCGAACGTACGTGATTGTCACTGGGACCAGCTTGCTGGCCACGCTCTGTCCTGTGACGCAGACCTGCCCGACACAGCGTTTCTTTCAAAAGCAGGCAGGAAGAGGGACGTCACTGGTGGTCCAGTGGTTGAGTCCAGGCTCCCAGGGCAGGGGGCATAGGTTTGATTCCTGGTCAGGGAACCAGGATCCCACAGGCCACATAACATGAGCAAAAACCAACAACGTTTAAAAATAAAGAGATAATAAAACTTAAAAAGGAGCTAGGAGGAGCAGAGGCAATGAGCGAGATGGACACTCAGGCCTTCAGGAGCCCTCACTGTGTGGGTGAGACATCCGTCCAGTCTCCAGGCCAGTCACTCTTGAGGGGCAGCATCCCCACGAGCCCCTCGGAGGCAGAAGCCGGTGGGGCTGCACGGGGTCTGCCCACCAGCGGTGTTCCCGAGCTGAGTTTGAAGGAGCAGGGGTTTCAGGGAGAGTGCGGGGGTCGGCAGGAAGCCAGTGCCGAGGGGTGTCCCCGTGTGTCTGTGCACGTGCTTCCGCATGTGTGTGCGTGTGTGTGTGTGGGCCTCTGGAGAGGGCCTGGTCAGCAGTGCTGGTGGAGGGCGACCTGGGGCTGTGCCCGCAGACAGGCCATGCACCCTGAGTCCTGTCCCTTTCAGGGGCGCGCTCTCTACACGTCTCACGGCAATCCAGGAGGCAGACTGTGTCCGCAAGTAGGCACGGCTGAAGCCCACACTCAGGGCTGGGATCAGGGCTCAGGCTTCAGCTGCCACCCGTACGCCTGCTCGTGTGTCTCCAGACCCGGCCCACAGCGCTGCTTCCGCACCAGCCCCTCACCCGCACCCCTCCTTCGCCCCAGCCCACCCCACCCATCTCCATCTTCTGGGACCACCAGTCTCCTCAAGGAGCACACCACACCCCCTGGTTCTCATGAAGCCATGGCGCGCCACGGATTCTCCTGAGGAATACAGCGTGATGCCTCTTACATGTGGAATCTAGAAAATACAGCAAACTAGCAAGCATGGCAGAACAGGAGCAGACTCATGGATGCAGAGAATGGGAGGGAGGCAGGGTGGGCGCAGGCGCAGGGGATGAAGAGGGCTGAGCGATTAAGCATGAAATAAATGAGCCGCAAGGGTGTAAGCACAGGGAGGGACAGGGCCGACCTTTCGTAAGGGCCATAAATGGAGCGCGACTTTTGAAAACTGTGAGTCACTATATCCTACACCTGAAACGTAATTTTTAAGAGAATGCACTTCAAAAGTGTACTTCAAGCACGTCAATTTTTTTAAAGAAGAAAATTTAAAAACAAGAATATTCTCAGAAAGAAACATCCAGAGACACAGAGAGATTCAAACAGGCAGATGTTCACTGCATCCTTATGTGCAGAGATAAACACTCAAAGGGCCTGGAGGGGCTGGATGGCAAACAGCAGCAGATGATAAACACACAGGCGTTAAAGTACCTAATGTCACGGCCTCACAACACAGTGGCTTATACATAAAAATGAAGATGCAGGATACACAGCATGACCCTGTGTATGAAAAGCAGTCACATGTTACAAACCATGTGACAGTTAAGTATCACAGACATTTACAGAGGAGGAGACGGAAGGGAAATACCGCGAAATGCTAACAAAGGTGATCTCTGAAGGATGGGAACATCACAGTGATGTTTGTTTCCTTCTTAGTAGCTGTCTGTCCTTTCATATTTGCCTCAATGAATGGATGTCTGTAATAAAGTAAAGGATTATGTGTAAGAACAGCAGCTCTGCAACAGGCTCCCCCTCGCCTGGAGGAAGAAGCGGGACCAGGCCCGCGGCCCCGGAGCACCTCCCCGGTCCTCCCTGCTGCGCCCACGCCCTGCACCCGCACCCCGCGCTCAGCCCTGGCCACATCTCCCCTGCATTCCCTGACCTCTGGGAGGCAGAGTCCGGGGGTCAGGCACAGCATTGCTGAACAGAGGCAGAGCTGGCTGGGCAGCCTGGGGACACCCCCTCCTCCCTGCGGCCAGAGTTTGTGTGTCCTGAGGATGCAGGACGCGCCACTGGCCGGAGCTGGGGTGACAGCTCCCCTGCCCCGCAGCTCACAGCCCAGGACTCCGCGGGGGCCAAGGGTGGGCCTGACAGCTGAAATCAGGAAAGGGGGGACCATGCTCCCTGACCCTGGGCAGTGTGGGAGGGGAGTGACTGACGGCCCTAGGGCCCGGGCCCGCAGCGTTCTGGGGACAGAGCTTTCAGTGTGAAACCAGAGGAGTCCCCGCTCACCCTGGCAGCAGGTGGTCCCCTGTGGGTCTCAGGAGCAGGCTGTGCAGCACAGGGTCTGTCAGCAGAGCTCAGGCCTCACCCTCAGGATGGGCCCTATGCCCAGGTCATGAGACGGAGCATTCGAGCCAACACAGGACGCGTACTGCCCCGCCCCAGGCCCCTCTGCTGCCCCAGGGGGTCCTGTCCAGGGCTGCCCCTGCAGGCTCACGCAGACCCTCCCAAGTGGAGGGGCCCCTTGCTGGTCCCCTCCTGGAGTTGGACCCAGCGCTGTGTCAAGGCCTGGCTGCAGCCTCCGTCCGTGAGCACCCTCCACGCAGGCCCCCTGACGCCCCTTCTCAGCCCCCAGCCTCCATGCTCACCCTTGCTGCCAGCCTGTGAGCCCGTCTCCCCGGCCACTCGCCTGCTAACCCCGCAAGAATAGCTCGTCTGGGCTCGTCTGGCGTGGACTCAGGGCACACATCCAGGCCCCCCCCCCCCCCCCCCCCCCCCCCCCCCCCCCCCCCCCCCCCCCCCCCCCCCCCCCCCCCCCCCCCCCCCCCCCCCCCCCCCCCCCCCCCCCCCCCCCCCCCCCCCCCCCC
>SJYG01000624.1:1667272-1705213 GCA_006410535.1 Litocranius walleri | reverse complement strand
CCCCCCCGCCCCCGGTGAGCCGCCGGGACGCCTAGCAGGTCACATAACCTATTTCTGAATCCGCAGCCTCCATGGCTGGATGACTCCCTTGTGCTGACGCGGGCCCATGGAGTCAGTCGGCTCAGTCGCCGTCAAGATGACGAGGCACCTACTGAGTCCCAGGGACTGGGCGGCGCGCACACGTGGCAGGAATGGCCATCCCCAGCAGTGACGGGGGGATGTGGCCGAGGAGCAGGGAGTCCCCAGGGCAGGGTCAGTGGGGGTACCAGGGCCTCCACCTGTCCTGTGCAGGGGTCCCAGCTGGGGGCGTGGGGATGGACAGTGGAGGGTGCGCCTCCCAGGAGCCGGGACGTCCTCTGGGCACCAGGGAAGGTTCAAGTCGGGAGGGTAAGATGCGTCCCAGGCGGTACACTCCAGAGGCTGGGAGAGGCAGCCCAGACTCCTGCAGCCCAGGGTCTGCCAGGGCCCCTGCACTGGGCCTGGTGGGCTCACCGCCAAGGTGCCTCTGTACCCCCAGCTCCGGGAGAGGGCCTCCGGGTTGGGGCGCAATGCCCGCTCCCCCTGCTGCAGACCTCTGCTTCCAGAGGTTCTCAGCCGCCACCCCGTCACCACCACAGGCTGGCTCTTGTCTGAGCCTCCACCCCACCCTGCTCACCTGAACAGAGGCCTCCCAACCCCTGCCTGCAAGGACTTGCCCTGCCTCACTTTCCCACTGATGACTCAGGGGTTGGCAGGGAGGAGGCCAGGGAGGCTGGGCAAGCAGAGTGGTGAGGGCCCCACCCAGGCCTCCTGTAAGCGAGGTTTTTTCACTCCGTGCCTGTCTGTAAGGTGTGGCCGGGCCTCTCAGGGCCCCCCGGGGGCCCTGACCCCATCAGCGATCAGCGGTGCAGCTGAGCACTCCCGGGGGTTGGCACGGGGCCCAGGCTCCTCCCCTTGGCAGAGCATGAGGATACCCCTGATCCCAGGGAGAGGGCCTTCTTCCCCAGCAGACGCCCCAGGAAGGTCTGAGCCCCACCCCCTCCGGGGTTCCTAGTGCTTCTCCCCTTCCAGACACCCACCAGCTGCTCCAGCATACTCCATGCCGAGACCCACAGCAGTGCACCTTAGAGGGGCCGGGACCTCCTAGCAAAGGCAGCAGCCCACGCGGGATTGTACAGGAGCCAAACGACACTTGGAGCCGACAGGGTGGTGTTCCTCAAAAGCAGAGAGGGCCAGGAGCTGAGGCCCCCCCATCGGCCGTGCCCCTCACTGCCCTGCACAGCCAGCCTCCCGGGATGACGACCCCGAGGCCCCTGCCCCTCGAGGGCACAGCGGCACACGCTCACCCCCTGGACTCGGCTCAGACCAGGTGCTCCACCCCCACTCCCCCAGGGCCTGCCTGCAAGAGGCTCCTGTTTGCCAGACACCCTGACCCCATCTGCTCACGTTCCCATTTCTGTGTCTGGACACCTCCCTCGGTTTGCTGGAAACAGCCAGGATCTATCTTAGAAGCTACAGCAGGATGAAGCCAAGCCTTTCACATAGCTTGAGTCCAGGACCCGGTGGCAACACCAAGGTCTCTCGCCCTCCACCCACACACACAGCCGTCGGCCTCCACACTGTCTCCCGAGGCTCACGGCAGACACCACTGGCTGATGACAGCGCGAGCCGGCCCAGGCGGGGTGCTTATCTGCATCGTGGGCTGGGTGGACAGCCTAATGAGAGCACAAACGAGGCGTCTGTAAAAATGCCTTTGTGCCTTGTAGGTTCTTATTCAATTGTAAGATGAGGTTCACATATTGGAGAGGGCTTGGGGGATGGGGACAAAGGACAGGGTCGTGACCGGATGGGGGAGGAGCCTGCGGGGAGCAAGAGGATTGGAAGCGGCTTCCAGACTCCTGTGGTGGACATTCGGCCTCCCTGCCCCGTCGGACTCTGAAGCCGCCACACCGCAACAGGGCAGGCCGGACATGGGTCAGCCAACAGGCCGTCTCTGTGTCACTCAGGGCGGCGCTGTCTCCACCTCCGTGTCTCTGATGCTGAAAGGATTCCTTTTAAACCATCGCGCGGAGAAGACTTATGATAATAGCGGAGCAGGCCCAAGTGTGTGGGTGACGAAGGGACGAGCCCTGCTGGGGAGACAGGGCTGCTTCCCAGGACAGCAGAGGCCAGAGCGGGCCATGCAGGCCCCGGGTGCCTCCTCCAGCACCTCTGAGGCTGTGTTCTCTGGGCTGCAGGGCCTCTGTCTCCACAGGCTGGAGATCTCAGGATGGGGTTAGGCTTGGGAAAGTGGAGGCGAGGAGAGGGATGTTCCCAACACCAGGTCTTTGTGGCAAAGACTCACTTGGAGAACAGCGTGGGCACTGCCCTCTGCGGCCTATCAGATTCTGGGACAGGTATGAAATGGTAACGGCTGAGCCTCTACCCACCCCACCACCTCCAGGCCTGGCACGGCAGTGCGGGGAAGATGGGCAGGAGAGGGGAAGAAGTGTGCAAAGAGAGGCCTGGAGGGGTGGGGGTCCCAAAAAGGACCCAAGCAGCAGACGACCCCAAGAGTGGGCCTCAGGCCCATCAGCTACCCCCACCAAGGTGAACCCAGAGCTGAGCCCAGGGGTTCGTCTCATGGTCCCCAGTCGGGCCTCTCGAGTCCTGAGGCGTGGGCTCAGCGCTCCTGGGGGGCCGCCCTCCTGCAGGCACAGCATCAAGCCTGAGGCGGACAGTCTGCAGAGTAGACAGCAGGGCCATAGCGGGCAGGCACTTTGCTGGAGCTCAGAGGCTGGGCCCGGGACGGACACATCCTGAGATCCTGAGTGCCCGGGGCTGAATCCTCATCCTCACCCCGCTGTGGCCGTCCCCCTCCTCGCTGGCTCCTGCTGACCCGTGACTCCAACGCCTCCTCCACGGGGGTGTCCGTAGCCGCAGCCTCGCCACCCGGAGCACAGTCAGGAGCAGTCACGCCCCAAGAGCCGAAGGGGCCCCAGAAGCTGGAAAGGAAGCACAGCCATTAGGGCAGAAGCAAGTGCAGTGGGGAGCGTGTCCACAGGAGCTGCTTATGCAGAGTCCCCAGACCTGCTCCCGCATTCCAGAACAGCCCCTTGTGACCTCCGCAGGGAGCTGCTCCCTCCGGTCCCTGAGGCCAGGGGCACCAAAGAGAACCAGCTCAAAGGCCCGGGGTCTGCCTGTCAGCTGGCCGATCAGGGCCCCCCACTGCATAGGGCCCCCCACCGCAGTGAGAAGCCGTCAATGGGTAGGCCGGGCTCGGGGGCTGGTGGGGGGGAACGTCAGTTTCCTTTGAAAAAGACAAACTAGACCCTTCCTCAGCCTGCTCCTGGTTCCCACGGGAGGGCCCAGGCAGGGGAGCCAGGGCTTCTGGTCCCTGTCCAGCTTTCCTGACCACAGGCCCACCCCCTGCCCCTGCCCTACGGCCCACGGAAGATCAAGGCATCACTAATAACAAATCGTGGCCCAATCCACCCACCACCAGGGCCCCAACCCTTCCTCCAGCCCCCTTCTCCACCCAGCCCACATGCTGGACACCAAGGGCAGGTGGACAGGCCCACCTCCCCTGGCAGGAGTGGCCTGCCTGCAAACCTCCCAAATCTGGTTTCCCAAACAGCTCGGCCCTAGGACCACCCCCACCAGACCCCGCCCTCAGAACAGGTAGTGGGGGTCCCAGGTCCAACCCAGCCCCCGCCAAAGTCCCATCTGGGGATTCCTGGCTTCTTGGTTCCCATCCCAGCCCTGAGCACCCTGCCGCTGAGGGAGTCTTCCTGCCACAATTCCAACTCGAGGGCGACAGTCATCCCAGCAGAAAGTGGGGGCAAGTCCATCCCTTTCTGCCCCACCCCCACCCCGCTCCCTCAGCCCAGGAGCCCCGCCCTGGCAGGGGTGGAGGCCCCGCGGCCTGTCCGCCAGCCTCCTCCCGGAGTCAGGGCAGAGCCAGCCTCGGGAGGCCGCCGGCCCACCCTCCTCTCGGACACGGAGGTCACAGTCGGCCCGCCGGCGCCCGGGGGAGGCCGGCGTTCGGCTCCAGGCTGGACTCCTGGGCGCTCCCCCAGGTTTCTCCCTTCCCGCTGGCCCTCGGACGGCCCAGCCTGGAGGGGGCTCGCCGGCCGGGGGGCCCATTTCCTCCGGAGGGGAAAGAGGCGACAGGAGGGCCAGAGAGGAGGGGGGCTCGGGCCCGGGGGCTCACCTGACACGACCTCGGGCAGGCCGGGCACGCCCCCGCGCTCTAGGACACCAGCGCCCCGGCCCCGAGGCTCTGCCGGGCGCGCACGGTCTGGATGGCCTGCTGGTTTTTGAACTTGACCAGGCCGAGGGTGATCTGCGCATTCCAGCCCGGGTCCTCCGGCGGGCAGCGGAAGTCGATCTCGCCGCCGCCCTCGGTCACCAGCGTGAAGTAGGTGTGGCGGCCGGTGCTCTCCACGCACTCCACGGCCTTGATGCGGGCGAAGCTGAGCTCCTTGGGCCGGCCGCCCGCGCCCTTGGCCTCGAAGAGCTGCAGCCCGCGCTCGGTGAGCACGCAGCGCTTGCGCTTCCACTGCTGCAGCAGCCCGCCGCTGCGCTTCTCCAGCACGCCCTCCCGGAGCACGGCCGCCGCCATGGGCGCGCGCGGGGCCGTGCCTGCGCGCCCGGCCCGCCCTCCGCTCGCCTGCGCGCCCGGCCCGCCCTCCGCTCGCCTGCGCGCCCGGCCCGCCCTCCGCTCGCCTGCGCGCCCGGCCCGCCCTCCGCTCGCCTGCGCGCCCGGCCCGCCCTCCGCTCGCCTGCGCGCCCGGCCCGCCCTCCGCTCGCCTGCGCGCCCGGCCCGCCCTCCGCTCGCCTGCGCGCCCGGCCCGCCCTCCGCTCGCCTGCGCGCCCGGCCCGCCCTCCGCTCGCCTGCGCGCCCGGCCCGCCCTCCGCTCGCCTGCGCGCCCGGCCCGCCCTCCGCTCGCCTGCGCGCCCGGCCCGCCCTCCGCTCGCCTGCGCGCCCGGCCCGCCCTCCGCTCGCCTGCGCGCCCGGCCCGCCCTCCGCTCGCCTGCGCGCCCGGCCCGCCCTCCGCTCGCCTGCGCGCCCGGCCCGCCCTCCGCTCGCCTGCGCGCCCGGCCCGCCCTCCGCTCGCCTGCGCGCCCGGCCCGCCCTCCGCTCGCCTGCGCGCCCGGCCCGCCCTCCGCTCGCCTGCGCGCCCGGCCCGCCCTCCGCTCGCCTGCGCGCCCGGCCCGCCCTCCGCTCGCCTGCGCGCCCGGCCCGCCCTCCGCTCGCCTGCGCGCCCGGCCCGCCCTCCGCTCGCCTGCGCGCCCGGCCCGCCCTCCGCTCGCCTGCGCGCCCGGCCCGCCCTCCGCTCGCCTGCGCGCCCGGCCCGCCCTCCGCTCGCCTGCGCGCCCGGCCCGCCCTCCGCTCGCCTGCGCGCCCGGCCCGCCCTCCGCTCGCCTGCGCGCCCGGCCCGCCCTCCGCTCGCCTGCGCGCCCGGCCCGCCCTCCGCTCGCCTGCGCGCCCGGCCCGCCCTCCGCTCGCCTGCGCGCCCGGCCCGCCCTCCGCTCGCCTGCGCGCCCGGCCCGCCCTCCGCTCGCCTGCGCGCCCGGCCCGCCCTCCGCTCGCCTGCGCGCCCGGCCCGCCCTCCGCTCGCCTGCGCGCCCGGCCCGCCCTCCGCTCGCCTGCGCGCCCGGCCCGCCCTCCGCTCGCCTGCGCGCCCGGCCCGCCCTCCGCTCGCCTGCGCGCCCGGCCCGCCCTCCGCTCGCCTGCGCGCCCGGCCCGCCCTCCGCTCGCCTGCGCGCCCGGCCCGCCCTCCGCTCGCCTGCGCGCCCGGCCCGCCCTCCGCTCGCCTGCGCGCCCGGCCCGCCCTCCGCTCGCCTGCGCGCCCGGCCCGCCCTCCGCTCGCCTGCGCGCCCGGCCCGCCCTCCGCTCGCCTGCGCGCCCGGCCCGCCCTCCGCTCGCCTGCGCGCCCGGCCCGCCCTCCGCTCGCCTGCGCGCCCGGCCCGCCCTCCGCTCGCCTGCGCGCCCGGCCCGCCCTCCGCTCGCCTGCGCGCCCGGCCCGCCCTCCGCTCGCCTGCGCGCCCGGCCCGCCCTCCGCTCGCCTGCGCGCCCGGCCCGCCCTCCGCTCGCCTGCGCGCCCGGCCCGCCCTCCGCTCGCCTGCGCGCCCGGCCCGCCCTCCGCTCGCCTGCGCGCCCGGCCCGCCCTCCGCTCGCCTGCGCGCCCGGCCCGCCCTCCGCTCGCCTGCGCGCCCGGCCCGCCCTCCGCTCGCCTGCGCGCCCGGCCCGCCCTCCGCTCGCCTGCGCGCCCGGCCCGCCCTCCGCTCGCCTGCGCGCCCGGCCCGCCCTCCGCTCGCCTGCGCGCCCGGCCCGCCCTCCGCTCGCCTGCGCGCCCGGCCCGCCCTCCGCTCGCCTGCGCGCCCGGCCCGCCCTCCGCTCGCCTGCGCGCCCGGCCCGCCCTCCGCTCGCCTGCGCGCCCGGCCCGCCCTCCGCTCGCCTGCGCGCCCGGCCCGCCCTCCGCTCGCCTGCGCGCCCGGCCCGCCCTCCGCTCGCCTGCGCGCCCGGCCCGCCCTCCGCTCGCCTGCGCGCCCGGCCCGCCCTCCGCTCGCCTGCGCGCCCGGCCCGCCCTCCGCTCGCCTGCGCGCCCGGCCCGCCCTCCGCTCGCCTGCGCGCCCGGCCCGCCCTCCGCTCGCCTGCGCGCCCGGCCCGCCCTCCGCTCGCCTGCGCGCCCGGCCCGCCCTCCGCTCGCCTGCGCGCCCGGCCCGCCCTCCGCTCGCCTGCGCGCCCGGCCCGCCCTCCGCTCGCCTGCGCGCCCGGCCCGCCCTCCGCTCGCCTGCGCGCCCGGCCCGCCCTCCGCTCGCCTGCGCGCCCGGCCCGCCCTCCGCTCGCCTGCGCGCCCGGCCCGCCCTCCGCTCGCCTGCGCGCCCGGCCCGCCCTCCGCTCGCCTGCGCGCCCGGCCCGCCCTCCGCTCGCCTGCGCGCCCGGCCCGCCCTCCGCTCGCCTGCGCGCCCGGCCCGCCCTCCGCTCGCCTGCGCGCCCGGCCCGCCCTCCGCTCGCCTGCGCGCCCGGCCCGCCCTCCGCTCGCCTGCGCGCCCGGCCCGCCCTCCGCTCGCCTGCGCGCCCGGCCCGCCCTCCGCTCGCCTGCGCGCCCGGCCCGCCCTCCGCTCGCCTGCGCGCCCGGCCCGCCCTCCGCTCGCCTGCGCGCCCGGCCCGCCCTCCGCTCGCCTGCGCGCCCGGCCCGCCCTCCGCTCGCCTGCGCGCCCGGCCCGCCCTCCGCTCGCCTGCGCGCCCGGCCCGCCCTCCGCTCGCCTGCGCGCCCGGCCCGCCCTCCGCTCGCCTGCGCGCCCGGCCCGCCCTCCGCTCGCCTGCGCGCCCGGCCCGCCCTCCGCTCGCCTGCGCGCCCGGCCCGCCCTCCGCTCGCCTGCGCGCCCGGCCCGCCCTCCGCTCGCCTGCGCGCCCGGCCCGCCCTCCGCTCGCCTGCGCGCCCGGCCCGCCCTCCGCTCGCCTGCGCGCCCGGCCCGCCCTCCGCTCGCCTGCGCGCCCGGCCCGCCCTCCGCTCGCCTGCGCGCCCGGCCCGCCCTCCGCTCGCCTGCGCGCCCGGCCCGCCCTCCGCTCGCCTGCGCGCCCGGCCCGCCCTCCGCTCGCCTGCGCGCCCGGCCCGCCCTCCGCTCGCCTGCGCGCCCGGCCCGCCCTCCGCTCGCCTGCGCGCCCGGCCCGCCCTCCGCTCGCCTGCGCGCCCGGCCCGCCCTCCGCTCGCCTGCGCGCCCGGCCCGCCCTCCGCTCGCCTGCGCGCCCGGCCCGCCCTCCGCTCGCCTGCGCGCCCGGCCCGCCCTCCGCTCGCCTGCGCGCCCGGCCCGCCCTCCGCTCGCCTGCGCGCCCGGCCCGCCCTCCGCTCGCCTGCGCGCCCGGCCCGCCCTCCGCTCGCCTGCGCGCCCGGCCCGCCCTCCGCTCGCCTGCGCGCCCGGCCCGCCCTCCGCTCGCCTGCGCGCCCGGCCCGCCCTCCGCTCGCCTGCGCGCCCGGCCCGCCCTCCGCTCGCCTGCGCGCCCGGCCCGCCCTCCGCTCGCCTGCGCGCCCGGCCCGCCCTCCGCTCGCCTGCGCGCCCGGCCCGCCCTCCGCTCGCCTGCGCGCCCGGCCCGCCCTCCGCTCGCCTGCGCGCCCGGCCCGCCCTCCGCTCGCCTGCGCGCCCGGCCCGCCCTCCGCTCGCCTGCGCGCCCGGCCCGCCCTCCGCTCGCCTGCGCGCCCGGCCCGCCCTCCGCTCGCCTGCGCGCCCGGCCCGCCCTCCGCTCGCCTGCGCGCCCGGCCCGCCCTCCGCTCGCCTGCGCGCCCGGCCCGCCCTCCGCTCGCCTGCGCGCCCGGCCCGCCCTCCGCTCGCCTGCGCGCCCGGCCCGCCCTCCGCTCGCCTGCGCGCCCGGCCCGCCCTCCGCTCGCCTGCGCGCCCGGCCCGCCCTCCGCTCGCCTGCGCGCCCGGCCCGCCCTCCGCTCGCCTGCGCGCCCGGCCCGCCCTCCGCTCGCCTGCGCGCCCGGCCCGCCCTCCGCTCGCCTGCGCGCCCGGCCCGCCCGGGGGCGGGGCGCGGTCACCCTGCGGGTTCGGGGGGCGGTGAGGCGGGGACCGAGGGGCTGCTGTCCCGCCGCTCGGGCCTTCGGGCCTTTAGTCCGCCGCTCCCGGGGACCTCCGGGCCTTGGACTCGGGGGGTGGGAAGGGGGAGGAGGGGTTGTCGTCTAGACTAGAGGCCTAGCCGCTTGGGAGGGGCCTGTCTCGTGGTCGCCCACCGGCGCGGCTGGGTCTCGCCGGGGCTGAGGGGGTTGCCAGACGGCTGCTGGAGCTTCCCAGGCCACAGAAGCCCTGCCCCAGCTTCTGACCCCTGTCCTCATTTGGCCAGTTGCCCCTTGGCATTGCGCAATCAAAAATGAAGAGGGTTCTGGGGTTTGGGCGGGGTGGAGGGAGGGCGAGGAGGGGATCAGGCTAAGCTGGGTTCCTCCCCCTGGGCAGATTTCTCCGTGTGGGGGCCCCAGACAGGCTGCCCACAGCGGTCTCTGCTGGGACGGCCCACCCTCACGCGCCGGTGTGCTTCAGAAGGCAGGAACCTGAGGCCCCTCAGCCTCCCCTCCCCAGGGAGGAGGAAGGACCGAGTCTGCACCGGACCTGGGACCGCCCCCGACAGGGCCGCGCTCAGCCCACGTAGACCTGGGCCCCGGGGAGCCAGGCCTGGCCGACGGGGCCTGTTGCCTCTTGCCCCAGGTTCAGGTCACCGTCCCCCGCCCCCGCCCCCACCCTCGGCTGAAGGCTCCCTCGCTCTGCCGCCTGGAGAGCCTCCCGTGGACACCGCCTTTGCTGCTGGCATTCAGTCGCTCAGCCTGTCCAGCTCTGCGACCCCAACGCCTCCCCTCGGTTGTGTCCTGCCCACTTTCATTATCTTTCACTTTCCTCATCTGTCGAGCGGGAGGGTGAATTGGCTCGGATCTCAGGGAACTCTAATGAGCAAGATAACATCTGTGACAGCACAGGAAGGAGGCTCAAGAAGTATTCCAGGGGATTCCCTGGCGGCCCAGTCGTCCAGGGGCTGGACTCCAGGGTTTCACTGTTGCGGGGCCTCTGTCAGGGAATTATGATTCCACAAGGTGCTGCTGCTGCTGAGTCGCTTCAGTCGTGTCAGACCCTGTGCGACCCCACAGACGGCAGCCCACCAGGCTCCCGCGTCCCTGGGATTCTCCAGGCAAGAACATTGGAGTGGGTTGCCATTTCCTTCTCCAATGCGTGAAAGTGAAAAGTGAAGTCGCTCAGGCGCGTCCGACTCTTAGCGACCCCATGGACTGCAAGAGTACTGGAGTGGAGTGACATTGCCTGCATGGCGCTCCCAAAAAAATTAATTGAAAAAAACAAGTCATTCCACTCCTTCCCCCACTTTTACTGACTTCAGAAGATGATGGGAACCCGGAGACTAGTCTAGGATCTCCCGGGTCATCATGCTGCCGTGTTGGCCCATTGCCCAGGACTTCGGGTCTCAGGGCCTGTGCATAGCCTTGTCCACAGTGGGTCACTGCGGAAATCGCGAAGTGCAACAATGACGGTGTGCTCGCGCCCTGTGTTTGCACCCCCCTGCCCGGCGACACGGAGCCTATCGGGAACAGAGCGTGTCCAAGGGAGGGGGGCAACCCTCACACAGCGTCCAGGTCAGGGGCTGCCAGCTCCCACCGGCAGCTCTGCAGCCCGCATGCGCAGGACACGCCGGCCAGCTAGCCCCCAACCCTCCCGGAGAGGGCGTGGTCGGCCGAGAGAGGAGAGAGGCCCTCGAGACCGGTACCGTCTGAGGCGGCAGATGGGGGAGCTCACGTGAGCGCCGTGGCTGGCCTTAGGGAGCCCAGGGCTCAGCCTGTCTGCCGGCCACACCCTCCTGGGGCTCCCAGGCCTCGCCCAGGCCCTGACCCCGATCCTGCTTAGGCGTCTCCTGGGGGCGCCCGCCCGGGCGGCCGAGACCTGCGTGATCTGGAATCCTCCTGAGCAGCTAGCTCCAGACCAGCTCCGCTCCGGCTGGTTTCTGGCGGTCACCCCTCCCTCTCCAGGCCTGGGACACACTGGTGCTCTCTCCAGACCCAGGTGATTTCATAAACGTGCGGGCTTTAAACGTTTGCAGAGCACCCTCACGTGTCTTTGAGTCTCTTGACCCGTGAGATCAGAGGCAGAGCAACCTAGGTGAAGTCGCACAGCTTCCAGATGACAAAGCTGGGCGAGACTGTGGTGGCTGAGAGGACCGCCCCTGTGTCGGCGTCTGGAGACACAGCTTTCCTTTTACGTGGGAACTAGCCACCCGCAATCTCCTCTCCAGCTGACGGACTGGAGAAACGCCAGGCCTTTGGATGCAGGAGTATGCGCTGGAAAAAGACAGGAGCACTGGGGTAAAGGGACGGCCGTGGAAAAAGCAGGTCATTGGCAGCTAAGCCTTGGTTCCCAGCCCACAGCTCCCGGGGCCCTGCGTAGATCCTCAGGACCTGGGAGTCCTGCCCTCCAGGTCTGTCAGGGATGAGGAGAGATGGCTCACTCTAAACCTTTCCCCAGAGCTGATCTCTGCTGGTGGCCCCATCTGGGAGAGGTTCAGACCCCAGCTGGATTACTTGAGCCTCCGATGGCTCCAGAGGAGCAGGGGGCTAGTGCTGACACCACCTGCCTCCCAGAGCGTCTGGACCACGGCCCCGGGAACAGCACCCCAGGGAACACAGCCCTGGGCACAGCGCTGGCTCTCAGCTGCTGGGGCCTGGCTGGGGCCTGGGCACACTCCCTCAGCTCTGTACCTGACCCGACGCAGGACTGCTGTGCAGAACGTCCCCACGTGCCAGCCCCTTGCCCTCCGTAGGCACCCCCTCCCCCAGGGAAGCTGGTCCACTCCCTTCGTCCATCCGTCTACAGCAGCTGCAATAGGCTGGACTGCGAAACGGTCCAGAGACCAGCACCCTAGAGATGCTCTGAGCTGCAGGGCATCTGGTCCACTGCAGGGGACTGCCCGGAATGGAATGGAAAGGAAGATGCGACGAGGTGGGCTGGAGAGAGGAACCGGGAGTAAAATCTCCGCTGCTTTCCACAGCATCTACTTCGTCTTGTTGTAAATTCACTTTAGTGCCCATTGATTGTGAGGCTCACTCCACAGAACAAGCGCTGAAGATTAATTTATTTACGAAGATGAGGTGTATTAACGCCGTACAAACCCTGAAGGCAGCAGAAGTCGCCCCTTTGCTTATAACTCTTCAGAGCCTGCGGCCTGTGATGCACCCCTGGGGAGCTGCCTCTTTCTTCCCGACCTGAACCCCGCCCCTCTCGGCCCACAGACTCCTCACCAGCCCTCCCCCAGGGCTACGGCTCCTCCCCACCTGGACCGCTGCCACCGCTTCCAGCATCTCGAGGTTTGTCTCCTCCCCTCACACAGCTCTGTACTCAGGCAGCACCTTCTCTGAGAGGTTGTCCCACCACCCTGCTGAAACTGCCCCGTACAGTCCCACTCACACACACACAGGCACACTCACAGACACAAAGGCACACAGACACACACAGTCACACACACAGACACAAAGACACACAGTCACACTCACAGACACAAAGGCACACAGACACACACACACAGTCACACACAGAGACACAAAGACACACAGTCACACAGGCTTACACACAGACACAGTCACACATTCATGCTCTCTCTCACACATACACACTGTATCTCCTTCCCTGTCTGATTTCTCTCTGAAAGTCTGGATGTTTTCCTTACTTGCTATCCACCCCTCTACTAGAATCCAGGCCCCATGCCAGCCGGGAGTTCTGTGTGTTTTCTTGATCCTGTGGACCCAGCATGTCATCTGGCACACAGTAGGGCCTCAGCACATAGCTGCTGAGTGATGGGATAAAATGGAAATGGAACCAACAAAAGTTGGAGGGAAGAAAGATAACACAAGAATTTCCCATTCTTTCATTATCAGGAGTCAGTAAACACCAGCTACAGTAAGTGAACTGACAAAGCGAGGTCCAGGTGTATTATTTAAAATGACAGTAGCAGCCCCTAGATGGTCACAGGGGCGATCAGAGCTGTCTGTAGTGGTGGGTACACGACATCAGATGCGTGACACCTGGGACAGGTCCGCTCCCCTCTGACCTCAGCCTCCGGTGTCCGGCGTTATCTGGGGGGATGCGCTGGAGCGAGTCTCCTCTGCAGCCCCAGGAAGGGAGGAAGGTGGGTCACCTCGCAGCCGGGTCCCCCCAAGCCCACCCGTCTGGGGACTCCCCCAGCTGGCCTCTCCCAGAGACGTCTCCTGACTGGCTGCTCACACCCCTTTGATGGAGAGTGCTTTGTTTTAGAGCTTTGGGGTTTCCTCGGATCCGTTTTTCTAAAGGGCAACGTAAGAAGAAACCAGATCAAGGCCTCAAGTCTCCATGGATCTGGGTTTTACGGGCAGCATTGCAACAGCCCTGCAGCTGGCCCGCCTGGACTTGCTCCGGGCCGGGCGCTTTCCGTGGAAATCCCCTCCCACGCTCACCCTTTAATCGCTTTCCAGACCAGTGACTTTCCTGATTCACCCAGGCTCCCTTTCCTCTCGAGAGCACCCACTGCCCCTCTCTGATCGCTGAGTCTGGGCTTGAAGCGTTTGATCCGCGCTTGGGTCGGGCGGAGGCTGCCCTCAGGCTTCAGGTCCTGGCTGCAGGGTCACCTCTCCCAGGCTGCTGTGGTATCTGGGTGCCCCTGCCGGAGGAGCCCGGAGCAGCACACCCTCGGGGCCCCAGGCCCAGGCGACCCCATCAGAAGCCTGGCCGCTGCCCAGGGACCCAGAGGCTGCAGCCAGCGTGCTGGCACTGCTGGGCAGTCTCGGGCGTGTCGCCTGCTTCTAGCGGTGTTTTCATTGCTCTTCACAATGCTGCTGGATCTGAAGCGTGAGCAACACTTGAACGCACTGCTGCTGTAGAAAATCCAAGACAGAGACTCCCTTGTCCAGTGGGGAGGGCCCCGCCTTCCAGTGGGGAGGGCGTGGTTGGGTGATCCCTCGAAGGGAAACTAAGATCCCACATGACTTGTGGCTAAAAAAGCAAACCCCAAACAAAAGCAATATTGTAACAAATCCAATTAAGACTTAAAAAATGGTCTACAGCAACCAAAAAAAAAGTTCAAGACAAGAAAGTACCTTCTTCCACCCCTCCAGTCCCCCAACCCCAGAAACAAGAGCTCAGCTTGGGCTTGGTTCACACACATTTGCACCCAGAAGAGGGAGGGGACAGGACCCCGCAGCCTTCCACCTGGCCATGTGTGGGGTCTGTCCCAGAGACTGGAAGTCCCTGTCCCACTCTGGCACTTTCTGTACCGGCGGGCAGCTCTTACGTCCGCCTAAAGGGCAGCCAGCTGATGGGCTTGACGTGGGTGGGGGTGGTGGAGGGGAAGGGACTCAGGTCCCCATGAGCTCCTTTTCCATGAGAGGACCGTTTTCCCTGATTGCCTTTGCGTTTCCAACATTGCGTAGTGAGGACTGTGAATTTTCACCTTTATCACTTGGTAAGTGAGAGGTTCCTACAGGTGCCTTTGTCAAGGTCAGAGACGGCTGTAGCTGTCCAGCCTGGGACTGCGGTCCAGAAGTGAGGAGATGGAGGAGCTGGGGGAGGGAGAAGCTCCTGGCGCGTTCGTGAATGTGATCCTAGGGAGGTCCGTGGAGAGGAGCTTCGGTGTGGGCCCTGGGTGTGAGCTGTGTTCTGCCAGGGAACAGGGTGAGCAGGGGTCTGGGAGGAGTAACCCCGAGTGGGAGTGGCCCAGGACCCAGCACTTGAGCCCTCCAGAGGGTCAGGACGGGGTCACAGAGTGGAAGGGCCAGGGCCTCAGCTGGGGCAGAAAATGC
Organism: Litocranius walleri; assembly: GCA_006410535.1. Taxonomy (NCBI): domain Eukaryota; kingdom Metazoa; phylum Chordata; class Mammalia; order Artiodactyla; family Bovidae; genus Litocranius; species Litocranius walleri. The sequence goes on along the minus strand of SJYG01000624.1, from coordinate 1,690,931 downwards.
CCACTAAGCACTTTATTCACCATTACCAGCCTCCGGAATCTCCATGGCCTCTGGGGGGAGGCTCCCCAGGCCCATAAATGCAGAACATCAGAGCTGGCAGGTGCCCCGACTGCCCAGGATGGCCTGGAAGATACAGCCTCAGCACCTCCCTCCCCTGGGAGCCCACAGGAGGCACTGGGTCTCAGGCCCCACCCAACCACCGAGCTGGAATCTCAGCTTCGCAAGATCCCCAGGAGGTTCTCAGGCTTGAGAAGCACTTCTTGGACTTAATCGAGGTCACATCTCCATTCACACGGGAGAGGCTGACGCCCAGGGGGAGGAGGCAGGCCCAGGGTCACACAGCTGGTTCCAGCCTTGGTTCCGCCACTGGCAGTGCCTTTGAATACGTCACTTACACAGTCACTACTTCTCGGGTTCCTCTTGTAGGATAAAGGGGTAACATGACCTCTGCTTACTGCTGATGGAGGGGTCAAGTCAGACAGCACCCAGACCTGTGCCGAGTACGCAGGGTAAGAGAGCAGGCACCGCCCGGCCCACAGGGAAGGAAGAGGGTCAGGTAGGTGGTGCAGGAGGCGGGCCTAGACCCAGCTCCTTCCTTTCTGTCCTGCTCTGCTGTCTACCTTGAGCCAGATCCCAAACCACTGTTTGGTTCTTGGCTTCAGTCAGAGCATTTGTAAATGGCAGTTATGACAGCGCCCGCCCCAGAGGGGTGAACGCATTTAAGGCCTTCACAGAGGCCGAGGTACTAAGTGCCCAGGACGTGGAATGAAACCCACGAAGTGTCCAAAATCGGGAACCGGGAGCTGGCCTTGGCAGGGAGGTCTTCTCCAAGGGGGTGGCTTCTGCTTTGCCCTTGACTCAGGAATCAGGGAGGACCCAGGAGACAAAGCCCTTCTCTGCAGACAGGAAATGGGGGGGCGGTGGCTGGGAGGGGCTGGACTGGGAGGGCCCTGCGGGTCCTGCTGGGTCTCAGCACCCCCTTGGCTTTGACATGCCTCAGTCCTGACAAGAAAGGGAACAAGATGATGGGTAGAGAGATTCATCATGAACCCGGCAGGAGTGTTGGGGGGCCTGGCCTCACTCACATCAGGCGGGTCTCGTCCACCCGCCCCACACTGCCCTGACGGGCTTCCAGGCCAGCAACCGGCCTCTGGGAACAGCCTCTGCCTTAACCCAGCTTCATTCCCTGGAGGTGCATCCAGCTCCTCCCCACCGAGGCTGCTTTGGGTGCAGCTGGTGTTGGAGGCTGGCCGAAGGGCTTCTGCTGCGGCTCCAGCAGAGGGCAGCCTGTCCCCAGCTTTGGGGCCCAGACGCCCCACCCAGCTGTTCCTGTGGGCCCTCCCAGAGCCCGTGCTGGTGATGTTTGTGGAACTATCCATCCTCACCCCACCCCCATACCCAATGTGCAAACCCTTCTGGGAAGATATCCGGCCGACCGCATCCTGGGCTGCATAGAGTGGAAGTGCCAGGATGCGGGCACCTCGCCAGGGCCTCACCTGGCACTCCCTGCACCCTGTGGCACTGACTGGTCTTAACCAGTCCTGTATGTTTAGACCCTTTCCCAGAGTCGGGGTGGGGGTTCCGTCAAGGCCTCCCCTGGGTCTGGTCCTCTGGACGTGATGCACAGACTTGCTGTTGTTAAAGCAGCTGCTTCTTGTTTTGTAAATCCAGTGTGGGCAGAGGAGCCCAGCCCCCAGCTTGAGACAGGCAGCCCTCAGACGAGCTCATGTGTCCGCGGACTTGGTCAAGGAGACCGGAACTCATGTTAAAATGCTGCTCCCCAAGGGGATGGCATTAGGAGGTGGAGCCTTTGGGAGGTGGTTAGGGCTTGAGGGAGGGGCCCTGATGAGTGGGATTAGTGCCTCCGGAGAAGCCAGAGCCCATGCCCCCTTGTGAGGTGATGTGTCTGTGCACCAGCAGGCGGGCTGTCCCCAGACACTGAACCCACTGGCACCTTGGCCTTGGACACCCAGCCTCCAGAACTGGGAGTAGTAAAGTTCTGTTGTTAAGAAGCCCCCTCGAGCCCCACCTCTGGACTGTGGCATTCTGTTATCACAGCCCGAACAGACCAAGGCAGAAACTGGTGCCAACAGGTGGGGTGCTGCTGTAACAAATACCTAACACTGTGAAAGGGCCTTGGGACTGGAAGATGGGTAACTGGTGCCAACAGGTGGGGTGCTGCTGTAACAAATACCTAACACTGAAAGGGCCTTGGGACTGGGTGATAGGTAGAGGCTGGAGAGGTCGGGGAAGTCTGCTAGGAAAAAACCTACATCATCATGAACAGACCTTGAAAGGGGATTCTGGTAAAAGCCCAGAAAGGAGAGAGCATTGGAGAAAGAGCCTAAGTGGTCTCAGGGCAAGAGGAGGAAGTATTCCAAGCAGAATGTTGTGGAAATATGGATGACAAAAGCATTCTGGTGACAGAAAGGAGAGGCGTGGTATTGGAAAGCGGACGGGGGAGCCCCTGCTGTAAAGTGGCGATGAGCACGGCTCAGGCGAGTTCAGACGCTGGCATTTTATGGAAGGCGGACCCCAGGTCAAGGGTGTCTAGCTGATCTCTCTGGGGAAAACGTGGCCAGAGCGACCTGGCTGCTCTCCGCTGACGGAAAGAAAAGTGCCGGAGGGCAGCCTTGTGAGCGCACCGAAGCAAACCGTAAACATCAGCCTGCCCCTGCAGAAACACATTCAGGGTGCAGCCAGGCGCCCTCCGGAGAGATGAGGGTGCAGTTCCCCAAGACACTGGGGGGATGGCCCAGACGGTGACCCAGAGACCAGAGCCGCCTCCACCTGGGGTCAGCTGAGGGGCCCCTCGTGGGGCCTGGCGGGGTCGGGGGAGCCTGCTGTGCCCTAGGCCAAAGGTGGAGGACTGGTCTCTGGCTCCTGGTCCAGAGGCGTCTCCCCGCTCCGTTTCGGATGCTATTGTCCCAGATTCTCCCTTCCTAGTTCTCCCTCAGAAGTGGGATGAGTGCTCGGCCTCTGCACTCTCAGTCCCGGCCAGCGGCCAGCGTTATGGCTCTGGGATGAGAGTCTAGACTCTGGGGCTAGAGGGAAGGAACTCTGCGCGTCAAAGGTGCTGAACTTGGGGGCCGAATGCTGCTGCCCCCCAACTCACAGTCACACGCTGGAATCTGGGGGAGTGGCCTCTGGGAGGCGGAGCCCCCAGGAGGGCATGCTGCCCCAAGAAACCTCCCATCCCTCCCCCACTCCACTGAGCCCTTCCAGCAGACCTGAGCTTCTTGGATCTGACACGAAATCTCCTGTGGCCGAGCTGCCCTCTCACTCAGGCGCTTCCTGTGCTGGGAACAGTTCTGAGCACAGTCTGGGTGCCTGGCTGAGCACCCCCCTAGTCCCAAGCTCACAGCTCTCATGCCCAGTTGGGGCAGCAGGATCGAGCTGGCTAGACCCCACGCCTGGGTTCAGTTAGAATGGACACTGGGGAGGAAGCAGACATTTTCCCTCCCCAGGCCTCCTGCCAACCCGGCTGCTCCCATAGAGTCCCCCCAGAGCAGGACGCCGGCCCCCAGTGCAGGACACTGGCTCCCAACCCCAAGGGCATGGCGGATGCTGGCTCCATTCTGACAGCTTTATTGATGGGGTGCAGGTCAGCTTGAGCACAGCCCTCGGTCCAGGCAGCACCATGTGGCATCACCCTCCGTCCATGAGGTCAGCGGGCCTGGCCCCGCCCCACCCTCCTGCTGCTCTGGACCTGGGGCCTGGAAGGGGTGGGCGGTGTGGCCAGAGGGGGAGGGTCTCAGGAAAAGGGTGGGAGGCAGGGCCCAGGTGGGCCAGGGCGGGTATCCAGGTGAAGGCAAGCTGCATGCGCCTCCCTCTGAGTCTGCGGGCCAAGCTGGCCGTGCTGAGGACGATCCCAGGGCTGGGCTGCGCTGACAGGCACAGGCCCCCACCCCCCACAGCCTCAGGACCCAGGCCAGGCAGAGACGCCCTCAGGTGTGGGCGGCCGTAAGGTCATGGGTGTTTCATCAGGGCCCTGCCACACACGGGAGCTCGGGAGCTCGAGCCCAGGGAGGCCAGACCACATCCTGAACTGGGGGCCTAGGGCCTGGCTTGCGCCCCCCCGCCCGGAGCTGGGGGGCACCATGGCCCATAGCCTCGAAGGTGAGAGGCCAGGGCAGGTGGCCCCTCTGTTCGGAGCCCGTCTGCACGTCCACCGTGACTCCCAGGTGGAGACACCCTGGGCCTGCTCTGAAGGACGCTAGGAGGCCCCCCACAAGGAGCACGGCCCTCGGCCCACAGGGCCCCACGATGATGGACACTCAGCCTCTGAGGGCGGGAGTCTGTGGAGGGGAGGGCAGGGGAGGGGAGAGATGGGGGCCCCGCTGGTGACATGGTGGGCCAGGAGGGGTGGGGGGTGGGGGGCTCCTGGGTGTTGGGAGGGCCTCCAGCAGACGCCCAAACCAAAGGGAGCCAGACACCCGGGTTGAGTCCTTAGCAACACGTGCAGGGCTGAGGAAGGGAGGGAGCCTGGCAGTCTCCAGGTCGCTGGGGTTGGGAGTGATGAGAAGCACGGCGTGGGCAGCGGGCAGTGGGCGCGGGGGGCTCACTCAGAGTGAACCAGAGCCCCAGCCCCCTGCCCAAAGCCGAAGCCCTTGGGCCCGAAGTTCTTTGCGTAGCATCCTGCAGAGAGAAGACAGGGGTGAGGACCCCACTCCCGCCCCAGCACCTGCCGGGGCCTCTGGGGCAGTGAGGCATACAGCACAGCCACTCCCCCACCAGCATCAACGCCGATAGTGAGGGGCATCCTGGCTACTCCCCGGCCTCTGAAATCCCAGAAGAACCATCTGCGGTCAGAGCTCGGGCTAGGAGCAGGGAGGGAGCCCAGGTCCCGTCCCGCCCTCTGGCCACGGACCGTCCCCCACCCCCACCCCCACCGGGGTTCCTTCTCGGCTGCACACAGAGGCCTCAGGAGACACTCGAGTATGGACTTCAAGGCTGGAACTGGCCGTCACGTACGGGCCTGACTGCTTAGCCGTCCAGCAAGGGAGGGCGTCGAGGGGAGGCCACTCACCTTTGCAGTAAATATCACCGTCCTTGTCAGCCAGGGTGGTGGACTCGAGGCCTTTGCCGCACTTGGCACACCGGAAGCAGGACTTATGCCAGGACTGGGGAGGGAAGGAAAGAATTAACTCTGCTGCCCCAGCCCGTTCCCTGGAGGCATGATGAAGACACCTGTGGGGTCTGCCCAGCCTCCCCCACCTCCCGGAGAAGGTGCTGGGGGCCAGTGCCACAGCTGCCTCACGAAGGGCAGGCGGGGCCCTCCACCCTTGTCCCAACTCCCCACTGGGACTCCTGGTGTGGGTGTGGGTGTGGGCTGGCCCTGGTTCCAGGCGGCGGCCCCTCCCTCCTCACGGGGGCATGACACACACAGGCGTTTGTGGTCAGCAGGCCCCTGCAGTTCTCGAGGGCCCTCGCTGCAGTGGGAGGCCGAGCCAGGCATGGGCCGGGTGCAGAGGCGGTGCCTGGCATCCTGGAAGGAGAAAGGGCCCACAGGGCTCCAGGAGAAGGCCAGGGGCCACAGAAACCCCGCTGCTCCAATGAGGTGCTCAGAGGCCACACAGCCAACAGCCCCTCAGGGGAAGCCAGCCCGCGGGGGCCAGCGAGACCCCAGGTCAGCCGCCAGCTCCCAGCTGACAGCTCTGCACAACCCGGAAAGTCGGAGGCCAGCAGTGGCAGACGGGATGAAGCAAAACAAGGCCTTTTAAGGGCAAGGAGGCTCGCTTGCACAGCTGCCCTTTCTGAGCTGGAGGTGGAAAGGCATGGAGGCCCTGGGCTTCCTGGCAGCCAGGCCCAGCCGTGTTGGCTCCTGCCCAGGGCTCTAGGGGCCTCGGTGTCCGTGCTGAGGGCACCCCGGCCTCAGCTAGTCCTCGGGGAAGCCCAGGCTGCCCCCCCTCGTCTCTGGGCAGACGGAGGACGGACCACCGCCACTGTCTATGCAGACACAGTCGGGCCCCGCTGGTGGAGTCAGCACCTAAAGTCCTCCTGCTTCTCAGTCCTTCCCCAGAATGCATGCTGGTCTTCTCCCGCCACCTCTGCCCGCAAGAGAACCCCTCCTCCTGAAGGGAGAGAGGGGCCCTCACTCTAAGACCCCGAGGGGGAATGGAAATGCTGATGCCTCGGTATTTTTTGGTGATTCCCTATTCTCATAGTGAGACACAGCAGAAGAAACACCAACTTAATCACATCATATCATTTAGTGAACAGCAAGGATCTTCATTTCAACCTCACAAGAACCCACAAAAGCAATGACGGTGATGGTAGCTGACTGGCGTCGCCACACCCGGGGCACTGCACTGCACCAGGCTCCCCGCACGGGCTGTGCTCGGCTTTGACGCCAGCTTGCCTGGCAGGCCTGCCGTGTGCTCTGCTTCAGATGCAGGGCTGCGGCTCAGGGGGGCACCCATCAGCCCAGGCTTCACGCCAAGCAAACGGCGGCCATCCTGCTGGGTTTACAAGCCTCTCCCGATGGACAGAGGCGGAGACAAGCTTCAGGGGGTAACATGGCCCCAAGAGGAGGCACCAGCAGTGGCGGCCAGCTCCTAGGAGTGGGCAAACCTGTGCTTTCACCTGTAACACAGGTGCGACCCCCTCCCCAGCGGGCCTGGGGCTAGTCGGAGACCGTGCTTGGTCCAGACCCGTCCTATGTCTCGTCCCCTGTCCACGTGCCCAGCTGCTGCTCAAGGCTGAGAAGCCCCAGAGGCCAAGACTCGGGTCCAGAGAGGCTGCAGACAGGCTCCAGGCCCCGCAGCACCACAGCTGACCGTGACCCTGGCCGCGTCTGCGTGAAGGCCCAGCACTGTCTCCGGGGCCTCCTGAAGAAGCCTCTCCTGCAGCTCTCTGAGGCCACCTGTCCCTGCAGCCTCTCCGAGGGACGGTCCCGTTGCACTTTGGTGAGTAGGGGTGGGCTCTTCTACTGGAATATCGCAGTGGGGGGCAGGCGAGACAGCCAGACCAGCCTCCTAGGAGGCTCTGACGGGCCTGAACCTTGGCTAACTCTGCCCTGGGGGCACATGAGTGGGTTCCTGTGGATTCTGGGTGGTTCTTAACATTTCTGTATCACAGATCCTTTTGAAGACGTGATGAATGCTATGGGTCTTCTTCCCAGAGAAAGATGTGACCCCACACAGTGATGCACATTCTTTTCAGGGCTGGTGTCCACGTAGCCTCAGAGGTCAACAGACCTCGACTCTGGAGACATGGGTTGATCAGAAGCTCCCTGTGGAGTGTGTTTGCTGTTGTTCAGTCAGGTATTTCCAACTCTTTGCAACCCCATGGCCTGCAGCACACCAGGCTTCCCTGTCCTTCACTATCTCCCAGAGTTGGCTCAAACTCATGTCCATTGAGTCAGTGATGCCATCCAACCATCTCATCCTCTGTCGTTCCCTTCTCCTCCCGCCTTCAGTCTTTCCCAGCATCAGGGTCTCTTCCAGTGAGTCAGCTCTTCACATCAGGTAGCCAGAGTATTGGAGCTTCAGCATCAGTCCTTCCAATGAATATTCAGAACTGATTTCCTTTACGATGGACTGATTAGATCTCTTTGCAGTCCAAGGGACTCTCGAGAGTCTACTCCAGCACGATTTGAAAACATCAGTTCTTTGGCGCTCAGCCTTCTCTATGGACCAACGGTGAGGCTGCTATGATTGGGGATTCAGCTCCCTGGAGACTGGGAGGCCCAGGGGACAGGCAGCCTCACAGACAAAGGGACCCCTTTTGTGGTGGGCTCTGAAACGAAGGGGGAGCTACATCAAGGGCACAGGCTTCCTGGGAAGGAGCTCACTTCAAAGCTCCAGAATGCACGTTTCAGGAACGTGTGTGCCCCGCCCCCAGCGCGCCCAGCCTTACCTTCCCAGCGCCGATCACTTTCTCAGCCGCATAGACGGCCTGGCTGCACCGCGGGCAGCGCTCAGAGCCCCCGATCTTCTGGGCGAACTTGGACGTGTTGGGGTTGGTGGTGGGCCTGTGGCCAGGGGCCCTGCTCAGGGAAAAGCTTGCAGTGAGGGGACGTACAGGGAGCGACACGGTAGAGGGGACAGGCCTGGAGGGTGCCAGCCGCTGGCATCTGGCCCAGCCCGCCACACGGCTATAGCTGCCGGGGATGCAGAGTCGGCTCTGCCGACAGGGGACCCACCAGGGCCCGAGGGTCACCTCTGCTGATGGGGGACCCACCAGGGGCCTGAGGGTCACCTCCGCTGATGGGGACCCACCAGGGCCCAAGGGTCACCTCCGCCCACGGGGGACCCACCAGGGGCCTGAGGGTCACCTCCGCTGATGGGGACCCACCAGGGCCCAAGGGTCACCTCCGCCCACGGGGGACCCACCAGGGGCCCGAGGGTCACCTCCGCTGATGGGGACCCACCAGGGCCCGAGGGTCGCCTCCGCTGATGGGGACCCACCAGGGGCCCGAGGGTCACCTCCGCTGATGGGGACCCACCAGGGCCCGAGGGTCGCCTCTGCTGATGGGGACCCACCAGGGGCCTGAGGGTCACCTCTGCCGATGGGGACCCACCAGGGGCCCGTAGTATTCCATCCCCGAGACGTCAGACTCCTCTCAGCCCCAGTTAGAACGCCAGAGCCACTGGCAGCTTGTCTGCTAAGAACTGGCCCCCTCTGCCCCCTGCCCCTGCAGCACGCCTATTACTAGAGACTTCCTAGGAGAAATCAGCTGACAGGTTGCTTCCACGGGGTGACAACCTTGGCCGAAGTGTGGAGAGTCCCCATCACTTGCGACCATCCCCCAGGGCCAAGGGGCTGGCAGGCTGACTGCCCACACCCAGCTCACAGCAGGTCAGCGGTCAGGGGGTGCTGGGGGCCTAGAGACACCCATTTCCAGGAAGGGAACCGACACCAGGGAGCCAGGCTGCGAGGTGGTCCGGCTCAGACCCTCAGTGGCTGCGGGGCACCTTCAAGTCACTGGTACTGGCTGGGTTTTCTCATCTGTGGACAGAGGAGAGGGGCCCAGAGTTCTCGGGGCTCCTCCCAGTGCACGGAAATGGGCTGGCTGCTCCAGCCCCTCTGCACGGCTGCTCTGACGGGGCCTGGCACGCAGGAGGCCCTCTGCTCCGGGCGGGGATACTCACTCCTCGTGTCTGATGCCCAGCGACTCCCCCTTGTCCATGCTCAGGGTGCCTGCGCCCTGCCCGTAGCCGTAGCCCTTGGGCCCGTACTTCTTGCCGTAGCAGGACTTGCAGTAGATCTCCTCGCCGTGCACGGCCACGGTGGTGCTGTCCAGGTTCTTCTTGCAGACCACTGCGGGGGCGCACGGGGCCGGCGGGTCACGGCCAGCCCCCGCCGCCGAGCTCCCTGGGACGCTGTGCACGCACCGTCCTGACCTCCCAGGAGCCAGGGGCCTGGCGATGGGGCTGGGGCGGCCAGGGAACTGGGAGGGGAGGAGGGCCTACGGATGCTGGCCCAGCGCCTCTCCCGGGCCTTCCTCACCCCCCCACCCCCCGCCCCCTGAGAGCTTCCCGAGTTCACCGGGCCAGCAGCCTAAGCTGACCCCACGCCCCAGGGGCCTCACTGCCCTTGACAGACACCATGGGTCCCGATAGAAGAGGAGAAGCAAGAAGGGCAAGGCTATCCTGCCTCCTGCGATTCGATTCAGAAGGGACGCCCATGGGTGTCGGGGCAGGGGGCAGGGCAGAGACACTCCCAGGGGGAAGGTCAACATTTATTCAGCGCCCAGCATGACCGGCTTGGAAATGAGATACAGGTTGTGCTCATCACGACAACAGGATCTGAAGTTTCTAGTCGGAAATCACTTGGCCGCAGGAGGTCAGATGCTGGGAGAAATTCCCTGACTCGGGGCAAAGGGCGATTGGAATGGGGTACCCTGGAAGGCCTGCAGAGCGCCTGCAGCCTCCTGTGGGCCTCAGAGCGGCCCCATGGCCCAGAGCGAGACCAGTGTGGAGCCCAGGGTCGCCGGAGCCCAGGCTAGCCCACGTCCAGGGAGCGCCCTGGCCAGGCTACATGCCTCCCCAGCCCCGTGTCCCCACCCGCAGATAACGACAATACCCCCGAAAGATGGCTGAGAAGTGAATGAGACCTCGCCGGGGACGTGCTCAGCGCAGTGCCCTGCGCACAGTAGGTCATCAAGAACGTGGCTGCCCCAACAGTGTGACACAGTTAGCGCCCTGAAGGGCCAGGCCCCAGAAGACCATCAGCGTCCAACCCCCGAGTGCTTCTCTCCAGAGACTCACGTCCCATTGATGTAGGTTTGGGCCTAGGATAACAATCGGGTTCCACGAAGGCCCTGAGATGGGGGCATCAGTGTGCCCACTGGGACCATGGCCTCAAACATGTCCTTCTGAAGAGGGACCCGAGCAGCCAGCCTCTCCTCCTCTCGAGGAGCACTCAGCTCATCTCCAAGCCCCTTGCCAGTCCCTTTGCCTTGAGATGGATTCCTCCCCCCACCCCCACCCCCACCGTGTGGCTCTCAGGATCTTAGTCCCCAGAGCAGGGGCTGAACCTGGCCCTTGGCAGTGAAAGCATTGAGTCCTAACCACTGGATCTTCAGGGAATTCCCAGCCTTCCCCTTGCCTTTAAAGGCCAGCTCTCTGCTCCCACCCCCAGCCCCAGCCCCTGGCCAGGTTGGAGACTTCAGACTAAATAAGGGCCCTCTGGTCCTGCTTGTAAGATCCCCATGTTCTTCCAGCACGCGGGCAACCAAATATAGGCCACCCCGCCACCTCCCCAGGGCTTGGCTCTGGCCTGGAGGAAGCAGGCACAGCAGGCCAGGGGCTCCAGAATTCCCTTCTAGGGTGGGAAGCCAGGAGTTGGCCTGGAACTGCTTCCCGTAAGACCCAGAGTGAACTAGAAATTCCTAAGACTAAACGGGAGGTGGCAAGTGAGACAGAGCAGCCTGGGAGCTGAGGTCTCCTTGGGCGACCTTCCCTGCAGGGACCTGGGGCTGCAGCTCAGAGGGGCCCTGGGTCTACAGCTGGCGTCTCCCAACGGCCCCACCGCCTGGCGCCTGCAGGCAAGGGGGTGCCGCTGTGGGTGGGGCTGTGAGCACCTGGGGGTGAGGCCAGACCAGCTCTGCCTTCCTGTGGGCTGACCTGCCCCAGGACAGGGCTGTCACAGCCTCAGAGCCGATGCCCACAGAACTAAGGCCCCAACCCCGGGCTGGCGACTGTCTGCCGCTTCTCGGACACTGGGGCGCATGCTGCAAGCCCAGCCCAGGGTCCGTCCCGTCCCCCTAGCCCCGCGCCCCTGGCTTCCCTGACCACCCAGCTGGCGGCCACTCCTCCCCAGCAGCTGCCGTTGGTGATCAAAGCCACATGTGAGGGTGGAGAGGGGTCCTTGGGGCCAGCAGTCTGGACCCTCTCCCTGGCCATAAGTGAGCCCTCTTATGCCCTCTGAGAAAAATAAATGGCCTGAAAATTCCTGAGCGCAGTGAGCTGCTGATGACACAGCATGGCTGTTGGCCTCCTTTGGGCCGGATGCCAAAGGCTCCGCCCGAGCTCACTGGCCACCCGCGGCCAGCATAGCCCTCGGTCAGCCTCTGCAGGCGCGGGGCCTGCGCTACCTGCTCTGGAGGTGGCTTCCGGCTGGCCCACCCACAGCTGGTGGGAGCCAGTGGCCCCGGGGGTCTGTGTCCCGCTTGGGAGCGTGGGCTCTCGAAGCAGTGAAGCCACGCTGGTGGGGGGTCAGGGCCTGGTTCCCGGACCTCCTCGATGGACTGGGGCCTCCCTGAGTGCCAGTCTTCTTGCTGGGGATCCCCTGAGCCAGGTATGTGTGCACACACATGTGTGTGGACATGTATGTGCAAGTGTGCATGTCTGTGCACGTGTGCATGGGTGGGTGGTTGCATGTCTGTGTGTGCACACGTGTGTGGATGTGTCCGCACGTGCATGGGTGTGTGTGCGCACGTGAGTGCTATGCATGTGTGTGTGCACGTGAGTGCTATGCATGTGTGTGCGCGTGTGCATGTCAGGGAATGGGTGCGTCTGTGTGTGCACACGTGTGTGGATGTGTCCACACGTGCATGGGTGTGTGTGTACGTGTGTACGCATGTGTATGCGTGTGTGCATGTGCGTATCTGTACATATGTGCACGTGCACATGTGCATGCACACGTGTGTGGATGTGTCCGCACGTGCATGGGTGTGTGCACACGTGTGTGCATGTGTGCGTGTATGTACATGTGTGTACTGTGTGCACGTGTGTGCACACATGTGTGGGTGTGTCTGCATGTGCATGGGTGTGTGCACGCACGTGTGTGCATGTGCATGTGTGTACTGTGTGCACGTGTGTGTGCACACATGTGTGGGTGTGTCTGCACGTGCATGGGTGTGTGTGCGCACGTGAGCGCTATGCATGTGTGTGCGTTCCCCTTGCCAGTCCCTTTGCCTTGAGATGGATTCCTCCCCCCACCCCCACCCCCACCGTGTGGCTCTCAGGATCTTAGTCCCCAGAGCAGGGGCTGAACCTGGCCCTTGGCAGTGAAAGCATTGAGTCCTAACCACTGGATCTTCAGGGAATTCCCAGCCTTCCCCTTGCCTTTAAAGGCCAGCTCTCTGCTCCCACCCCCAGCCCCAGCCCCTGGCCAGGTTGGAGACTTCAGACTAAATAAGGGCCCTCTGGTCCTGCTTGTAAGATCCCCATGTTCTTCCAGCACGCGGGCAACCAAATATAGGCCACCCCGCCACCTCCCCAGGGCTTGGCTCTGGCCTGGAGGAAGCAGGCACAGCAGGCCAGGGGCTCCAGAATTCCCTTCTAGGGTGGGAAGCCAGGAGTTGGCCTGGAACTGCTTCCCGTAAGACCCAGAGTGAACTAGAAATTCCTAAGACTAAACGGGAGGTGGCAAGTGAGACAGAGCAGCCTGGGAGCTGAGGTCTCCTTGGGCGACCTTCCCTGCAGGGACCTGGGGCTGCAGCTCAGAGGGGCCCTGGGTCTACAGCTGGCGTCTCCCAACGGCCCCACCGCCTGGCGCCTGCAGGCAAGGGGGTGCCGCTGTGGGTGGGGCTGTGAGCACCTGGGGGTGAGGCCAGACCAGCTCTGCCTTCCTGTGGGCTGACCTGCCCCAGGACAGGGCTGTCACAGCCTCAGAGCCGATGCCCACAGAACTAAGGCCCCAACCCCGGGCTGGCGACTGTCTGCCGCTTCTCGGACACTGGGGCGCATGCTGCAAGCCCAGCCCAGGGTCCGTCCCGTCCCCCTAGCCCCGCGCCCCTGGCTTCCCTGACCACCCAGCTGGCGGCCACTCCTCCCCAGCAGCTGCCGTTGGTGATCAAAGCCACATGTGAGGGTGGAGAGGGGTCCTTGGGGCCAGCAGTCTGGACCCTCTCCCTGGCCATAAGTGAGCCCTCTTATGCCCTCTGAGAAAAATAAATGGCCTGAAAATTCCTGAGCGCAGTGAGCTGCTGATGACACAGCATGGCTGTTGGCCTCCTTTGGGCCGGATGCCAAAGGCTCCGCCCGAGCTCACTGGCCACCCGCGGCCAGCATAGCCCTCGGTCAGCCTCTGCAGGCGCGGGGCCTGCGCTACCTGCTCTGGAGGTGGCTTCCGGCTGGCCCACCCACAGCTGGTGGGAGCCAGTGGCCCCGGGGGTCTGTGTCCCGCTTGGGAGCGTGGGCTCTCGAAGCAGTGAAGCCACGCTGGTGGGGGGTCAGGGCCTGGTTCCCGGACCTCCTCGATGGACTGGGGCCTCCCTGAGTGCCAGTCTTCTTGCTGGGGATCCCCTGAGCCAGGTATGTGTGCACACACATGTGTGTGGACATGTATGTGCAAGTGTGCATGTCTGTGCACGTGTGCATGGGTGGGTGGTTGCATGTCTGTGTGTGCACACGTGTGTGGATGTGTCCGCACGTGCATGGGTGTGTGTGCGCACGTGAGTGCTATGCATGTGTGTGTGCACGTGAGTGCTATGCATGTGTGTGCGCGTGTGCATGTCAGGGAATGGGTGCGTCTGTGTGTGCACACGTGTGTGGATGTGTCCACACGTGCATGGGTGTGTGTGTACGTGTGTACGCATGTGTATGCGTGTGTGCATGTGCGTATCTGTACATATGTGCACGTGCACATGTGCATGCACACGTGTGTGGATGTGTCCGCACGTGCATGGGTGTGTGCACACGTGTGTGCATGTGTGCGTGTATGTACATGTGTGTACTGTGTGCACGTGTGTGCACACATGTGTGGGTGTGTCTGCATGTGCATGGGTGTGTGCACGCACGTGTGTGCATGTGCATGTGTGTACTGTGTGCACGTGTGTGTGCACACATGTGTGGGTGTGTCTGCACGTGCATGGGTGTGTGTGCGCACGTGAGCGCTATGCATGTGTGTGCGTGTGTGCATGTCAGGGAATGGGTGCGTCTGTGTGTGCACACGTGTGTGGATGTGTCCACACGTGCATGGGTGTGTGTGCGCACGTGTGTGCATGTGTGCGTGTATGTACATGTGTGCACGTGTGTTCACACGTGTGTGGGTGTGTCTGCATGTGCATGGGTGTGTGTGCACGTGTATGTGCACACGTGTGTGGGTGTGTCTGCATGTGCATGGGTGTGTGTGCGCACGTGCGCGCTATGCATGTGTGTGCGCGTGTGCATGTCAGGGAGCGGCTACCGTTGACTGAACACTCACAACTGCTCCAACTGCTCCTTTTGTTTTCTGACCCCTTCCTCTCAGTTCCCGCAGCCCTGCCCCATGAAGTAGGTGGTGTTTTCTCCCCTGCAACGTTGAGAAAATGCAGAGAGAGAAGGAGGCACCTGGCCCTCAGCACTCAGAGAACAGAAAGGGGATTCACATCTGGGTTCCTACCCGCTGGTTCTGAAGGCTCGGGGCGTGGCTGACTCGCTCCTGCCCGCCCAGTGCCACTGCCTGGGCTCGAGGAAAACAGGCCACCTCCTCTAAGCCCCTCGGCTCTGAGCCCGTCAGTCAGGAGCCTGTGGACGTCCCCCCACCTCCAGGACCCGGCGCTCAGGACACCTGGGCTCCGGCCGTGCCCAGCACCCCAGGCACCCAGGCACCTGCCCACCAGGCAGTGACCGGGGCCTGTCTCCTCCCAGCTGTCGGGACGACATCAACATCCCCTCACTCGGACCGTCGGGTGGAGGTGGGGGCTGAGGGGAGAGGCCTCCCACCTAGAGATGCTGGGGGAGCCCAGCCTCTCCCCAGACGCAGCTGCCCGTGAGGCTGCTGCTGGTGAATTTATCTTTAACTGAGGAATACTTGACATGTCTGTGTCCACTGCCCAAGGATGTAAACTCAGGCAAACTTTTGGAGATGGTGAGGGACAGGGGAGGCCTGGCGTGCTAGGGGTCCATGGGGTCACACGGAGTCAGACACAACAACTGAACACTGGTTGTTTTTGACATACTGTGTTACGAAGCGTCAGCTCTCAGCACGGAGCTCACTTGTGACTATTATAAAGGGCTGGCGGTGCTCCCCGCGCTCTCCGTAATACAGCCTCGTAGCTTTTCTATCTTACACACAACTGTGCCTTTAATCCTCTCCCCGTCTTGCTCTCCCCCCACGAGTCTATCCCCCGCATCTGTGATTTCTGTGGCCTTTTAACAAAGGGTAATCTGGGTGCTGGGGTTGGTGAAACCCTGGGCTAAAAGTGTCTTGCTCTTAAGTGCCGGGATTGTGGTAGGGAGAGAGGGAAGACAGAGTGAGTGGGAAGTTTTCTCCGCTGGGTCTTTCTGGCTTGGCGCTCAGGCCCTGGGGTGTCCACACCCTCCAGCTTGGTGGGCCAGACCCCATAGCGCCCCCCTCCGCCTCCGAAACCGCTTCTGAGGAACACAGGGGCCCCGAAGTGCCTCCCCGCCCCGCTGCGCTCCACCAAACGTCAGGCTGTTTACCCTCCCGAGGACCGCCCCCAGGGGCTGGCCACCGGTCGTCCCCATGGCGACAGCGGCCTGGGGGCACTCACTGCACAGGAAGCAGGACTTGTGGAAGCTGCTGCCTTCGCACTGGACCTCTTCAGCAAAGTACACCGCCTTCTGGCACACCCCACACTTCTTGCCTCCTCCCCAGTTCGGCATCCTGGAAGCAGACACAGAGAAGAGAATGAACTTTCCAGGGAGGTGGAGACCCGCATGGCCCAGGACAGGGCCTGGGGCAGAGGCCTCCCCAGCCGGCAGCCTGGGGGCTTCCCACCCCGGAGCCCACGGGGAACCGCTGTGCAGCCGCTGTATTTTCAGCACCCCCCACCCCCGCCAGCCCTCTAGGACAGAAACTCGCACAAGACAAGGGTGTCACAGAAACAACAATAAACCCTTTGCTGTGCATCAGGCGGACGGGTCTCACAGCAATAGAAACATCAGGCAGACGGGTCTCACAGCAAAAGAAAGAGGCAAGCTAAAAGTCGTAAGACAAACTACTGTGTCGGGTCTGAAACAGGCAAAACGCACCGTCAGGGGAGGGACAGATGTGTGAGAGAGACAAGAGCGAGTATCAGAGACTAGTATCTGAGATTCGGCACCTCAAAGACAGGAAAGAGGGGGCCGCCAGGGGTCGTCACACGGGGGCTCCTGTGGTAATTACTCTTCAAACTACGCATATCAGTGCTGTTCAGTCGCTCAGTCGTGTCTGACTCTGCAGCCCCATGAATCGCAGCACGCCAGGGCTCCCTGTCCATCACGAACTCCCAGAGTTCACTGAAACTCATATCCATTGAGTCTGTGATGCCATCCAGCCATCTCATCCTCTGTCGTCCCCTTTTCCTCCTGCCCCCAATCCCTCCCAGCATCAGAGTCTTTTCCAATGAGTCAACTCTTTGCATGACATGGCCAAAGTACTGGAGTTTCAGCTTTAGCATCATTCCTTCCAAAGAACACCCAGGACTAGTCTTCAGAATGGACTGGTTAGATCTCCTTGGAGTCCAAGGGACTCTCAAGAGTCTTCTCCAACACCATAGTTCAAAAGCATCAATTCTTTGGCGCTCAGCTTTCTTCACAGTCCAACTCTCACATCCATACATGACCACTGGAAAAACCATGGCCTTGACTAGATGGACCTTAGTCGGCAAAGTAATCTCTCTGCTTTTGAATATGCTATCTAGGCTGGTCATAACTTTTCTTCCAAGGAGTAAGCGTCTTTTAATTTCATGGCTGCAATCACCATCTGCAGTGATTTTGGAGCCCCCCAAAATAAAATCTGACACTGTTTCCACTGTTTCCCCATCTAATTCCCATTAAGTGATAAGACCAGATACCATGATCTTAGTTTTCTGAATACTGAGCTTTAAGCCAACTTTTTCACTCTCCTCTTTCACTTTCATCAAGAGGCTTTTTAGTTCTTCTTCACTTTCTGCCATAAGGATGGTGTCATCTGCATATCTGAGGTTACTGATATATCTCCCGGCAATCTTGATTCCAGCTTGTGTTTCTTCCAGCCCAGGGTTTCTCATGGTGTACTCTGCACAACGCGTATAGGTTTATTTAAAAAAATAAAACTATTTATTTATTTGGCTACACCATGTCTTGGTTGCGATATGCAGGATCAAGTTTCCCAACCAGGCATCGAACCTGGGCCTCTGCATTGGGAGTGAGAAATCTTAGCCACTGGACCACCAGGTAAGACACCAGTTCAGTTCAGTCACTCACTCGTGTCTGACTTTTTGCAATCCCATGGACTGCAGCATGCCAGGCTTCCCTGTCCATTACAAGCTCCTGGAGCTTGCTCAGACTCATGTCCACTGAGTCAGTGATGCCATCCAACCATCTCATCCTCTGTCATCTCCTTCTCCTCCCACCTTCAATCTTTCCCAGCATCAGGGTCTTTTCCAATGAGTCAGCTCTTCCCATCAGGTGGCCCAAGTATTGGAGTTTCCACTTCAGCATCAGTCCTTCCAATGAATATCCAGGATTAATTTCCTTTAGGATGGACTGGTTGGATCTCCTTGCAGTCCAAGAGACCCTCAAGAGTCTTCTCCAACATCATCGTTCAAAAGCATCAATTCTTCTGTGCTCAGCTTTCTTTGTAGTCCAACTCTCACATCCATACATGACTACTGGAAAAACCATAGCTTTGACTAGACGGGCCTTTGTCAGCAAAGTAATGTCTCTGCTTTTTAATATGCTCTCTAGGTTGGTCATAGCTTTTCTTCCAAGGAGGAAGAGTCTGTTAATTTCATGGCTGCAGTCACCATCTGCAGTGATTTTGGAGCCCAAGAAAAGAAAGTCTCTCACTGTTTCCATTGTTTCCCCATCTAGGTGCCATGAAGTGATAGGACCAGATGCCATGATCTTCATTGTCTGAACGATGAGTTTTAAGCCAACTTTTTCACTCTCCCCTTTCACTTTCATCAAGAGGCTCTTTAGTTCTTCTTCACTTTTTGCCATAAGGGTGGCATCATCTGCATATCTGAGGTTATTGATATTTCTCCTGGCAATCTTGATTCCAGCTTGTGCTTCATCCAGCCCGGCGTTTCTCATGATGTACTCTGCATATTATTTAAATAAGCACAGTGACAATATACAGCCTTGACGTACTCCTTTTCCTATTTGGAACCAGTCTGTTGTTCCATGTCCAGTTCTAACTGTTGCTTCCTGACCTGCACATTGGCTCCACAAGAGGCAGGTCAGGTGGTCTGGTACTCCCATCTCTTTCAGAATTTTCCACAGTTTGTTGTGATCCACACAGTCAAAGGCTTTGGCATAGTCAATAAAGCAGAAGTGTGAGGGGAAGCACGCTGATTGAAACCACCCACCCTGGCCAGGCACCATAGTAACCATTTGCATGAGTTGTTTTCTGACAGGAGATCCTGGTAAGGAATGCAGAACTAATAAGCCACCACCAACCAGAAGAGTTCAGAAAGGTCTAAAGGAGACACCATGTGTCCGTCCACTTCCCCGAACCCCTCTCGCTAGTATCCATCTTGGCTGAGTGATGCGTGCACCACCAGGAAAGACTCAATTAGAATGATTGGCACCACCTGGAAACTAATCCCATCACCATAAAACCCGAGACTGCGGACCACCGGCAGAGCAATTCTCCTGGGTTCCCTTGCCCTACTGCTCTCCACCCAGGCGCCCTTTCCCAATAAAATCTCTCGCTTTGTCAGCACTTGTGTCTCCTCAGAAAATTCATTTCCGAGTGTTAGACAAGAGCCCAGTTTCGGGCCCTAGAAGGGGTCCCCCTTCCTGCAACAGAAATAGATGTTTTTCTGGAACTCTCTTGCTTTTTCCATGATCCAGCGGATGTTGGCAATTTCATCTCTGGTCCCTCTGCCTTTTCTAAAACCAGCTTGAACATCTGAAGTTCATGGTTCACGTACTGTTGAAGCCTGGCTTGGAGAATTTTGAGCATTACTGTGCTAGCGTGTGAGATGAGTGCAATTGTGCAGTAGTCTGAGCATTCTTTGGCACGGCCTTTCTTTGGGATTGGAATGAAAACTGAACTTTTCCAGTCCCGTGGCCACTGCTGAGTTTTCCAAATTTGCTGTCATACTGAGTGCAGCACCTTCACATCATCTTTTACGATTTGAAATAGCTCAACTGGAATTCCGTCACCTCCACTAGCTTTGTTCCTAGTGATGCTTCCTAAGGCCCATTTGACTTCACATTCCAGGATGTCTGGCTCTAGGTGAGTGATCACGCCATTGTGAAAATCTGGGTCGTGAAGATCTTTTTTGTATAGTTCTGTGTATTCTTGCCACCTCTTCTTAATATCTTCTGCTTCTGTTAGGGCCATACCATTTCTGTCCTTTGTTGAGCCCACCTTTGCATGAAATGTTCCCTTGGTATCTCTAATTTTCTTGAAGAGATCTCTAGTCTTTCCCATTTTATTATTTTCCTCTATTTTTTTGCATTGATCACTGAGGAAGGCTTTCTTATCTCTCCTTGCTATTCTTTGGAACTCCGCATTTAAATGGATGTATCTTTTCTTTTCTCTTTGGCCTTTCGATTCTCTTCTCAGCTATTTGTAAGGGCTCCTCAGACAGCCATTTTGCCTTTCTTTTTCTTGGGGATGGTCTTGATCTGAACCTCTGTCCGTAGTTCTTCAGGCATTCTATCAGATCTCATCCCTTAAATCTATTTGTCACTTTCACTGTATAATCGTAAGGGATTTGATTTAGGTCATACCTGAATGGTCTAGTGTTTTTTCCTACTTTCTTCCATTTGAGTCTGAATTTGGCAATAAGGAGTTCACGATCTGAGCCACAGTCAGCTCCTGATCTTGTTTTTGCTGACTGTGTAGAGCTTCTCCATAAGCTCTATAAGTCCCCGCATGTAGGCTTTATATGCTCTTTTGTATGTAAGATTTAGCACACCGGACTTTCCCTTAGCCACACCACAGGGCTTGCAGGGTCTTTCTTCCCTGATCAGGGATCAAACCTTCACCCTTGTATTGATCATATCAAGTCTTAACCCGCTGGGAATTTCACCCCCTCCAAAAAAACTCAATTTTTTTGAAAAAGCAGGAGTCAGACACAGAGGGCAGGACTGAAGCTTTAGAGTCCATTAGGGTGGGTTGAGGGGGAAGCGTTTGCAAAATCTGATTTCCCAGTACCACCCCCAACCCAATGAATCATGACCTCTGAGGATGGGGCACAAGAACAGTGGATCATGGCCTCTGGGGATGGGGCACAAGAACAGTGGATCGTGGCCTCTGGGGATGGGGCACAAGGGCAGTGGATCATGGCCTCTGAGGATGGGGCACAAGAGCAGGAATATTTAACAAGCACCCAGGTGACTCTGAAGGCAGTAGCCTGGGACAAGTTGAGAAGGTTGAGGTTGGTTCTGAGCTGGGGTCCTGAGCCAGGCGGGTTTAGTCCTTTTCTGACCCTGCCACTCACTGCTGTGTGTTCCTGGGGCAAGGAAGCTAGCCTTTGTAAAGCTTCATTTCTGCATCTGTAAATTGGGGACAAAAGCAGAAGCTACATCACAGGTTACTTCTGGGGAATCAGGGAGGCACAGCTCAGAGCCTGACCCAGGGCTGCAGGGTCAGAGCCCAGGATCAGAAACAGCGGCCCTTCCAGCTCTTTGGACAGAAGTGCATGGGGGAGGGGCTCCATGGGAGGACTGGGGTGCTAGGAAACGGTGGGGACCGAGGAGGAGCGCCCTCCGTGGGAACTCGGGGATGGGCACCCAGGGCAGTGCCGGCAGCTGGAGTCTGGGCAGGGGCAGGGGGCATGGTCCCTACCGCCAGGGGCTTCCCATCTGATGCAGTGCAGGGAGGAAGCTTGCCCGCAAAACATCTCTTTGCCATGTGGATTATTTCAAGCTGAAAACAATCAAGGCCCAAAAGACTCAGGAAGAAACATCAACCTTCCCTCAAATGCCTAAAAGAATTTCAATAGCGAGCCAGTTCCCCAATACCGCAGTTTCTAGAGATCTCTGTGAAGAACACAGGCCAGGTGTGGTGGGGAAAGCAGGCAGGGCCAGGAGGCCAGTGACCTCTGTGTCCCATCTCCACCCGGCCCAGCAAACACTGGTTTCCAAACATTTGCTCTTCCTTCTCCATGTCAACTTGCTTCCTCGCCTCTGAAGTCCCAAACCACTGCCCTGACTTCCTCTTTTGGCTTTAGCTGAGCGTGGTATTTGATGTGAGGGTTTGGGCCACTCTGGGAGTTACTCGGGTTTTTTGGGTCTCTCTCAGGCAGACATGTTATTAAGCTTTGATTTTCTCCTGTTCATCTGTCTCAGGTCAAGGTAACTCTTTTCAAGTGAGAAGGAGCTAGGAGGGTGGAGGGAAATTTCTTCCCCAAAAGTGGACACAGGTGTCAGCTCAAGGAGGAGGTCCAGCCAGGTTCACTATCACATCCCGAATCTGCGTGTGTCTAGCACACAGGTGTTTGTACTGGAGTGTGCGCCTGGCACACAGGTGTTCACACAGGTGTCTGAAACGTCAGCCCCCTTAATGCTCAGAGCCGCAGCCCAAGGCCCGCAATATGCTACAGTGGGGTGTGCGGGCCGAGAGCAGGCTCCTGTGGGTGAGGGTTGCAGGGAGCAGGGACGCTCACTCTCCACGGCCTCTGCTCTGTCTCCTCGTCCCGAAGTGGGGTTCCTCTGGCCCCACTGCTCTGTGGTCACCCCGCCGAGCACTTCCACTGACCCTAACCTCTGTGCTGAGCCTAGGCTCACACACCCAGGTTCAGGGAAGCACCTCGATTTCAACACCAGCCACCAGAACTCATCAACTTTTCTCTCCAACATGCTCTTTTTCCTGACTGTCCATTTTGTTGCTGGAACCATAATCTTCTCTGATCACTAAGGAATCTCACCCTAAACCCCAGAATGGGGAGGATCTCTGTCCCCAACTCCACCCATTCACCCCAAACCCTGACCTCCCCGCCTCTCCAGGCCTCTTCTCACCAAAGGTTCACTTACTCTCAACAGCCCCCTTCTCCGTGGGAATCAGCCCAGTTTTCATCCAGGGCACTGGACCTAACTTGACTGCCAAGGTTCCCGGCTCGGGACTCAGCTCTCATACCCCCAGGCCCGGTCCCTGAGGCCCCGCTGTTCCTCCGGCCCCCTGTGGCAGGGCTGCAAAACCACTTCCATGACGAACAGTCAGGTGGGTGTAGTGTGGTCATTACAGTCAGCCTAACCTCACCTCCAGCTGCCTCCTGACCCTTCCTTGCTGCAGAACCCCATTCGAATCAGGCAGGCCCTGCTCCCTCAAGTGACCCCCAGGAGGTGCTCAGGGCAGAGCCTGGACCCCGAAGTCACCCAGTGACTCCAGTCCCCTGAGGGGCGGTGCAGGCACAGCCACGAGCAGGGTGGGGAGTCCTGGGGGACGAGCCAGTTCCCACAGAGACATATGGGTTCCCTCCTGCCTCTTGACGGGTGCCAGAACGTGACCCCTGAACCCCAGCCTTCAGCAGTCGGCAGACAGCCTGCCCTGAGCCTGCAGACTCACCGTGTGCAGGGCGGTCTGCAAGCACCATCCACCATTCCTGGCCACCCGGAGGCGGGGACCTGCCCAGAGCACAGATGAGGACCCGGGGTGGGGAAGGCCTGCAGTCGGGGCTGTGGTGAGGCTGGCCACCCAGCCCCATGCTGGCCCTCTGTGCTTAGCGGACAGGGCTTGGGGACACGGGGCCCCGAGGGCTCCTGCCTCGCCTCGTCCCACCCCTGAGCCCCCAGGCTTTGTCCTCCAGCCCTGGGACACCCGAGGGGGGAGGTTCCCTGACCGCACGGTGAGGAGCGTTCCCAGCGTGGTTTGTTCCCGACACAAAAGCCCTTCTCCTTTGGGAGGCCCACATCCAGCAGGGCCCGGGAACCTGAGGCAGGAAACTGCCCTGCCCAGGCCATGGGGAGGCCCCCTTCAGGAACCCAGGGGACAGACAGGGCTTGGCATCCTGGGCGAAGAGCACTGCCCAGGCCATGGGCACCATCCCCCCCTCCCCCCACCCACATGAGGACCCCTCGGGAATCTATGGGCTGGGGGCTCAGCTGGGGGGCCTGGGCACCTCCTTCCACCAGGGAGGTTCCTGCTCCACCCACTCCCTCCTGCCAGCCTGAGTCCAGCTGATGGAGCCCGATTGCCTTAAAAGGAAACCTACTTCCCAGACCATCTGCAGTTCACCAGGGACGCCTGGCTCCCTCTCAGCTGCCTCCTCAGGCCTGGGGGCAGAGGCCGCTCCCCCCCCCCCAGCCCGCCCCCTCAGGAGACAGCGAAGTGGGGGGCGGAGGGAGGCGGGGCGCGCGGGGGGGGGGGGGCCAGGCCGGGAAGGGGCCGGGAAGGGGCAGCG
>SJYG01000624.1:1652487-1666557 GCA_006410535.1 Litocranius walleri | reverse complement strand
GGGCGCGCGGGGGGGGGGGGGGCAGGCCGCGAAGAGGCCGGGAAAGGGAATCTGGGCCCATTTCTCACCCTGCTCAAGGTTCAGGCTCCCTTCCTCTGCGCTTCTGTGTGCCCCTCCCTAAGTCAGGCCATTCTGAGGGTGAGTGGGGCAGGGGGGAATGACAGCAGCGGCCCAGGGCCTGGCGCGCGGTGGGTCCTGCTCCTGAGCGCCCCCCAGGGCTGGACGTGCGCTGTCCTCGCCCCAGGCCATGTCTGCTCCGCGTGCCGACCCTGTGGACACACAGCCCTGACCCCCCGGGATGTTTTGGTTTGTCCACTTCACCGAGTCTACAATCCCCGCTGAGCAGTGGGCTTCATCTCCTGTGCGATGGCTGGAGACACCCAGGCAGCTATTCCCTGAAATGTCAAGGCCTTCAGGGCCGCCAGAAGCTAGAAGCCCAGGACTGGACTCTCCCAACCAGCGCCTGGATCGGCCTGCTGCCCCCAGCCTCGTCCAGCTCCATCATGAACACCGGCTCGCAGCTCCTCTGTCCTGGAGCAGAGACCTGGCCGGACTCTGGGGCCACGGAGGACAGAGATGCTCACGTTCCGCCAGCTCAAGCGGTGTGCGAACGTCAGGTTGAGGTGATGCCCAGGGCCCTCATGGTTCATCTAAGAAACTGGCTCAGCGATGTCAGCCCTTAACCACTGGCCGCCAGCATCTGCGGGAAGGTCTCCCCTCCTCAGATCAGTGACTTGACGGCATTCCCTGCCATGTCTTTGTCCTCAGTAGAAAATCCCAAACTTCTCTGTTCCAAAGCCTCCTGCTCCCCAGGGACAGAGGGCAACTCCTGGGCCCAGAGCGCAAGCCTCCTCCACGCGGTCTGCTGCCCGAGAAGGGCTCGCTGGGCTGGGTGGGGCCTGGCTGGGCTGGGCTGGGCGGTGGGCTGGGCGGGGCCTGGCTGGGCTGGGTGGTACCTGGCCAGGTGCACAGGGGAGCTGTCATCCTTTCCAACCTGCTGCTCAAGCCTTTCCCCACCCCTACACCGGAGGGCAGCCAAGGAAGGAGGGGTGCCCAGAGAAACAGAGTCCAGGAAACCGTGCTGCCTTGAAAGATTGGTCAGTCACTGCAGGGGCGCAAGGACCGACATGAGGTGCAGGCTTGGCCTCAGCATCACATGGTTCCCGGAACTCTGCAGGCGACTCAGCCCGCCAGCACCCCTGTGTGGACCCCACAGTGCTCCAGCCCGGCGCCACCCTGCTCCCTCTCTCCCTGCTCTGAGTTCTCCCTTCAAGCCCAGGCCTCGAGGCCCTTGTGGGGCGGTGACTGCGCCCCTCATGCCTTTACCAGCAGGGCACTGAATCTGAAGGTCAACAAAGGTAGAAACAGCGGGCTAGGATTTAAGCATTTTCAAACTGTACAGGAAGCCTGATATTGTAACAAGGTCCCATAGATTAACCAACAGATAAAGTTCATTTGCTTTCATCTGGGATGATGTCAATTTAGTAACAAGTGGTTACCCACGCTGAAAAGGTCTGAATTATTTTCCTGGATTAAATTTTTAAAAGCAAAAACAACACACATGAGCCCTTAGCCCTTGTAAAACAGGCTGCTAGCAGCTGACAGGTCAGGCAGCCCCCTTGGGCCCTGCAGAAAGGCAGTACAGTAGAAGAGGGTTTGCTCGCCTCGCGTAGGAGTCAGACGCTGTCTCCCGCCCCAGGAAGCCGCGGAAAAGCTAAGTGCCTCGGTATTTACACTCTTTACCATACATGGAATCACTCGGCAATGACGTCAGATGAATTCCTGGGGAGCTGCGTAGTGCAAGCCCAGCGTCACCGCAGAAATTCCTGACCACTGGGTCTGTGGACGACCCCCCTCCCCCGTCCCCAGCAAATCCCTGACCACTGGGTCTGCAGGCGCCCACCCCTGCCCACCCCAGTCCAGCTCTGCACCTGGCGTCTCCTCGGTAAGGCTCTTCTCCAGGCTGCTTCTCTTTCCTGCCAGCCTGACACTGAAATCCAGACACGCACCAGACTCGGTGAGAGCGCATCCCCGGGACCCAGGCCCCAACTTCCGGGGGCCTCCCCTCTCCCCACACTGTGGAGGACCCAGTGGCAGCAAGTTCTCACTGGACTCCTTCCACATTCACGCTAGCAGAGCCTCGTCCTCCCTAAGCAGCGTGTAAGCTGCTGTAAAGCTCTTTGTTAAGCACACTCTCTCGGGAGTGGCGGATCTGTCCCTGGAGAGCTGATCAGAGACAGGAAAGGAAGAGTGACCGGGAGGCTGGGTGTGGGCCCGGAAGGTTCAATGGCAGCCTTTGACCCGGAGTGCGTCACTGGTCACCTCTGAGCCCCAGCTTCCACCCTACCTCACAGGCTGCCCCAGACGGCTAAGGACGCAGGCCAGTCCCGGGCCAGGCGAGCGCAGACGTCAGCCAGCTGTTCTCTCCGGAAAGGCCGGCTCTCCTGCCCAGGGTCGGGACAGGACCCTTATTTGCCGACACATCTGAGAGTGGCGAGTGACGACCTTTACTCTCCTCAGTGCCTCAGTATATCCAATGCACGACTCCCCCGTCCTCTCCAAGCCAACCTCACAAGAAGCCGCTTACAGAAACTTCAGCTCCAGCAGCCTCTCAAAGAAGCCTCCCCAGTCTGCCTTCTACCCGGAGGCCCGCGGTTAATGGAAACCTGACCTGGGCCTCAGTGTCGGGCACGCCGGGCCAGCACGGGTTTGCAAGGGTCACGCGTGCCCAGCAGGGCAGCTCAGCTACGAGCCCACATCTACTCGTCCACTCACCAAACATCTACTGCCCACCAACCAGGTCCCAACACTATGCTCCTGGCCAGGAAGGCCCTGCCAGGACCACAAGGCAGAGAGGTCTGCTGTGAGAGAGGGGACACCTGGGCCAGGAGGGCAGGCGCTGGGCGCCCAGGGGCGGGGGTGTGGCCTGCAGACCTGTGCCAACGGTTTCTCCCCAGCGACCCTCAGACCCTTTAAAGGGCCGGCGCTGCCCCTCCCCCTCCAAGCACACCCTCTCCGGAGTAAACCTCCTTCCTTGTCCGCCTCCTCCGCCCCGGATTTCCTCCCTGCAGGACCGGGTCCTTCCCTGGGAGACAGCAGCAGTGCAGGCTTGGATCCAGTCACAAGGACAGCCGCTCTGGAAAGAGGTGGCTGGTGCCCCCAGCCTGAACCCACCTTGACCCTCAGGGGCTGACGGTGAGTGGTGGCAGTGAACACGACCCCCAGGGAGTGCCCGGATCCCAGCTGCTCTTTGAGATGACAGGGGGCGGCAGTTCCTCTGGCCTCTCCAGCTTCTGGGAGGCAGGAAGGCTGGGGGCAAAGACAACCGGCCCCGCCCTCCCAGGACCGTGGCCAGAGAAGCAGAGCCCCGCGTCCAGGCCAGCAGAGTATCCGGGTCAGTCTGCCTCGGCATCACCTCCACAAGTTGAGGCCCCGCTTCCACCAGAGCCCCGCGGACCTCCAGGAGCTACTGCGACAGGACCCCCAGGCCAAGTACCCCCAGCTGGGAAGGGCTGCACACCTTCCACGCCCAGGAGCAGGGGCGGGGCCCAGGCCTCCAGGGAGGGGCGGAGCCCAGCCCCGCTCCCGTCTAGCCCCGGGTCTCGATCAGATCACAAACGCGGGACTGGACCGGCGTTTGCAGCATACTCGGCAGCGGTGAGCGCGGAGGACGCGCCTGCCTGCAGGCTGCTTGTTGGCAACGGGTCGCAACTTGCTTCGAGTGTGCTCACAGCGCCCCTTCCTGCCCCGGCCTTCGGACTGAGGCTGCAAACTCGGTGGCTTCCTCTAGGCTTGGGTGGTGATCCCCGCGCCGCGCCAAGTCCCGGGGCGCCAGGGGTGAAGGCGGCGAGGCGACCTCCATCTAGCCCTTCGCAAAAGGGGAGACTCGCACCCGCGCTCCGGGCACAGCTGTGCCAGGCGGGCCCCCACCCGCCCGCAGCACGTTCCCCCCGGGCAGGAGGGGTGGCACAGATGCCCTCATCCCCCGCCGCACAAGGAGCGTCAGTGCGCGCAGAATCGCCCATTGTCCCGCCGCGGGACCCGCCGAGGAGGGACCCGCCTGCGTCCCGGCGCCCGGGGCAGTAAGGGGCCCCGCACTAACTGGAAAGAGAACAGCGGCCACTTCACCCCTTTCCTCCGCCCGCGCCCACCCAGCGCCCCTTTGTCTTGCGACCCTCCCTGTAGCATCCCTGGAGGCGGCGGCGGGGCTGGAAGGCCAGGGGCGCCCTGAGCGCGCGGGCAGGCGCTCCGGCGGGTGGGGGCCTGGGTGCTCCGCGGCACGTGGGCCGGGCGTCCGACCCCGGGGCGCACTCACCTGGCAGCGGCAGGCGCGGCAGGCGAGAGGGCGGGCTCTGGAAACGAGGCTGGGCGCGCCGGCCGCGCGCAGTTTTGTTCCGCTCGGGGAGGGCGTGTCCGGGCCGCGCCTACCCACAGGCTTTGCACACCGCACCAGGCCGGCGCCGATGTCACCGCCCCGGGCTGATGTCACGGTGCAGGGCCGCCGCCAGGGCCGGGCCGCGCCGGCTGCGCTCCGGGGAACCCTTGTGCGCCCCGCCGCAGAGGAAGCAGCGGCTCACTGTGCCCAGAACTTCTCAGCGGTCCCGGCCGCCAGACGAGAGTGGAGACACACGTGACCCGTCATCCACGATCCAAGAGGCCAGACAAACGTGTGCCGCAGGAGAAGGGGGGGTCGTCGTGTTTGGTGTTCTGGTAGCAGGAAGTCAGGGACTCGGGGAGGGTGCGCTGCGCCTCGGTTAGGGCACCAGGCCCGCCCAGGTCTGATCCCGCCCCTTCCGCATACCCGCTGGTCCCCGGGCTTTGACGGCCCACCCCTAGGCCTCGGTCCCAGTGTGTGTAAGGAGTATACTCCACAGGAAAGTGGGGCTGTGGGGGGCAAGGGAGATCCTATAGGCTTAGCAAGCCTTCATCAGTGCCCTTCAGTGAGGGTCACCCCGCCTCCAACAGCTCTGTCCCCTCGGCCTTCCCCAGTCGAGGAGCCCTCTCCGCCCCACAAACAGCACCTCTGAGAAGTGGGGGTGACGCTGGGCTTTTCTCCGGGCCTCAGAAAGCTGTCCTGGTGTAGCTGCCAGTGACTGGGCCACCCAGGGGCCCTGCTGCGGGCATCTCAGAGGGCACAGAGGCGCACAGCTCTTTCCTGGATGCAGGAACAGCCCAGAAACCCAGTGGCCTGGACAGGGAAGGAGCACCCAGGCTCCTGGCAGGGAGGACCCTAGTGGAGAGCAGAGAGCACCAGGCTTTCAAGGACGGTGCTATCCCCTCCTGGATGGTCCTACCAGCCTCTGGCTCCCAAGGCTCACTGCCCTTTAGGCTTGTGGATCTGGACTCAGAGGGTCATGGAATGCCGAGACACTAGTGTGCCCAGGACCCGGGCGCCTCCAAAGACAAAGCGCTTTCTTTTGTTTGTAGTTTTTGTAGCTCATTCACTGCATTTCTAAGTCGAAAGGGAACGCCATCTGATCCTCCAGGCTGGATGGCACAGCTGGCACAGACTGTAGCCTGAGCAGGCACGCGGCACACTCTGATCTTGGGTGCCCACTGCACTGTGCTGTGTCCTCTGGGTGGGTGCCATGTGCCCCTCCCTGCTGCCGTCTTGGCGGCAGCGTCTCTGGAGAAGGATGCCTCCTCTGCTCAGGGCAGTGCACTGGAGGCAGGCCCCTCCCCCAGGTCACCTGGAGGTACAGATGCCTGGACAGGTGTCACAGCCTCAACACACACAGCCGTCCTTTAAACCTCCAGGCGGCTGAATCACCTCTTCCAGGAATAAAGTCAAGAATCTTACAGTCCAGAAAATGAAACATTTGTCTAAGCTTTTCTTACTTTCTACCCTAAGAACATCTTTCCCTGGTCCAGGCCCTCTGTACAAACAGGGCCTTCCCAAGATTGGGAGCGCTGACCCCACCAGGATTTCTTGCAGATTGGGCCCTTCTCATCTGACCAGCCTCGATGTAGGAGAAAAACCCAGGGAGACTGCAGGTCCCCCCACACCAAGCGTGCAGTGCAGCAGGCGTGTTGCCCTGCAGAGCAGCAGCATCAGAGCCCGTGGGCGCGCTGCCCAGACGCACCCCTCTCGCGGGAGCATCCTGCTTCCCTTTGGCTCCCCCGCCCCGTGGAGCGCAGCTTTGGAGTCTTGCCCAGGATTTTACAGAAGGGCCTTTCCTTCTTTGGTCTGGGTTTGTGCTGCCTGGGTGGGGAAGCTGCTGGAGGACTTCCCCAGTGAGGACAGTCAACCTGTGCTGGGAAATGGCCTTGGGGCAGGTCTGGAGAAAGGCCGGCACACCTGGATTCTCCGGCAGCCTCTTGTAGAGCCTTGTAAATGAGGGGCTGTGTGCCGGGTCCTGCCCCTGGAATGGCTGCGGGGAGCGGTGCTGGCTCACAGAGAGCTGAGGCAGCAGGACGGCCCCAGTCTGGGCAGTGGCCCACCGCACTTAATCCTTCTCTGGGGGAGACCACAGGGTCAGTGAGAAAGTGAATCCTCGCAGGGCTGAGCGTCTGCCAGGAGCTGCCCGGGCACACGGGGAGCGAGGGGTCAAGGAGAACAGACGCAGATGAATGCGATGACTACAGGCCCGTGTCAGGCACAGCCACTTCACGGCCAAGAGGGACCTGAGGGACCAAGGCCTGCGGATGACCAGGGCTCTTGCGCTCCGAAGGAGCCAGGGCTGAACCCGTATTGTGAGTCTCAGCTCCGTCATCAAGGATCTAATATAACGACATTGGGACTTCCCCGGCAGTCCAGTGGTCAGGCCCCGCAGGCCTCACTGCTGAGGTCCCAGGTTCAGTCCCTGGTTGGGGAGCTAGACCCCACACGCCACAGCTAAGGGTCAGCGTGTTGCAGCTAAAGAGCTCGTTTGCCGTAAATGAAGACCTGACACAGCCTAAATAAATAAATGAATATTTTTAAAAACTGAGCTCAGATTTGTGCTTACAAGAGGCAGGAGAATTGGATGAAGGCAATCAGACGGTGCAAACTCCCAGTGATAACAGGTAGTAGAGACAAGTGCAGCACGGCAGTCAGTGCTGCTGCGTGGCACACAGGGAAGTTGTTAGGGTAAACCAGAGGGTTCTCATCACAAGGAGAATGCTCTTCACATTTCTGCAGTGCAGCGTCTGTGTGAGGTGATGGAGGCTCACCAAGCCATTTGATCATCGTTTCAGGAGGTGTGAGTCAGGCCGAGGTGCCGCACGCCTTAACCTAACCCTGAGCTGTGTGCCACGTACAAGCCGGTAAGCTGGCCATGACTGACGCCAACACTGATGCACCAGTGCCCCCGCACCCTCTCCAGGGGCTCCCCACGGGGCTCCCCAGGGCCTGAAGGCTGTGGGACTATATTCACCCCCTCCTGGGCATGTAAGTGACTGCGGGCATTGATCAGCTCAGTGACCATGTGACTGTGATCCAGGCCCTGGTTTTCCTCATGTGTGAGGTGAAGGCTGGGACCAGCTCTGAGCCATCAAAGGCTCCCACCCAGTGGTCCTGCCAGCATAGAGGGATGTGCCCGTCTTGAGTGCCCAGAACGTGGGTGGGATCGGCCACCCCAGGGCCCTGAGGTCTTCAGTTTTATGGTAAAAAGTTGTTTAAAATTTGCATTCTCCTTCACAAATACCTGTGTTTATTTTAATTAAAAGATGTTGTTGAGAATGATTTATGAAAAGAGAAATCATCTCTTGGAAAGTGTATCCTGCGGGCCTCTGAGGACCCTGGGCTGTGACGGGCCCTGTGTGGGGCTTAGAGGAGGCTCTAAGGTCCTTCCCAGCCCTGGATCTCCCCAGATCCTCCTGGATCCACCTGAATCTGCCTGGATCCGCCGGGATCTCCCTGGACCCACCTGGACCCGGCTCTGCAGTACTGAGACTGTGGCACCAGGCTGATGGATGGGCCCACATTCCTGACCTGGACCGTCTGTCCCTGTCTTCATGTTTCCTCAGGGCCAATCCCAGAGCCCCTCGGGATCTGCAAGAGAAATGAGCCTGACGGCCAAAACGCAAAAGAAAGGGCAGGAAAGTTCACGCGTAAATGTCAGGAGGAGAAAATGCTTGGAAGCAAGATGGGGGGACATCCACCTGGAGAGAAACAAGGGCCCTACAGGGGCTTTGACGGGGAAATGCGTTTCCTTCTTCAAGCCCCTTAAACCGTGAGCCACACGAATATTCCAGGGAGCTTGGAAGGGGACTCAGAGGCCCCGTTTTGCTGTTCGGGGGTGTTATGAAACTCGCAGAATGACTTTTAAGTGACCTCTTCTCCTTTCCCGCCCCCATCCGAAGGCCACGAGAGGCCACTTCCCCTCCTGCGCTCGCCCAGGGGCGGGGCTCACGGCCGCTGTGGGCGGGGAATGGGGGCGCCGAGGGGAGAGGCCGCCGACCGCAGGGGGAGCAGCGAGGCCTGGACGGCCCCCTCCTGCCTCCGTTGCTCCTAGCCCCTCTGGTTCCCTCTCGCTCTAATACTTTTTTCCGGTTCTCCTGTCCGAGACCCTCCAAGCATCTCTAGTGGCCTAGCCAGCCAGCAGAGGGGTGGGCGGTTTTAGGCAAGAGCCCCGCGGCCTCTGGTCCATCAGCGCTGACCAGTGAGGCTCAGGCGGAAGAAAGGATCAGACGATCCAAAGAGAGCGTTTACTCGGCTGGACAGCCGCCGAGGCAGGCTCCGTCTCCTTTGTAACTCACATGCGCCTCGCCTGGAGATGTGCTTGGCTTTAATTCTTTTCTGTTTAAGATTTTTATGTTTTAGGAACTCCAGCACCGAAAAGTTTCGATTTGCACAAGAACTGTGAGCACGGCTGCCCCCTGCTGGTGAGTTTGTGAATCACACCCCCAGGGGCCTGGGGTCTCAGCGCCCTTCATCCTTTTTTCACCGGGATCGTTTGACACTTAAATTCTTATGACTCTCACTTGAGACATCCTGGGTTCCTATCAGAGAAACCCAAAGCCCTAAGCCCCTGGTCGGAGAGAAAGGCCTTTGGAGTAGTGGAAGCTTGTTAGGCCCGGGAGCCCCGTCCTCCCAGCAGCACCCATACTGTGCCAAGCCCGGCCTCCCGGGACAGGTGGGTGCAAGGCAGAGAGTGCGGAACACCAGGGTCTCAGGAGGGACGCGCCGGACCATGTGGAAACGACGGACTCCTGCCTACCCACGGCTTCAGAAGGAGCCGCCCCAAGCCCAGCTGGTTGGACCCACAGCAGCCGCTCATCTTTCTCTCCAGCTTTCTCACCCCATTTTTCTGGGGTTATGGGTTCAGCGGGATAGTTCCTGCTCAGACCACGCAAATGATGCAAGAGAGTTGCCACGGAGACCACCAGGGTTGTCTAGTGATGATGGCTGGCCAGAGTTATCGCAAGACTTCCTTGCCCACAGGGCTGGCTGCGGCTGGCGGCTGGGACTGCTAGCGGGAACCCCACGAGCAAGTTCCCGGGGCTCAGCCGCGAGGGCAAGCGCACCAGGAGGGTGTGCCTGGTCTTTTGCAAACCAGCCTCAGAAGGCGCAGAGCGGGACCTCCCTGAGCTCTGCTGGGGTTGTGGAGCCCGAGCCAGCTTCAGGGGCAGTGGACACAGATGGCACCCTCTTTCTGTGCGCTCGGGGAGCGTGTGGGGGGCGGGGAATGCTGCTGCAGCTCTTTTGGGAAAGACCATTTCCAGAGGCAGGAAGATTACTCCAGGTGGGTCCCTTCAGTAACTGCCTTCAGGGACGCATTTCCTGGGGAAGAAATCAGTGTTTATACGTGGGGTGTTGCTAAGGGGAAACACAAGCGTTTAGAGGTATCCACCGAGGATTTTCCTGGTGGCTCAGTGGTTAAGAATCTGCCCACCGATGCAGGAGACATGGGTTCAACCCCTGGTCTGGGAAGATTCCACATGCTGCAGGGCAGCTAAGCCTGAGTGCCGTAACGACTGAGGCTGTGCTCAAAGCCTGGAAGTGCAGCCGCGGAAGCCCGAAGCCCAAGCTCCTGGAGGCCGGGCTCCACAAGGGAAGCCAGCGCCATGAGACGCCTGACCCACCTCAAAGAGCAGCAGCAAAGACCCAGCGCGCCCGTAAGGAGATAAATAAACACTGTTCTAAAAACAGCTCTTAAAAAAGAAAGAAAAAAGTGTCCACTGAGCCACCCTCACTAAGACTGGCCAAAACATTTCACTGCAAAGGAGCCTCTGAAAAGGACCAACGCAGGCTGCACTCCCAGGGGTCCCCAGGGGACTGCGACCGTGCAGGCTGTCCACCAAGGCAAGGGAACAGTGGCCTTTGGGGGGACCTGTCAGGTGAGATTCTGCCGAGATGAACTCTCAGAGGGAAGAACTGGGCGGTGTTGCCGCAGCCAGTGGTCAAGAAGGGTCGGAGTCTCGGACCGGCTGGGGCCCTGTGAACAGCGGGCTCAGAGCAGGAAGCAAGCAGCGGGCGCGTGGAGAGTGGTGAGGCTTCGATCACTCGGAAGCCCCCTGAGGCGTGGAGAGAAGTGAGGCTTCCATCACTCGGAAGCCCCCTGCGGGTGCCATGCAGAGCAGGAGCGGCCCTCTTTGGGGACAGAACTGCGTCTTGGGCAAATTCCGTGTGCATGATGCCTGGGTGAGTATCCTATCAGAGTTAAGTGAATAAAGGAAAGAAGAAAAGGAAAAAAAGGAGAGAAGAGCAGAGTTAAATGTAAAATAATCATAAAAATCTCTGCTGGTTTTCTAGTCACACCTGATCTGGTCAGTCCAGGAGAGCCAGGGGACTTCTAGAAACATCTGTGACTCATCCAGACAGAGTTAAAATAGCGTATGCTCACCATGGTAGAAGTGTAAAGACAGGCACAGGAAGGGGCGAGGCTCAGTGTGGACTAGCGGCGCTCTGTGGGAAGAGCGAGCCAGCAGTGCTGAGGGAGCCTAGACTGTGTCCTTGAGTTACTTTATTTCTGACACTAGATGGTGTTTACGGTTGCGGTGATTAGAGTTTATGTGTTGACGTAACTGGGCCCAGGTGCATGGCCAAAATTACCCTGGATGCTTTTGTTTCCCACAATTCTTGTCACATTTGGGCCGTACCTCCCATCATGCAACAGCTTGGCTCCCAAGCCAGGATCAACCTGCGCTCCCGGCAGTGGAAGCGAGGAATCTTGATCCCTGTGCTCCCGGCACCTCTTCCCTCTCGGGGACAGAACCGTGCCCCCTGGGAAGGCCCTCGGGGTGTTTCTCCACGAGATTAACATTTGGGCACCAGGACTCCCCCAGTGGCTCAGACGGTAAGAGCATCTGCCTAAAATGTGGGAGACCCGGGTTCCATCCCTGGGTTTGGAAGATCTTCTGGAGAAGGAAATGGCAGCCCACTCCAGTATTCTTGCCAGGAAAATCCCATGGACAGAGGAGCCTGGCAGGCTGCCGTCCACGGGGTCGCAGAGAGTCGGACACGACTGAGCGGCTTCACTTTCACAACATTTAGATTTGTGAACTGAGTCAGCCCAGCTGCTCTCCCTAACATGGGTGGACCTCGTCCCTTCAGTCAGGGCTCAGCTCAGTTCAGAGCAGTCGCTCAGTTGTGTCTGACTCTTTGCAACCCCATGAATCGCACAGCACACCAGGCCTCCTTGTCCATCACCAACACCTGGAGCTCACCCAAACTCATGTCCACTGAGTTGGTGATGCCATCCACCCATCTCATCCTCTATCGTCCCCTTCTCCTCCTACCCCCAATACCTCCCAGCATCAGGATATTTTCAAATCAGTCAACTCTTTGCATGAGGTGGCCAAAGTATTGGAGTTTCAGCCTCAGCATCAGTCCTTCCAATGAGCACCCAGGACTGGTCTTCTTTAGGATAGACTGTATCTCAGTCGTGTCCGACTCTTTGCGACCCCGTGGACTGTAGCCAACCAGGCTCATCTGTCCATGGGATTCTCCAGGCAAGAGTACTGGAGTGGGTTGCCATTTCCTTCTCCAATATGCTATCTAGGTGGTCATAACTTTCCTTCCAAGGAGTAAGCGTCTTTTAATTTCATGGCTGCAGTCACCATCTGCAGTGATTTTGGAGCCCCCAAAAATAAAGTCTGATGCTGTTTCCCCATCTATTTCCCATGAAATGATGAGATCAGATGCCAGGATCTTCGTTTTCTGAATGTTGAGCTTTAAGCCAACTTTTTCACTCTCCACTTTCACTTTCATCAAGAGGCTTTTTAGTTCCTCTTCACTTTCTGCCATAAAGGGTGGTGTCATCTGCATATCTGAGGTTCTTGATATTTCTCCTGGCAATCTTGATTCCAGCTTGTGTTTCTTCCAGTCCAGCATTTCTCATGATGTACTCTGCACATAAGTTAAATAAGCAGGGTGACAATATACAGCCTTGATGGACTCCTTTTCCTATTTGGAACCAGTCTGTTGTTCCATGTCCAGTTCTAACTGTTGCTTCCTGACCTGCATATAGGTTTCTCAAGAGGCAGGTTAGGTGGTCTGGTATTCCCATCTCTTGAAGAATTTTCCACAGTTTGTTGTGATCGACACAGTCAAAGGCTTTGGCATAGTCAATAAAGCAGAAATAGATGTGTTTCTGGAACTCTCTTGCTTTTTCCATGATCCAGCAGATGTTGGCAATTTGATCTCTGGTTCCTCTGCCTTTTCTAATGTTATGCCCAGAGTCCGAGTCCCCAAAACTGAGAGAATAAGACGTCCACGGCAATGCAAAAGCATGAAAGGGTTTTATTTCTAGCTCGAGCCAGGGCTCTCCCACCACATCCAATGCAGTGGAGTGGAGCAAGAGCCCCGAGCCCACATTTACAGCAGTATTTATAGGTTTACAGGGAGTTGGCAAGGGCTGATTGGCTAATCTTTATTGGCTGCAGGGGTTTAGGTCGGCAGTAAGCAACAGGTTGTCATCCTGGTCCCGATACCATCCGTCCTCGTCTGCAGGATGGTTGGTATTATCCTGCACTGGCATCTGCAGGGATGACCTCACTGGGCAATGACTCAGCTCCTATCTTAGTCCCTGAAGCCTATCATGGCGTTTGTTTGGTCCCAACGATAAAACCAGCTTGAACATCAGGAAGTTCACGGTTGAAGTCTACCTTGGAGAATTATGAGCATTACTTTACTAGCGTGTGAGATGAGTACAATTCTGCAGTAGTTTGCACATTCTTTGGCATTGCCCTTCTTTGGGACTAGAATGAAAACTGACCTTTTCCAGTCCTGTGGCCACTGCTGAGTTTTCCAAATGTGCTGGCATATTGAGGGCAGCACTTTCACAGCATCATCTTTCAGGATTTGAAATAGCTCAACTGGAATTCCATCACCTCCACTAGCTTTGTTCATAGTGATGCTTTCTAAGGCCCACTTGACTTCACATTCCAGGATGGCTGGCTCTAGGTGAGTGATCACGACATCGTGATTATCTTGGTCCCGAAGATCCTTTTTGTACAGTTCTTCTGTGTATTCTTGCCACTTCTTCTTAATATCTTCTGCTTTTGTTAGGTCCATATCATTTCTGTCCTTTATCGAGCCCATCTTTGCATGAAATGTTCCCTTGGTATCTCTAATTTTCTTGAAGAGATCTCTAGTCTTTCCCATTCTGCTGTTTTCCTCTATTTCTTTGCATTGATCGCTGAGGAAGGCTTTCTTATCTCTCCTTGCTATTCTTTGGAACTCTGCATTCAGATGCCTATATCTTTCCTTTTCTCCTTTGCTTTTCACTTCTCTTCTTTTCACAGCTATTTGTAAGGCCTCCCCAGACAGCCATTTTGCTTTTTTGCATTTCTTTTCCATGGGGATGGTCTTGATCCCTGTCTCATGTACAGTGTCACGAACCTCATTCCACAGTTCATCAGGCACTCTATCTATCAGATCTAGGCCCTTAAATCTATTTCTCACTTCCACTGTATAATCATAAGGGATTTGATTTAGGTCATACCTGAATGGTCTAGTGGTTTTCCCTACTTTCTTCAATTTCAGTCTGAGTTTGGCAATAAGGAGTTCATGATCTGAGCCACAGTCAGCTCCTGGTCTTGTTTTTGCTGACTGTATAGAGCTTCTCCATCTTTGGCTGCACAGAATATAATCAGTCTGATTTTGGTGTTGACCGTCTGGTGATGTCCATGTGTAGAGTCTTCTCT
>SJYG01000624.1:1627777-1650680 GCA_006410535.1 Litocranius walleri | reverse complement strand
ATCAAATTGCCAACATCTGCTGGATCATGGAAAAAGCAAGAGAGTTCCAGAAACACATCTATTTCTGCTTTATTGACTATGCCAAAGCCTTTGACTGTGTCAATCACAACAAACTGTGGAAAATTCTTCAAGAGATGGGAATACCAGACCACCTGACCTGCCTGTTGATTAACCTATATGCAAGTCAGGTGGCAACAGTTAGAACTGGACATGGAACAACAGACTGGTTCCAAATAGGAAAAGGAGTACGTCAAGGCTGTATGTTGTCACCCTGCTTATTTAACTTATGTGCAGAGTACATCATGAGAAATGCTGGACTGGAAGAAACACAAGCTGGAATCAAGATTGCCAGGAGAAATATCAAGAACCTCAGATATGCAGATGACACCACCCTTTATGGCAGAAAGTGAAGAGGAACTAAAGAGCCTCTTGATGAAAGTGAAAGAAGAAAGCAAAAAAGTTGGCTTAAAGCTCAACATTCAGAAAACGAAGATCATGGCATTCAGTCCCATCACTTCATGGGAAATAGATGAGGAAACAGTGGAAACAGCGTCAGACTTTATTTTTGGGGGCTCCAAAATCACTGCAGATGGTGACTGCAGCCATGAAATTAAAAGACGCTTACTCCTTGGAAGGAAAGTTATGACCACCTAGATAGCATATTCAAAAGCAGAGACATTACTTTGCCAACTAAGGTCCGCCTAGTCAAGGCTATGGTTTTTCCTGTGGTCATGTATGGATGTGAAAGTTGGACTGTGAAGAAGACAGCGCCGAAGAATTGATGCTTTTGAACTGTGGTGTTGGAGAAGACTCTTGAGAGTCCCTTGGACTGCAAGGAGATCCAACCAGTCCATTCTGAAGAAGATCAGCCCTGGGATTTCTTTGGAAGGAATGATGCTAAAGCTGAAACTCCAGTACTTTGGCCACCTCATGCGAAGAGTTGACTCATTGGAAAAGACTGATGCTGGGAGGGATTGGGGGCAGGAGGAGAAGGGGATGACCGAGGATGAGATGGCCGGATGGCATTAGGGACTCGATGGACGTGAGTCTGAGTGAAATCTGGGAGATGGTGATGAACAGGGAGGCCTGGCGTGCTGCGATTCATGGGGTCGCAGAGAGTGGGACACGACTGAGCGACTAAACTGAACTGAGTTAAATTCACCCATTCCAGTCCATTTTAGTTCGCTGATTCCTAGAATGTCGACGTTCACTCTTGCCATCGCCTGTTTGACCACTACCAATTTGCCTTGATTCATGGACCTGACATTCCAGGTTCCTATGCAATATTGCTCTTTACAGCATTGGACCTTGCTTCTATCACCAGTCACATGCACAGCTGGGTGTTGTTTTTGCTTTGGCTCCAGCCCTTCCTTCTTTCTGGAGTTATTTCTCCACTGACCTCCAGTAGCATACTGTGCACCTACCAACCTGGGGAGTTCCTCTTTCAATATCCTATCATTTTTGCCTTTTCATACTGTTCATGGGGTTCTCAAGGCAAGATTACTGAAGTGGTTTGCCATTCCCTTCTCCAGTGGACCACATTCTGTCAGACCTCTCCACCATGACCCGCCCATCTTGGGTGGCCCCACACGGCATGGCTTAGTTTCATTGAGTTAGACAAGGCTGTGGTCCATGTGATCAGACTGGCTAGTTTTTTGTGATTATGGTTTCAGTGTGTCTGCTCTCTGATGCCCTCTCGCAACACCTACCGTCTCACTTGGGTTTCTCTTACCTTGGGCGTGGGGTATCTCTTCACGGCTGCTCTAGCAAAGCGCAGCCGCTGCTCCTTACCTGGACGAGGGGTATCTCCTCAGGGCCGTCCCGCCTGACCTTGAACATGGAGTAGCTTCTCTCACCCCTCCTGCCCCGCGCAGCTGCCACTCCGTGGTCTTAGGGCTGCCCCTCGGCCTCTGGCTGCCCCTCCCTTGCATAAGAGAGCCTCCCTCTTGTCTCACTGCCTTCAAACTGGGACATCAGCTTCTCCCGGGTCATCAAGCCTGGTGGCCTTCCGACTAGAACTACACCAGAAGCTTGCCTGTTTCTCAGGCCTTGAGACTCAGACTGGAAGTAAACCGTTGGCTGCCCTGGGTCTGCAGGCCGCCAGCCCCCTTGGGACGAGTCAGCTGTCATAACTACCTGAGTCAGCTCTTTGCGATAGGTAAATGGATGATGAATGAGTGAATATCCTATCAGTTCTGTTTGTGTGCAGAACTCTGATGAATACAGCAGGTATGCTTGCTATGTTATTTTCCATACCTTTGGCATGTCTAAAATATTTCATATAAAATTGTAAATAAATAAATGACGAATGGTGTTAAGACATCAGATGCAATAGCAGTCAAGCAGAATGAGAGCTGGGAAGCACACACGAGACTCAACTCCCAGGAGGCTGCGATCGCCTCGCGGGGCGGCTCAGCGGCACGGGCAGAGCAGGCTCGCTGGTGATGCCAGTGGCTGGGGGAGTGTGCACCCGGGGGAGGCCAGCTGTGTAGCAGAGGGAGGTGTGGTCTGTGCAAGGGTGGGGGCGGGGTAGAAGAAGGGAGTCAAGGAGGTGTGACCTCACTTCTCCTGGTGGCTCCATAACTCTGCTGGAACTATTGGAGTCTGGGGCTCCTTTGATCCCTGGGAACATTCCAATAAAGAATCTGGAAATTGCATCCCTAGGGTACATGAAATGATTTTTAAATATCTAACCAAAGGCAGATTCTCCAGACGTCAGCTTTCTTGGTAGTGGTTTTCCAAAGTGTAACACAAAGCCCTCTCATGGAAGAGGAGAGAGCACAGCCTTAATCACCCCGTGTCAGCCCAGGTCCAGAGCACAGCAGACCCACAGAGACTCTCTCTCAAAGTTCAGTTTTTCCTTTTCTTTCTGGTTAAGTAGCTGAACTTGGCTGCTGGAGTGTTGCTGATGGTTTCTTGGGCAGCTGGGAGCTGACCAGGCCACGGAGGCTGGAGGACACGCCAGCAGCCCTCCTCCCAGAAGCTCTGTCTGGGCTTTACTCTGATTCCTCCTGGGCCTCATCCGAGGACCCAGCAGGTCCTGAGTCGGCCTGTCTCTTCCCACTCCTCCTAGACGCC
Organism: Litocranius walleri; assembly: GCA_006410535.1. NCBI lineage: Eukaryota > Metazoa > Chordata > Mammalia > Artiodactyla > Bovidae > Litocranius > Litocranius walleri. Next base: position 1,647,602 of record SJYG01000624.1, on the reverse strand, counting down.
TGGCCGGGCCCACACTCGGGTCCGGCGACCGGCAGGGGTCAGCAGCGTCCCACAGCCGGCTGGGGTCACCACCTCCCGGGCTGTGGGTCTCAGCGGGTCGAGGTTAAAGGGGGGCTTCCTGTGGGAACCTGGCAATCTCGAGGCTCCCCTCCCTGGTGGGTGGGGTGGGTGTGCAATCCAGACAGCGGTCCCACTGATTCACCGCCTGGTTCTCTTCTGGGACATTTTCACGTGGATTGACACATGCGATGCCGTGTGTGTGTATGTGTGTGCGTGCATATATGTGTGCATGCGCGTGTGCTTGTGTGCATGTCTGTGTGCCTGTGTATGTGCATGCGTGCGTGTGCGTGTGTGCATACATGTGTGTGGGTGGGTGCGTGCGTGCGTGCATGCATGTGTGTGTGTGTGAGAGAGAGAGAGGAAGAGAGAGAGAATGCCCTGTTGAGGTTTCCCTTGGGACCTTGAGTTCCTGGCTGAGTGGGTGCCCTACTCTCCAAGGAGTCTCACGAAGCCACCGAGCTCCACCCCACCCCCTCAGCTGGAAAGGGGGCCCTCTGCCCGGCACCTCCCATAAAGGTCTCTGCAGACGAGCCATGCAGCGGCTTATCCCTTGTTTGCAGACTCACTCCCCCCACCCGCCCCACGGCCGCCTCTGCCCCACCCCACATCACTGCTCCAGCCTGCCGTTGCCTCCAGGACGACCCCTGGCCTCCCCACACTGGGGCGGGAGCGCGCAGAGAACCGGAAGCCCCCATGGCGCAGCTACAGGGCTGGACGTGGGCTCAGTCTGTGCCAGATGCAGGCCCAGCCCCCTCCAGGCAGCCTCCACACGCTGGACAGGCAGACGCCATGCCTTCTCGCCTGCAGAGGAGGACGCTGGCCTGCCCTCCCTGGAGGAGAGCAGCTGACCCGGGTGACAGGTGCGGGCCGAGGGGCATCCCGGCTGCCGCAGGGCATGTCTGTAACCAGGGAGGGGCATCCCGGCTGCCAGCAAGCACATGCACCACCCCAAGCCGGGGGGACACCCCAAATATGGGGGATTGCGGTCAGCACTCACAGAGACCCTCCTCCCGGCACCCCGAGGAGGGAGCCCCCCTGCAGCCCTGGGGCTGGGACCCCCATCCTCCCGTCTCTGCCCAGCCCTCTGGCTGCAGCAACTGCTGCCTCCTCCCTGGCACGGGGAGGGCGGCTTGGCCCAGCTTCTGCAGGCGGGATGCAGCTCCTGGAGGGAAGTCCTGGAAAGAAGGCTCTCCATACATGCACATGACCTCGTCATATCCGTGCTTCAAACTGCAGGCAGTTAAAGGGCAGGGCGATATTCAGGGCTCCTGGTGGAAGCTAGGTGCTGGGTCCAATGTCTCACCAACATCATCTCATCAAATCTGCCCAACAACCCTGCCACACGTGTATTGTCAAGAGCCTCTGTCTCCCAGAGGACAGACGCCGGTCGTGGCCACGTCATACAATCAGGATGCCGTGATCTGACTGTCGCCCTGACTCCATGGGGCTTCCCTGGCAGCTCAGACAACGAAGAGTCTGCCTGCAGAGCAGGAGAGCTGGGTTCGATCCCTGAATCGGGAAGATCCTCTGAAGACGGGCATGGCAACCCGCTCCAGAATCCTTACTTGGAGAACCCCAAGGACAGAGGAGCCTGGTGGACTGCAGTCCATGTGGCTGCAGAGAGTCAGACACGATTGAGTGACCAACACACACACACACACACACGCACATACACGCACACACACACGGGCACACACACACGCATGCACACAGGCTCACGCACACACACGTGGGCACACACGCGCGCACGCACACACAGGCTCACGCACACACATACGCACGCGCGCACACACGCGCACACACACTCACATGCGTGCACACGCACGACTGCGCAGCTTGTACTCTCCCCAGGGGACCGGCCTGAACCCTCCTGTTTCCGGGTACATCCCACACTGGGGCCCATCCCCTCCTCCTGGGAGCGAATTCCCTCCTGCCCCCACCCTCCACCTCTGCTCACCGTAGCCAGAGTCACCTCTACAAAATCATCACCAGGTTCACTGGGCAACTCACACCTCAACACACCCTATCGCTGCCCCTGGCACCAGAGAGGACCCTGCGGCCTCCAAATCCTCAGGGGCTCCGAAGCCAGCTCCCACCTCCTCCCATCCAGCCCCTCCCACAGCTCTGATGCATCTGAATCTTTCTATCCTCTGCCTTCCGCACACCTCGGTGCTCCTTCTCTTCCCTCTTAAGACACTTGTGTTCTGGCCTCACCCTGTGAATTGTGGGACCTCGGTTCCCTGACCAGGGACTGAACCCAGGCCCCTGGCAGTGAGACCGTGGAGTTCTAACCACTGGTCTGCCAGGGAATGCCAAGACATGTCTTAATGTGTTAAGAATAATTACTGATATATTAAGGGCATCTTACCACCTTACTCATCATCACGTAAGTAATACCTAGATACACTCTCCTTGTAAAAACAACCCCAGCAACACAAACATACAGGAAGAATAACAAGCCCCTGGGTGACTCCCCTCGAGCAGGAACCACCGATATCAGTTTGGAGACTTTTCAGAGCTCTCTTGAAACGTTTTCATACAGGTCTAGTGCTCACAGAAATACATGGTTTTGTGGGGCATCTTTTGCCATAACTTGAATCACAGTGTGCAAACTGTTTTGCAAATTTTACTTATCTTAATGCAGCGCAATAAGTCCCTGCAACGGTGTTGTGTATGCTACTAGCTCCTGAGCAAATTCTGGGTGGAGAAACGCTGTATCTACTGAGGTCTTGAGAGTCTAGCCTGGGCTCTGCTCTCTGTCACATGGGCAAAACCGACCACACAATTTACAGGGGCTTGTGTGAGAAAGTTCCTTGGAGAAGGAATGGCAACCCACTCCAGTACTCTTACCTAGAAAATCCCCTGGACGGAGGAGTCTGGTTTCCATGGGGTCGAAAAGAGTTGGACACGACTGAGCGACCTCACTCACTGTGTGAGAAAAAATGTGAGATCCTGTGTTTAAAAACTTGTGAGGAATTTGAAGGCGGCAACAGCGAAGCATTGAAGTGAGCACAGGTCCCCCTCGGTGTGGGATCTGTGTGGCCACACAGGTCTTGTGCCCACGAAGCTGGCCAGCCTGTGGGTGCTCTGAGTCCACAGATCACCTGTCCTGACCAGGGGCATTCCTGCCGTGGCCGCCACCTTGGGCCCTGTCCCTGGAGTCCGTGTCCAGCTTTCGGAAACTGCGCTCTCTACTCCAAGGCCAGAGTCCCGGGCCTTCTGCCTCCAGCACCAGCAAACTCCTGTGGTCCGCACCTACTGGTCAGCATTTCCGTGGGGTCCCCACAAAGAGTAGGGGTGCTGGCAGCATCCCCCCAAGCCTCAGGTGCAGGTCCTGCAGGAGGTGAGACGCACTGAACTGCCACCCAGAGACTGGAGCTCTAGCCCAGCCCTGCCGCTCAGCTTGCTCCGGGTCCTGAGTAGCGCACAGCTGGGCTTCCTGGCACCTCAGTATTCCATCTCTGCTGAAGCAGAGAATGAGGTCTGACAGTCTCCCAGGCCATGCCAGGTCTGCACCGAGGTAATGCTAAGGGCCTGGCACAGTAAAAACTGACATGGTTACCACGTGCCACTTGCAGGCCCACTTCACGCTCGAGACAGGCCTGAGGCAGGCACCGCCGCTTCCATGTCACAGACAAGGGAGTCGAGGCTCTTTAAAGCAACTGAAAGAGGAAGTGTCCGGTGAGCTCACGGCTGCCAGCTCTGCAGACAGCGCAAGCCACGGACCCGCATGCCAATGGGGTTAGCTTCCAGTATGCCAGCTACACCCCACAGAGCTGCTTGAGCAGAGAGAAAGAGGGAGGCGTTTGCAGCCGGGGAGGAGTGGGGGTGGGGGCGGCCCCCCGCCCCTCGCTCTTCCCCCACCCTGTGCTGGAGCGTGGGCTGACCCCGGGCTGCCCGCCTGTGGGTCTGGCTCCAGCACCGGCTGGCTGGAGGACTCGGGCAAGACCGCAGCCTCAGTCTCTTCACATGTAAAACAGGGACAAAGATGAGAGCGCTGTTCAGGGCTCAGGGCAGCAGCTGCCCCCCAGCAGAGCTCTGAGGCCTGGACTGTGACGACCGTCTCAGCTCAGCTCCAGCCAGAGCCGGGCGCCCGAGAAGGGACCGCCTCCGTGCCCAGCCGGTCTGTGCCCAGCAGGCCCTCCCTTCCCAGCATCTGGAGAAGCCGTCTTTGGGCAGACAGGGGACACGGCTTGCTTCCTGGGATGGAGAGCAGCATCCTCCCGCAGGCACCCTCAGGAGCCTGGGAGCTCAGACCATCGACACTTGCCCTGAGGCTGGGTGACCACAGAGGGCACACCAGCCACACCCACGTGCCCCCACCCATGGGCGTAACGCCTCCCCCCCAACTCACGGGTCAGGCCAGAGAGGACAGGGCTTGTTAACAGACGGTCAGTCTGAGCAGGGAGCACACAGGTGGGTTGGGGGCTGGGGACGGCGTGAGGTGTGTTTTCTGTCTGACACGCGCGCCTCTTGTATGTACTTGGCCTGTGGGACCCACCCTCTCCCTTCTGCTCTCTCACTGAACGCCCACCCAGGCCCTGCTGGGGGCGGGGTCCCCCGGTGTCACCAGCTCACCGACGAGCACGCAGAGGTTCTGGCAAGGGCCTGGCTGAATGTGGACTCAGTCCTCTGACCCCCAGTATTTTTCCACTGTCCTGAGGAGGAAGCCAGAGAGTCACTCTGACGCCGGTGATCCCGCGCTCAAGGGGTAAAGGCCCACACTGTGCTCCCACCCCTGCCCTGTGGACCGCCCTGCGCGCCTAACAAGATGCAGCAGGCCTCGCGGACCACGTGGGCTGTGGGCGCTCTGACCCTGCAGACCCCTGGGGTCCCAGACGTGACACCAGTGAGCATCGGTCCTCGGGGCTCAGGGGGCAGGAAGGCGGGTGGGGCCGCAGGAAATCAGGCCAGACCTGCAAGTGCCGCTGGAGCCACTCTGAGGCCCCAGGGGTAGGGGTGGGGGGGTGACAACAGGCTGTTGGGCTGACTTTTTAAAACCCATTTGTCACATTGTTGTTAATCCTCTTGTTAGCAATCTCCTGCCCTGATTCAGATCAGCTCTAAGCTGGATGGAGGAAGAGGCCAGGGCAGCTGCGGGGCTTAAGGAGTCTCCTGGAGGTCAGTAGAGTTTGGAGGACTCCTGGGGTGGGGGAGAGGTGATGTTGAGCCTGAATCTCACTGTCTCCCTCGCGGCAAGCAAGCCACTCCACCAGGCACCACTCCACTCCACTCAGCCTCCTCTCCCGGCAGCCAGGCCCTTGCTTTTGCTTCTTATTGATTTTCATATTTAAGGAAAATCCATTTGCTTGAGAGTAACTGAGTCATCATGGGGTTTGGAGGAAAAGTGCTCACAAGGCAGCTGCTTGGCAGAGGCCTCTCCTGGGCGGGGTGGGGTCCCACTTCCGCCCAGACAAGCCTGCATCCGGGGTCCCTGTGGCTCCTCACACGCGACCCTTTCCCACCAACTGGGCTCACACAGCTTCCGCCCCGAAGCAACCCAGGCCTGGTCCGCTCCTCCCTGCTTGCGCCTGTCCACGCCCTTCACCATCGGAGTTCCACACCAAGACATGCAGAGCAGGGTTGGGGACTGGTATGCTCGGCCATTCACAAATGGGAGGGAAATACTGACCCCGCAAGGGAAGAGACTTCACCCTCAGGAAACCACGGCTTTTGCCTTCTCCCCATTCAGCACCCTGGGAACAGCATCTTCCTGACAGACCAGTGTGGGCGGGGCCTGAGTGCACCCTTGGGGTGGGCTGGAGGGCAGCTCAGGGCAGCTGTGTGGTCCTTGGTCCCCAGGCCTCAGAGGCAAGGAGCTCAGCCAGTCTACCGTGTGAGCCTTTGAGATAGGACAGTGCTTCTTCTAAAAAAACCAGGCTCCCCTGTGCAGGGTGGCAGACCTGTGAGAAGCAGGAGATCCCAGTCAGCCCATCACTGAATGCCAAACAGGATGCAGGCTTGCAGCACTGAGAGATCAAAAAAAACTACGGTTTACCAAGTCATGCCAGATCACCATGCTCAATCCTCCCAACAGCTGGAAAAGGCGGCAACTGATGAAGAAACCAAAATGGTCCCAAAGAATCCGTTCAGGTTCCCATGGCTGGTGAGAAGCAGACGGGCTTGAGCCGGGCACTTCGCCGTTCATCCTCAGGGCAAGGAGTCACCTGCGTGTCCCTCTGGGACAGTGTCTCTGTCCCTCTCCCCACCAAAACAGACAACTCATTCTTTTCATGGGCAAAAAAGACATCAAAATCTTTTCTCCGGTCAGTTGAGAACTTCCTCAGTGTCACAGGCAGCCACTGGCTGGCGCGCCTGTATCATCCTCTGTGTGCACAGCCACTGTGACCTGAGTGACTGACTGGCCGGGGTTGGGCACAACTCTGCTGACCCTCTGCCCGCAGCGGATGTTGCAGGCGGACGTTTGGGGACTGCCCAGGGACCTGGCCCCGGATGTCAATCTGCCTGCTCTGTGGAGCTGGCCGCCTCTGGTCTCAGGCTGCGAGCTCCTTGGTCCCACAGCTGGCTTTCTCAGGGGCCGGAGCCTCCAGAAGCTGGGGCCTCCCGGGAGGCACGCGGCCTGGCCCCTACTCCAGCCGGTCTGAGGGTCCGCTCGTTTCCTTTCCTCTTCCTGCCCTCCTCCTCATCCCAGGCCCCAGAAGAAGGCGGGACAGGCCAGGGTCAGGAGGTGGGCTGGAGTCCCGGGCGGGCGTCTCACCGAGCACAGGTCCTTGCCAGGCCCTGCTGGAGTCTCCCCGCCCCTCTGCCCCCGCGTCCCACGCCAGACCGAGGAGCAGAGAGGAAGGAAGGGGGCTCGGGGGAAGGGCGGGGGCGACCCATCTGTCCCGGCGCCTCCTGACGGCGGGGCGGCCGCAGCCTGAGGGCGCGCGGGGCGGGGACGGAGGGTCCCCCGGCCTAGGAAAGGCCCGATTGTGCGGAGGCTTCCTGCCCCCCACCCATCTCCGCCTTTCTGCAGCCGCGGAGGCGGGACAGAAGGCGAAGGCAGGAAAGGGTTACGGGAATAGCTTTCCAATGACAAAGTCTGGAAGGGCCTGGCGCCTCCGCCCCTCTGTGGGTTCGACTGGCACAGCGCGGGGGGAGCGGGCGCTCGGCGGCGCAGCCTCCGCCCCTGGCCTGGGGAGGCAGCCGGCGTGTGCCCGGGGCAGCGGGGCAGCAGGCTCCGCCCCGCGCCCGGCCGGGGACGCACTTTGTTCGGGATGCCGCCTCTCTCTGGGTCGTGGGCCCGGCGCCGGCGGCTGCCCTAGTGCCACCCGCGGCCGGAGCGTGGACGCCGAGACTCCACGGGGCCCGACCCGGCGCGGGAGCCCGAGAACTTTCTTGCGGCGCGGTCCGGATGCACAGCGGTGCGCGGCGGCGGCGCGGAGCCCCGGGCCCGGGGCGCAGGCGCGCGGGTGAGTGGCCGGCGCGGGGACCCGGCGGTCGCCGGGCGGGTTCCGGGGCGGGGCCGGGGGTCCTGCGGGGCTGGGCACGAGTCCCAGGAGGTGGTCTTGCGCCCGCGGGAGGCTGCGCGCGGGGAGCGGGAGAGAAGCTGGAACAAGCACCCGGGAAGGTCCCCGCGGGACTGCGCGTCTGTGCAGGAGTCGGCTGGTCGGGAGCCGTCCCGGCCCACCCCGTCTGGGCCGCGTTTTCTTTCCCTTGCGGTGTAGTTTAAAGGGTGTTGAGATCCTATGATCAGAGGTACCGGGCGCTGCGTTACTACACACACCAGCGCGCGCACACACACACACACACACACGCACCCTGCCCACATCCTCTTCCATCCCAGCTGAGCGCGGTGAACAGCCGGGCAGGTGACCTTGGCGGCTGTTCCAGAAAGCGTTCCCCGGCTCCGGGATGCGCGAAGAAGCGCCCTCGGGCCGGTCCTCGGAGGCCGGCCTTGGCGCGCGCCTGAGAAGGCTTCCCGGAGCCGCCGTACTCAGAGCCCACCTAAGGGTGTGTGGGGCCTGTGGGCCCTTCTGTGCTCATAGCCACGGAGACTGGGCGGAGGATAAGAAGCCTGCCGGGTCTGCTCGGGCTGAGACGGGAGGCGGAGGGGCGGGGTGCAGGGGCGACCCCCGCCCGGCAGAGGGGCTCCTAGCCCCAGCGCCACGGGGGAACCTCACTCGGCCGGCGAGGCAGGGGACTTTGTTAAGAGAGCCTGGAGCTCAGCTGGCGCCGAGTCCGGGCCGCGCATCTCCGCGGCAGTGCCGTTTATCTGGCTTCCTGTTTCAGCTGTTGGGACACCATTGGCTCGTTCAAATGCAGTGCTGAGTAGCCTGCGGCCTTGTTCGAGCCGCAGAAGCGGAGGGTTTGCCGGGGTTTGCCTCTTGTGAGCCTCTGGTTCTTCAACGCGGTGTCCTCTGCAACTCACTTCTAATGGGGCCGCTAACCGCACAAAGAATCCTCCCCGGGTGGGCGGAGCTGCGGGTCCCTGGACCTGGGCTCCCTTCAGGTCGGGCAAGAGGACTCCAGCCTGCTTATGCGTGCTTTGTTTTTCTTCCCGCTTTGAGTTTGGGTTTGTGAGTCTTTGGGATTAGAAATGAGACCAGGAATCACGGTGACTGGGTTTCCTCCCCAGACAAAGCGTCACAGAGGTCTGGGCTTTCAGCAGCGGTTTTGGGGGAAAGTTTTTGATCTGTTTGTCGTTCTGTGTCAGCCTGTGTTGCTCACGCCCTGGATAACCTAGGGGCCGGTCGTTCCTCACTTCTGTACCAGGAGGAGGACACACGAGGCTGTTCTGATCGGCACTCCAGCCTCTAGTTTTCCGAGCCGCCCGGGTTTAAAGGGAACAGCCCCTCCCGCTGAGCCCCCCCCCCCCCCAGATNAGTACCAACTGCCCAGAGCTGCAGGTGTGTGTGTGTTGGGGCTTGGGGGGGCAGGCTGGGAGGTGGAAGTGCAGACAGGGAGGCATCGCCAACCCTTAGACTAGTGCCTGGACAGCCTTGCTGGCCCTACGCACAGCCACTCCCAGCCGGGTGCAGGGAAAGGCCTCGGAGGTGACAGCTCCTGCCGATGGGAGCAGATCAGATTCCAGAGGAAGCGGCTTAATTGGTGCCTGATGCTGGGCTGGGTGCTTGGAGGAGGAACAGAATGGAGCTCGTTCTGCAGAGGGGAGCCAAGGGTGCTTTCAGCCTCTCCTTTCCCTGTTGCTTTTGAAAATATCCCAGCCGCTCCTTCTCACAGAGGTTTGAGTTTTTCCAGAAACGTATCGAGTTTGGATCTGAGCTGAGCCATGGAAATTCCTTGCTGATCAGATCGGCTAGACAGTATTTCTGTAACTTGGGGCCGTCTCAAACGGCGCCCCCCCCCCCCCCCCCCGTGGGCAGGTTTCACATTCTGCTCTGTGTGTCTCCCCGGGATGCCCTCCTGCCAGCTCCTGTCTGACCACCTATGAGGCCCAGCACCTAGCAGGCACCTTGTAAGTGTTTTCCTTCCCTTCCCAAACCTCGCCCCCTCCTGAGTGCATGGCAGCCTCTGGCGTCAGCCCAGCTCTGGCCACAGAATGGCCTGGAATAGAAACATCTCTTGTCCATCTTTTAAAAGCCGTCTCTCTTCCTCTTTTCATTTTTCGTCAGTATCACTTCCCTTTTCTTTTAAAGTTCTTTTGACTTCTTAATGGGTTTGGCCTTTAGGAAAACGAGTCAAAGGGATCTCTTCCCTTGCCGGCCCCTGCCCTGCCCGCCCTCCCATCCACAGAGGGCGCTTGGGGCCCCCGGGAGGGAGCAGGGTGGCTCCCTGCTGGGCTGCAGATGCTGCCGGGCAGGCAGGGCTCCCCTGTGCGAAGGCGCCTTCTCTCCCAGCCAGTCACCTGTGTGCCTCAGAGCATCTCTCCTCCTGGTGTCTCCATTCACAGATCTTAGCAGGTGTCACACAGGTGTTGGCAAGAGAGAAGAACAGAAACGAGGGAAGGGAGACCATCTCCACGGTGGGAGCAGCCGCCAACTCTGAGAGTCTCGGGGCCACAGAGAGAGAACCGGGAGATGATACTTTATCTTTCTGGCCCCGAGTCACAAAATCATCTTTAAAAACACTTCTAGTTCCATCTTCAACTTAAAAAATCCCCACCAACTTCTCAAGTAGAAAACACCCCCCTAAGAACAAATTCCTGGGCCTGCTTTGCTCCTCCCCACTCTGGGGAAGGCTGACTCAGGCCCCATTTCCTCCAAGGTGCCTGGGATTTTGCTCCCAGCTTCCTGTGACTCTTGAGACTTGAAGGGAGCCACACGGCTCCTAGGTCCAGAGACCCAGTACTCTCAGGCCTGCTGTGGTGTGGCCCACGCCTCCTGCCCGTCCGTCCCCATCAAGCACATTTGCTTTCCTTGGTTGTAATGAGACGCGCTGATGGGGAAACAGTGGAAACAGTGTCAGACTTTTATTTTTGGGGGCTCCATGATCACTGCAGATGGTGATTGCAGCCATGAAATTAAAAGACGCTTACTCCTTGGAAGAAAAGTTATGACCAACTTAGATAGCATATTCAAAAGCAGAGACATTACTTTGCCGACTAAGGTCCGTCTAGTCAAGGCTATGGTTTTTCCTGTGGTCATGTATTGGATGTGAGAGTTGGACTGTGAAGAAGGCTGAGCACTGAAGAATTGATGCTTTTGAACTGTGGTGTTGAAGAAGACTCTTGAGAGTCCCTTGGACTGCAAGGAGATCCAGCCAGTCCATTCTGAAGATCAGCCCTGGGATTTCTTTGGAAGGAATGATGCTAAAGTGGAAACTCCAGTACTTTGGCCACCTCATGTGAAGAGTTGACTCATTGGAAAAGACTCTGACGCTGGGAGGGATTGAGGGCAGGAGGAGAAGGGGATGACCGAGGATGAGATGGCTGGATGGCATCACGGACTCGATGGACGTGAGTCTGAGTGATCTCCGAGAGATGGTGATGGACAGGGAGGCCTGGTGTGCTGCGATTCATGGGGTCGCAAAGAGCTGGACACGACTGAGCGACTGAACTGAACTGAACTGAACTGAACTGAACAGGCATGAAAAATTAAAGGAGCGCTGACACAGGCTCCCCCAGCAAGGACCGTGAATAACGAAATATTTCCACCTCAAGAGGCCGCCAGACTGTCCTGATGCCCAGACCTCAGACGCTCTGAAAGCGTTCCTAAGTGGCACTGTTTTCTTAATGCCTTCTTCGGCTTATTCACTGCCAGGGTACAGAATCGCCGCTGGCTTCTGGGCTCCGATCCTGTGCCCTGAAACATTTGTTTCCTCGCTCTTGTGGCTTCTGTGTGTGGATTCTTTGGGATTTACTACAGGTAGGGTCGTGTCAACAGTAGAGATAGATGTACTCCTTTTCCGTGAAGATGGCTCCTATTTCTGCTTCTCCCCTAATCGCCCTGCCGTGCAGAGCTGAGCGGCCGCAGTGAGAGCCTGCAGCCCCGACTTGTTCCTGATCTGAGAAGGGAGCTTTCAGTCCTTACCACAGAGTAGAGTATTTGCCGTGGGCTTTCCATAGATGCTGTTTGTCGTGTTGAAGAAATCCCTCCTAATCCAACTTTTCTCAGTGTCTTTTATCAAGCACGGGCGCTGGGTTTTGTCAGATTTTTTTCCTGTATTAGTGAGGTCGTCGTGTGTTCTGGTACGTCACACTGATTGTTTCTCTTGGGTTGACGTTCCCTTGAGTTCCTGAGAAAAATCCCTCTGAAACATTTTTTTTTTAAACTTTCATTTCTTTTATGTAAAAAACTGAAGAAAATTTGACAAAGTGCTAACATTTTGTGGTTGGGTGGGTTGGTGCATGTCTATTATATTTTCCTTTATAGTTATTATACTTTAAATATTAAAGCTTTATTGTGGTTCAATATATAGAACATAAAATTGACCACTTAATGACTAAGCCACCGCTCTGTGGCACTGAGGACATTCCTGCTGATGCCGCCACCTCCAGGGCTAGGGCCCCTCCCACGCTCCTCCCGCCCGGCCCACCCCACCACCTGCTTTCTCCTGTGAATCTGAATACTTTGTAAAAACTAGAAAAGTCAGGACTTGGAGGCACTGGAGGGTTAAAGGACCCCACCCCACCTCCAAAGGGAGCATCTTAGAAGGATTCTGACTCAGATCTTCTTGACTTACAAACACTGCGCCAACCACTGTCCCCACGTCAGAGACTCGACCAGCCCAGGTGTACACACGAGCTGGGTCATGGCAAATATTCTACTCTGTGGTAAGGACTGAAAGCTCCCTTCTCAGATCAGGAACAAGTCGGGGCTGCAGGCTCTCACTGCGGCCGCTCAGCTCTGCACGGCAGGGCGATTAGGGGAGAAGCAGAAATAGGAGAAGTAGGTCAGACAAGAGCTGACCCAGGTGTAGACACGAGCTCACCCAGGTGTAGACAAGAGCTCACCCAGATGTACACACGAGCTCACCCAGGTGTAGACAAGAGCTCACCTAGGTATAGACATGAGCTGACTCAGGTGTAGACACGAGCTGACCCAGGTGTAGACAAGAGCTCACCCAGGTGTAGACACAAGCTGACCCAGGTGTAGACATGAGCTGACCCAGGTATAGAAACGAGCTCACCCAGGTGTAGACTGGAGCACACCCAGGTGTAGACAAGAGCTGACCTAGGTATAGACATGAGCTGACCCAGGCATAGAAACGAGTTTACCCAGGTTTAGACAAACAGGAGCTCACCTAGGTGTACACATGAGCTGACCCAGGTGTAGACAAGAGCTGACCCAGATGTACACACGAGCTGACCCAGGTGTAGACGAGCTCTCCCAGGCATAGAAATGAGATTACGCAGGTGTAGACAGACAGGAGCTCACCCAGGTGTACACAGGAGCTGACCCAGGTGTACACATGAGCTGACCCAGATGTACACAGGAGCTGACCCAGGTGTAGACATGAGCTGACCCAGTCATAGAAACGAGCTCACCCAGGTGTAGACACAAACTCACTCAAGCACAGACATGAACCTACTCGGGGTCTTCCGGGGGCTGGGAGGACACAAGGCCACCCCAGCATGAGCGGTGTTTCTCTGGCTCGGTGGCAGCCTCACTGGACCTCAGACGGGGTGGGTCCCGGGGCTTCCCTCGGCTTGGACGTGGCTGCCTCAGTAGCTGGTGGCAGTGAGGGGGGTGGTTGAGCTGATTTCCTCCTCGGAACCCCAGGCTGGTCACTGCTTGCAGTGATGCAACTCCTCCCTATCTGGACAGTAAACTGACCCACTTTTCATCCCTCCCCGGATTTTAAAGTCCATTTGTAAACAAAACAAACACCAACTTCTGTAGAATTAAACTCAGAGCTGGAAAGAACCGTGTCTTGGAGCCCTGTATTTGCCTTCCAGACACCGCAGGCGCCTCTAAACCCTCCCCCCAGGGTCCTCAGGCCGGGACCCCTCTGTGGCCCGGGAACCCCCGCGACGGTGTGCTGAAACCACCTGGTTCCCACGTGGACGCCCTGTTAGGGTTCCTCTTGGATTAATCTGTGGTGGGCATGATTGCCACCCGCTGGTGGAGATCCCAGGTAAAGGGGCTTCCCTGATGCACCCCCGAATGATGCAGGGCTAGCGGTAAGCCGAGCGAAGCAGTGTGGCAGCCTTTTAGGGTCTGGACGTGGTGCCGGCCGCGGCCCCAGGCTCTTGCTCCGACCTGTCTCCTTCAGATCGCGCTCACTGGGGTGATCTTCAGTACCTTCCGGGAAGATGGATGTCGTCACAGCAGGAACTTGACCGTGAAGCGAGGCAAACTGGGAGTCAAGGTTCAGGTCTTGACTTTGCAGCGAAGTCCTCAGCGCATGATGGATAGTCCATAAATGTCCGCCGTTAGGGTCACACTCTGCCCCCGAGCTCGCCAGTGCCGTCCACGGGACGCAGGCAGACCCAGCCAAGGCCCTGCTTCTCCCCAGGAGGGCGTGACGAAAATGCCTGTCTCCTAAGACGCTGCGCCCCACGCTCCTGGTCTCAGCCCACCCCTTTGTCAGCGTGATCCCTGTGGTCTGGCCAGGCTAGGAAAGCCCCTGGGGAAGCGATTGGGTGGCAGAGCCTTGGAGCCTGCCCCCTCCCCAGGACGGTCACCCGCAGGCCATCAGGGACCGCCCGTGTCCGAGGGAGGCGGCTCTCTGCTCTCGCTCCTCCACATGCCCTCTGTGGGCGTCACGGCTCGTCAGCCAGGCGAGACCGCTGTCCCGCTGCAGACGCTGCCCTCAGGAGCTGGGCACAGCCGGAGGGCAGGAGGCCAGGGTGGCAGGCGTCCTTTGCTCCTTGCTGTTAGCGTTCCTCGCGTGCCCTGCGGGCCCCTAGTGTTGCAGACCCGGGCAGAGCGTGGAGTAGACCCTGGGGGGTGACTGCCACGCCGGCGCCTCTGCCCAGCTCACTGGTGCAGATAATTGAGTTAGCTGCGCAGGAGGCTGGGCTCCGGGCACCGCTGAGATGCCAACTGTTCTGTCTGCTCTCCTTGGACCAAACAGACAGCTGACCTGCCGCCGGGTGCAGCCCTGGCTGAGACCCACCGACAGCCGCCCACCTGGCCCCATCTAGGGCGGTTCTAGGGGTCTCGGCCCTCCCCCGCACCCCATCCGCAACACACCCGCCCTCAGGGGACAGTGGAAACTGTCGGGTCAGGGCTGGCCCCGATTCCTCGGCCCTGAGGGGCACGGCAGAGCCTTCTGATGTGGGAAGGTTTCTTTCCCTGGTAATGTTTCATTTTGAAACAATGTCCGGTCAGTAGAGGTCAGTGACTGGCATAGGGCATGTCTGGACTCTGCTACCGTCTTGCTCCAAAGCTGTCACCCTCTCCACCCGCCCTCCCACCTGCACAGGCAGTCTCCCGAGCCACAGCCCACGCGTTACCCGAGGGCAAGGACCTACAGCCCTTTAGTCACCCCAAATGTCACCAAACTGACACGTGTGTCCCCCACAGTCACACGGGTGACACTGGGCCAGCTCACGTGTGTCCCTCACAGTCTCACGGGTGACACTGGGCCAGCTCACGTGTGTCCCCCACAGTCTCACGGGTGACACTGGTCCGGCTCACGTGTGTTCCCCATGAGCCGTGTTCACATGCCTCAGTGCCCCCTCCAGAGGGCCATGCCTCCCTCCACCTGCCCTGTTGGGGTCTGAGCTGTGGATTTCTCTCACGGAAGAGGGACTGCGGTCACGATCCCTTACTCTGGGCCAGGCGTGCCCTCGGGGCAAAGCGCTCTGAACTGAGCTCACAGCCTCTTAGTGAGATGGGTGCTGGTCTTCTCCCCGTTTTACTGGGGAGGGAGCTGAGGGTCAGAGAGTTAACCAGGCGGCCCCACCAGTACCAGAGGCTGCAGGATGCATGTCAAGCGAGCGTGTATTTGCAGAAAGTCTTGTATGTGTCTTTTGTATTCCTTATCTTCCCCACCTTGCCTTGTGAGGCCTGCTGTGCTGCCCCTGTCTCACCGAGGAGGAGAGTGAGAGGGTACAGACCACAGTCACCAGCCCCAACCCTGAGCGTGACCTGCACTGTCCTCCTGAAGCAAGTTCAGTGTGGCTGGTGGTCACTGGAGAGTTCATTGTGGCTGGTGGTCTCTGGGGAGTTCAGTGTGGCTGGTGGTCACTGGGGAGTTCAGTGTGGCTGGTGGTCTCTGGGGAGTTCAGTGTGGCTGGTGGTCTCTGGGGAGTTCAGTGTGGCTGGTGCTCTCTGGGGAGTTAAGTGCGGGTGGTGGTTTCGGGGAGTTCAGTGCGGGTGGTGGTCTCAGGGAGTTCAGTGCGGGTGGTGCTCTCTGGGGCGTTAAGTGCGGGTGGTGCTCTCTGGGGCGTTAAGTGCGGGTGGTGGTCTCAGGGAGTTCAGTGCGGATGGTGCTCTCTGGGGCGTTAAGTGCGGGTGGTGGTCTCAGGGAGTTCAGTGCGGGTGGTGCTCTCTGGGGA
The DNA here is from genome assembly GCA_006410535.1 of Litocranius walleri. Classification (NCBI taxonomy): domain Eukaryota; kingdom Metazoa; phylum Chordata; class Mammalia; order Artiodactyla; family Bovidae; genus Litocranius; species Litocranius walleri. The sequence continues at coordinate 1,631,692 of SJYG01000624.1, read as the reverse complement.
GTTCAGTGCGGGTGGTGGTCTCGGGGAGTTCAGTGCAGGTGGTGCTCTCTGGGGAGTTCAGTGTGGCTGGTGGTCTCAGGGAGTTCAGAGCAGGTGGTGCTCTCTGGGGAGTTCAGTGTGGCTGGTGGTCTCAGGGAGTTCAGAGCAGGTGGTGCTCTCTGGGGAGTTCAGTGTGGCTGGTGGTCTCAGGGAGTTCAGAGCAGGTGGTGCTCTCTGGGGAGTTCAGTGTGGCTGGTGGTCTCAGGGAGTTCAGAGCAGGTGGTGCTCTCTGGGGAGTTCAGTGTGGCTGGTGGTCTCAGGGAGTTCAGAGCAGGTGGTGCTCTCTGGGGAGTTCAGTGTGGCTGGTGGTCTCAGGGAGTTCAGAGCAGGTGGTGCTCTCTGGGGAGTTCAGTGTGGCTGGTGGTCTCAGGGAGTTCAGAGCAGGTGGTGCTCTCTGGGGAGTTCAGTGTGGCTGGTGGTCTCAGGGAGTTCAGAGCAGGTGGTGCTCTCTGGGGAGTTCAGTGTGGCTGGTGGTCTCAGGGAGTTCAGAGCAGGTGGTGCTCTCTGGGGAGTTCAGTGTGGCTGGTGGTCTCAGGGAGTTCAGAGCAGGTGGTGCTCTCTGGGGAGTTCAGTGTGGCTGGTGGTCTCTGGGGAGGTCTGTGTGGCTGGTGGTCTCTGGGGAGTTCAGCGTGGCTGGTGGTCTCTGGGGAGTTCAGTGTGGCTTGTGGTCACTGGGGAGTTCAGTGTGGCTGGTGGTCACTGGGGAGTTCAGTGTGGCTGGTGGTCACTGGGGAGTTCAGTGTGGCTGGTGGTCACTGGGGAGTTCAGTGTGGCTGGTGGTCTCTGGGGAGTTCAGTGTGACTGGTGCTCTCTGGGGAGTTAAGTGGGGGTGGTGGTTTCGGGGAGTTCAGTGTGGCTGGTGGTCTCGGGGAGTTCAGTGCGGGTGGTGGTCTCTGGGGAGTTAAGTGTGGGTGGTGGTCTCAGGGAGTTCAGTGCAGGTGGTGCTCTCTGGGGAGTTCAGTGCGGGTGGTGGTCTCGGGGAGTTCAGTGTGGGTGGTGGTCTCGGGGAGTCCAGTGCGGGTGGTGGTCTCGGGGAATTCAGTGTGGCTGGTGGTCTCTGGGTGTCGGAGCATCAGATGTGGCCTCAGGGAGGGCAGGAGGGGAGGGGCAGGGTCCCCAAAACACTTGTCTTGTTCGGAGAGTGGTTCAAGAGAGTTGTCGAACTGTACTAAAACAAGAGACCGAAACTCAAGACTATAGGTGGAGATAACCAGTAAGAAGGATGAAAATCCACCTTCAGGAGGAAGAGACGCAGAGAGTCCTTTCCTACCGTTCCGCGCCGCGCTGAGGCACTTCAGTGGCGTCCGACTCTTTGCGGCCCCTTGGACTGCAGCCCCCTGGGCTCCTCTGTCCCTGGGATGCTCCAGGCGAGAATGCTGCAGTGGGTGCTGTGCCCTCCTCCGGGGCACCTTCCCCCCACCCCCCACCCCGGGGACTGGACCCGCGCCTCTCGCCTCTCCCGCACTGGCTGGTGCGTCCTTTACCACTAGCGCCACCTGGGGAGCCCCCCTCCGACTCCGTCGGGCAGCAGTGGGCGTTTTCTAAAGGTGGCGAAACAGGGAGTCAGGTTATCGGGGGCGTATTGCCCCGGGTCGTGTCGGTCTCCACAAAGAGCTGGCCACGGCGGCTCCCTGGGCAGGCTCCCTGGGCAGCAGGCCGGCCTGACGGGGGATGCTGAGCCCAGGCTCCAGGCCCGCTGGGCACTCTCACCAGCCAGAGCCCTAGGACTCTGCACCCCCAAAGGAGCACTGGTGTTTTCATTGTAGAAATTTTAAAAACACCTTTCAAAGTCTATGGACATTGGCAATACATTTCTTAATCATTTCATGTTGGCTATTTCTTGGTAACCCTGAACCTCAGCAGAAACTATTGTGAAGTGAGAAAACATTTACCTACCACTTCTTTTCAAATATAATGCATTGCATGAAAAGTAACCCTAATTATCGATTCAGTTGGCACGATGTTAGGGTTTACAGATGCAGCCACTGTGGTTTATTTCAGTTTTGGGAGATTTACTTTGTGTTTTGGAGCCTAGGTTCCCTTGTGGGCCTCTGAAGTTCTCCTCGGCCCCGGGCCTTCTGTTGTAGAAGCTGGTGGGGCTGGTGAGTGCAGAGGTAGCCCTGAAGGACGTGCCGTGAGGGCTTGTGGCACGCAGACCCTCAGGGCACACCGAGCGCAGCTGTGGCCTGACCTCGCGCATGAGGCTGAGCCAGCCTGGAGCCCCACAAGCCTGGCCCCGCGTCCCCAGCTGCCTCTTTATGAAGCCTGCCCTGTGGAAGGTCCTCTAGTTTTGTGAGCGGCCCCCGCACGTTGACTTCCCATTCCAGGATCTCGTTCCCTCCCCCGGCACCCCCTAGGAGGCAGGGCCTATGTCCCCTTTCTGCAGATGGTGAAGCCAGGACCCAGAGAGGGCCGGACTCCATGGACGTGAGTTTGAGCAGACTCAGGGAGATAGTAAAGGACAGGGAAGCCAGGCGGGCTGCAGTCCATGGGGTTTCCTGTGCATGACTTAGCGGCCGAACAATAACAGAGAGGGTAGGTAACTTGCCCAAAGCCACGCAGCTCTAGGGAACTGGGTGTCACTGGGACCCCTGTTCCTTCCAGCACCCCACCCCAGCCTACAAGCCCCAGTGGGCAGCGTCTTCAATGGCCCATGGACGTAAACTGCAGACATTATGTCTGTTACACAGAGGCAGGAGTCTCTCACATCGACCTGTTACTAACTTTGCTATTGCATTTACTTTGACAAATGCTTAAGATTTGTCTTTTAAGAGCAGCTACTTAACTTTAGGCTGTGACAGCACACAAGTGAGGCCGAGAGGAGCTACCCCTACGTCCAAGGTTGGGGCAGAAGCTGGGAGGACCCCATGCCCGAGGAGCGGTGGCCAAGAGGAGCTACGCCTCATCCGAGATCAGGGCCAGCGGCCGAGAGTGCCAGGCTGCGATGGTGCAGGGATGGCCGAGAGGAGATACCATACATCCGAGGTAGCTCGGATGAGTGAACGTCGACATTCTAGGAATCAGCAAACTAAAATGGACTGGAATGAGTGAATTTAACTCAGATGACCATTATATCTACTACTGCGGGCAGGAATCCCTCAGAAGAAATGGAGTAGCCATCATGGTCAACAAAAGAGTCTGAAATGCAGTACTTGGATGCAATCTCAAAAACGACAGAATAACCTCTGTTCGTCTCCAAGGCAAACCATTCAATATCACAGTTATCCAAGTCTATGCCCCAACCAGTAACGCTGAAGAAGCTGAAGTTGAACGGTTCTATGAAGACCTACGAGACCTTTTAGAACTAACACCCAAAAAAGATGTCCTTTTCATTATAGGTGACTGGAATGCAAAAGTAGGAAGTCAGGAAACACCTGGACTAACAGGCAAATTTGGCCTTGGAGTATGGAATGAAGCAGGGCAAAGGCTAATAGAGTTTTGCCAAGAGACCGCAGTAGTCATAGCAAACACCCTCTTCTGACAACAGAAGAGAAGACTCTACACGTGGACATCACCAGATGGTCAACACCGAAATCAGACTGATTATATGCTTTGCAGCCAAAGATGGAGAAGCTCTATACAGTCAGCAAAAACAAGACCAGGAGCTGACTGTGGCTCAGATCATGAACTCCTTATTGCCAAATTCAGACTTAAATTGAAGAAAGTAGGGAAAACCACTAGACCATTCAGGTATGACCTAAATCAAATCCCTTATGATTATACAGTGGAAGTGAGAAATAGATTTAAGGGCCTAGATCTGATAGATAGAGTGCCTGATGGACTATGGAATGAGGTTCGTGACATTGTATGGGAGACAGGGATCAAGACCATCCCCATGGAAAAGAAATGCAAAAAAGCAAAATGGCTGTCTGGGGA
>SJYG01000624.1:1614318-1624696 GCA_006410535.1 Litocranius walleri | reverse complement strand
TTATATGCAGAGTACATCATGAGAAACGCCGGGCTGGATGAAGCACAAGCTGGAATCAAGATTGCCAGGAGAAATACCAATAACCTCAGATATGCAGATGACACCACCCTTATGGCAGAAAGTGAAGAGGAACTAAAAAGCCTCTTGATGAAAGTGAAAGAGGAGAGTGAAAAAGTTGGCTTAAAGCTCAACATTCAGAAAACGAAGATCATGGCATCCGGTCCCATCACTTCATGGGAAATAGATGGGGAAACAGTGGAAACAGTGTCAGACTTTAATTTTTTGGGCTCCATGATCACTGCAGATGGTGACTGCAGCCATGAAATTAAAAGACGCTTACTCCTTGGAAGGAAAGTTAAAACCAACCTAGACAGCATATTGAGAAGCAGAGACATTACTTTGCCAAAAAAAGCCCGTCTAGTCAAGGCTATGGTTTTTCCTGTGGTCATGTATGGATGTGAGAGTTGGACTGTGAAGAAGGCTGAGCGCCGAAGAATTGATGCTCTTGAACTGTGGTGTTGGAGAAGACTCTTGAGAGTCCCTTGGACTGCAAGGAGATCCAACCAGTCCATTCTGAAGGAGATCAGCTCTGGGATTTCTTTGGAAGGAATGATGCTAAAGCTGAAACTCCAGTACTTTGGCCACCTCATGCGAAGAGTTGACTCATTGGAAAAGACTCTGATGCTGGGAGGGATTGGGGACAGGAGAAGAAGGGGACGACAGAGGGTGAGATGGCTGGATGGCATCACCGACTTGATGGACGTGAGTTTGAGTGAACTCCGGGAATTGGTAATGGGAGGCCCGGCGTGCTGCAGTTCACGGGGTTGCAAAGAGTCGGACACGACTGAGCAACTGAACTGAACTGAACTGAACCTTATCATCCCTGCAGACTTCACCCGGTTAATCTGAGGATCACTGCAGAGGCATATATTTTGAGTTCCGTTTTTCATTTTCTCCTCAGAATTGGAAACAACCATTTTGCATGAATTTCTTTGCTCTGTCTGGCGATGCAGTGAGCACTCTGGCCTGTCAGCTGGCCTGGAGCTGATGCCCCAGCCCTCCATAGTCCCGTGAGCCCAAGTCTCTCCACTGCTACCCAGCACCTTACCACGCGTCATCACAAGGCCTTGTCTCTCAAGACCATGTCATCCCGAGTCACCCCGTTTCCTCGTGCTGGCCGTGGCCCCTGGGGCACCCAGAATGTGCCCCAGGGTTGGTGTGACTAGAGAGAGGGTGGAAGGGGTCACGCACAGCTGGCCACAGGGGCCAGGACACCCAGCCCACGTGCAGCGGAGACAGAGGCCTCCGTGTCTGGGTCTGGGAGGGGCAATGGGCCCACAGGGGTGGAGAGGCAGCCCAGGACGGAGGAGAGCCTGCGGGGCTGGACTTGGACCTGGAGAAGCCTGAGGGTCCTGGCTCAGTCAGGTCAGGAAATCCTGGCTCACGGACACCTCAAGGGACGCGGTGGGGCATCCATAGCTGGGCAGTCACGAGCATCTGTCCCCTCTGCTGGGTGGTTGTGGGCGTCCGTCCCTCTCCTGGGCGTCCATCCCCTCCCTCAGGTGTCCGTCCCCTCTCCCAGGCATCTGTCCCCAACCCGGGTGTCCATCCCTCTCCCAGGCATCTGTCCCCTCTCCCAGGAGCCCGTCTCCTCTCCCGTCCCCTCTCCTGGGCATCTGTACCCTCTCTCGTCCCTCTCCTGGGCATCCGTCCCTTCTCCTAGGTGTCCGTCCCTCTCCTGGGCGTCCATCCCTTCTCCCAGGCATCTGTTCCCAACCCGGGTGTCCATCCCTTTCCCAGGCACCTGTCCCCTCTCCCGGGTGCCCGTCCTTCTCCTGGGCATCCATCCCTCTCCCGGGCGTCTGTCCCTCTCCTGGGCATCCATCCATCTCCTGGGCACCCATCCGCTATCCCGGGTGGTCCTGGGCATCCATCCCTCCCCCGGGCAGCCGTGGCTGTCCGTCCCCTCTCCTGCCCATGGGAGCCCCTGCTCCTGGCTCTCCCTGGCCACTGAGCGGTCACCCCCCACTGGCCCCGATTGTCACCTTTGGTCTGGGCACCCCATGCTGCCCCCAGCGCCGTTGCACGTGGTCCTCAGAGGGCAATCGCCCCTGGGCCAGGTGTTGGGGCCAAAGCATGTTGGCCCCGAATGCTTGGCTGCCCAGCCCCGCGGGCTGTGCTCCTGGGTGCGTTTATGCCCAGGGGTTGTTTATATGTCCGAGCGGGGCAGGGTGGGGGCCACTGGAGGGCCCCAGGCCCCTGGGCACAGCCTGTGCACCCTGGCCCCAGCTGTCTCCAGGGCCTCAAAAACAGCCCCTGGTTCGCAGGAAGGGTTCACGGGTGTGGCCGAGGCAGAGAACACGGGAAGGGGGGACTTGGAACGATGAGCTCCAGCCTCAGGAGCCGAAGTCCTGGTGTGGCCGTCGCCATGGGAGCAGGGCGCCAGGGAGGACAGGACGGAGCCCAGTGTCCAAGCCAGGAGGGCCGTGGCCTCTGCCCGCCTCGCGTCAGGAGGTGCCTGCTGCTGCCCCGAGCCGGCTGGCCGGGCCCCGAGCAGAGCCTTAGCGAGACCTGGTCCAGAGAGGAGCAGGAGGACCCACCCCACCCCACCCCACCGTCCACGGCCCATCTCACAGCCCAGGAGCTCCTTTCCCTCCAACCCAGAGGGAAGGGACCCGTTTCTCCTTCTCCCTGTTCGCCTGTGTTTCCACTGAGGCATGATTTACATTCAGTGAGACGCACATTCATAAGTGTCCATCTGCTGAGCTGATAAGACAGACCGCCGCTTGGTGACCTTGCCCCATTGCAGACCCAGGACGATTCCCTCAGCCCGTTTCCATCTCCAGTGTCAGCGCCTCCACCGTGGGTTCACTGCGGTGCACTTGTCGCCGTGGACTCCACGAGCCAGACTGCGCAGCGGGCCCTGGGCGCATCTGGCCTCCCCCACTCAGCGAGCGGCTTCCAAGCCTCGTCCGCGCCGAGTGGTGTGCTTTGCTAGTTCCCACTCCTGCCGTGGGGATAGACTCAGTTGTTTGTGGGGCAGCTCCTGATGCTTTTCCCGCCTGGGGAGTCACACCTCCCCGCACTGAGAGGCTCTCGGGATCTGGGCCTGAAGACAAGCTGGAGGTCTTTGTGGGGGCTTCTCGCCTTTGTGCCCGGATGGCTCCCTGAGTCACGGTTCCCTGTCTGTGGCCATGGAGCCGTCTCTTCCCTACCAGAGTGGAAGGTTCAGACCAAGGCTCCAAGAGGGGGTCCGACCGGGGTCCGAGCTCTGGCTCAGCCCCGGGCACTGGAGGGGCCCCAGCCCGTGCTCTGGGCTCCAAGGGGAGCCTCCAGTGGACGGAGCAGGTGGGCCGGGGGCTCTGCTGTCAGCCATGGGCAGCTGCTGAGGGGCGGCCAGGTGGGAAGGACTCTCGGAGGGGCTCCTCCCGCGAGAGCAAGCCCGCTGCTCTGACCACGCACCCAGGGGAGGCAAAGAGGGCCCCTGCCTCACACGATGTCGGCAGCGGGGCAGCCGGAGCGGCCTGCCGTCTCACGCGGGGGCTGAGCGCTACGGGGCCGGGCCCTCCGCCTGCCCTGCCCCTCTGGCCGCCCATGCCCCTGGCAGCCCGGGGCCCTGGCGGGCCACTCCTGACCGGGTCTCTTCCTCGTGCTCAGGGCCGCCTCCTCCCTGCAGCCCTTGCGTCAGGCCCCGACATGCGTCTGTGTCCAGCCTCTCCCTCTCCTGACCCGGGGCCCTGCTCCAGGGGCACAGCCACCAACACCTGCAGGGGCCCTGTTTCCAGACGAGGTTGTGCTCTGAGACGACGGAGGTTAGCGCTCCAGTCGCCTTCCTGATGACACGGGTCAGCCTCTAACATCCCGCCCGCCTCGTGCCACGGGACGAGGCAGGCGCTGCCAGGTCGGTGCCCGCTGTGGCCTGCAAGGCCCGCGTTAGTGGCGCGTGTGCCTTCTGGACGGACTCCCTGCCCCCGCCTCCGCGTCTCCTCATCAGAGTTGGTCTCCGGGCTCTTGTCCAGGTGTCCGTCCTGCGAGCCTTTGCTTCCACAGTCCTGAGAGTCCACGTCTGGGGACTGGGGAAAGCTGTGGAGTCCCTGGCAGAGGCAGAAAAGCCGGGGGACCGGTTGGTGTCCGAGCCCCGCCTCTAAGGCCTGCCCTCATCCTGGCACCCTGCTTCCCTTCTCAGGCTCGGCCCCTCACAAGGCCTGAGGCTTCACCTGCAACCCTGGCCATTGGCCCACCCCCAGTGAGGCGCTATAAATAACTTTCCTATCTGAAGGCCCTCTTCCTGCAGGAAGCACAGCTGCCTGCAGGGAGAAAAAAGGTGTTTCCGGAAGACAGACCAGAGGGGGAGAGGCTAGCAGGTCCCTGGGCGGGAGGGAGGCCCCGGAGGTGAGCAAACCGGGGGTCAGTGGGCAGCCCAGGGCTGCTGGGGGCTGGCGGCGGCTCTGCCGGGCGTGTGCTCACGAGAACAGGCGTGAGAAGGTCCGGAGGGTGGGACACGGGCCAAGTGGGAGGCATGCGTTCACTGACGCCCCAGCGCTTGGTCGTTTCACTGAGTACTCGCTGGGGCAGCGCAGGGCCTGGGACGGGTGGTCCAGGCTCGGGGACGACACTGGTGGGAAGCACACCAGGGTTCAGCCTGGGGTAGCCACGCAGCAGAATCAGCGCGGGGCTGGCGGGGGCGACGCAGGCGGGATCGCAGCTTCATGGGGGCGGGCTCCCGGGGCTGAGGCAGGCGGGGGGCGGGGCGGGGCGGGGTTCAGGCAAGGCTGAAGCCCCCAGCCTCCTGATCTCGGTCCTCCTGGCCCAGACTTGTCCCAGAGGGGGCCTCTGGTCGGTGGGGGGTTGGTGGGGGGTCTCCGAGCAGCCCTTCTCCTCTCGAGGCCCTGCCCACGCCGTCTCGGGTGTGCTGCCTGCTCCTGGCAGGCCGACGGCATCCTGTGCTGGAGACGCGTGAGAGCCCCAGAACGTCATCACCCCTGGGGGACAGGCCTGACCCTGCCTGTGCCGCCCCGGCGCCCAGCAGTGGTGCCGCTGCCCAGCCGGGCACGGATTGTGAGCTTGTGCTCAGCCCCTCCTCCCTCTGCCTGTGGTTTGGGGAGACAACCGAGGCTGGGATGCATGCTCTCCAGGCCCCTGAACCCAGCCCGCAGCCCAGCGGCCAGGCTGCCCTGAGGCCTGGGCTCCCGAGTGGATTAGAGCAGCCAGGGCCCCGTCTGGCCGCGGCGCAGGCCCTTAGGCCTCCAGGTAGGGGTAGAGCCGCGCCTACTGCAGGGGTTCCCGGGGTCTCACCACCCCTCCCCTGCTGGAGATCAGTCTTCCCGTGTCTCAGGCAGGTGAGCCGAGGATCATGGGCCTACGCCACTCATACGGGAAAGAAGGAGGCACTAGAGCCTGGGGTGGCCGGTGGGACAGGCCCTTCCTGTGGTCACTCGAGCACTGTCAGACGCGCGGGCAGGGAGGCCAGGGAGGGCTGGGGAAGGCCAGGGAGGGGCAGGCGCGTCCACCTGCCCTGGGCTTTGCAGGAGGAGGTGGAGACGCCTCCTGTTGGGGGTGGGGCCCGGGAGGGCAGGAGGGTGCGGGCGTCACTGCCCAGCGGGGACTGTCCCATCCTAGCTCGCTGGGCTGGTGGGGATGGGGTGATGATGCTCAGCATCCACTCGGGGGTGAGACTGGTCTCTGGAGCCGAGCTCCCTGTAATTGGGCTGGTCACAGCTGCCCCGCTCAGGCCTGGGGGAGCACCTGGGAGCCGCAGAGGGGACAGTGCTGCCAGGAACTGGCCTCCAGTCAGTCCCACCGCCACGCAGGGAGCTCCCGGTCCAGCTGGAGGAGCAGCCGCGTGCCCTTGGAGGGCTGGACACAGGGCTTCCTGGAGACCCATGAAGGGCAGGGAGGCCCTGGCTTCCTGTGGAGGAGCTGGGAGCAGGGCGCTGGGTCCCCCACTGGGCGGAAGGGCTGGAGGTGCAGGGCAGGGTCCCCCCCTTTCGGGGCTCCATCTGGGAGCCCTCGGGGAACAGGGTCGTGCCTGTCCACGCTTCCCCAGGCGGGGCTGGGCACCACCCTCCCGTGGGCACCGCCCTCCCGTGGGCACCGCTGTGCCGGCGGTGCAGGCCCCAGGCAGGAGGGTCACCCTTTGTCTGCAGCGGCTGCGTCTTCCCGCCGCTGCCACGAGAGGGCGCAGCCTCCCACAGAAGCGGGTCCCATCGCCGTGTGGACCGCAGCCCGCCGGGGGCCTCGGCCGCTCTGCGCCTTTGGGGGCTCAGGGCAGGCTCAGGCCTCCCCTCCTCCACCACTGCCCGCCGCCCCGGGGGCGTCCTGGGCCAGCCCAACAGCCCTGTATCTGGACCAGTTTGGGGCCGGGGGCAACGCAGCCAGCGGGAAGCAGATGGGCTGGGACTGTGCCGCCCAGGGCCTCGCCCCACAGAGCCCCTGAGAGGAGAAGACCCCCTGAAGCCCCACCCCTGGCCCTACAGGACTGGCTTCATCGTCCCTCCCACCCCGCTACGTAGGGCCGCTTCCCTGGCAGAAGGCCACACTCCGTACCAGCCCCGCGGGCACGCAGCCACCCCGGGCCTGGGGCAGGCCAGCACCCTGCTGCACTCCCAGCCCTCATTCCCTCCGGGGTCCGAGGGGGCGTCCGTCCAGGGACTGTCTTGGGGCTGAGTACGGGTGGGGTCCTGGCGCCATGAACCCCCTCTTGCTGAGACTCCTGAGTCCTTGCTTTGACCCCGGGAGCCTTGGGAGGCCCTGCTCTGCCCCGAGTACCCCCTCTGTTTTGAAGGGATGGTGTCGGCAGCCCCTTAATGCTGGGACTGTGGTAGCGGTCAGTCAAGGACAGTACTAAGCGAGGTGAGGTTTCTATGCTGGGAGGGAGGTGACTGGACGGCAGAGAGCAGGGACCCCCAGCCTTGAGGAGGGGAGGGGATGAGGGGCCTTCCCTGCCGGGCACGCATCCGGTTCTCCTCCCTGCTGGCCCGGTGGCCGACAGGCACGTCAGCCTCCTGGGCTTAAAGATCGACCTGCAGGGCGGCCGGCCTCCCTCTCCATCATCTGTGTTTCCAGGTTTCCTTCTGAGTCTCTCTGCCCAGATGGCAGGCACTGTTGCGGCTGGGCTCTGCCTCCCGTGTGAGCCTGGGGGGCTCTCCCTGAAGGCAGGAGCTCCCGTGCCGTCAGCCTGGAAGCAAGATCTTGAAGATCAGAATAAAGGCACCTGAGAACTGAGGGTCATTAAGTTTGAGAGCGGCTGATGGGCTGAGGCGAGCCCAGCTCGGGGCCTCAGGTCAGGGTGCTGCGGGCAGGAGGGGCTTCTGCAGGCCAGGGTCTGGGAGGCGGACGCCAGGCTGGGAGCAGGCCTGGGAGGCTCTGATTGCGGGCCCTGTGGTAGTTTGGGGCCGGGGGCAACGCAGCCAGCGGGAAGCAGATGGGCTGGGACTGTGCCGCCCAGGGCCTCGCCCCACAGAGCCCCTGAGAGGAGAAGACCCCCTGAAGCCCCACCCCTGGCCCTACAGGACTGGCTTCATCGTCCCTCCCACCCCGCTACGTAGGGCCGCTTCCCTGGCAGAAGGCCACACTCCGTACCAGCCCCGCGGGCACGCAGCCACCCCGGGCCTGGGGCAGGCCAGCACCCTGCTGCACTCCCAGCCCTCATTCCCTCCGGGGTCCGAGGGGGCGTCCGTCCAGGGACTGTCTTGGGGCTGAGTACGGGTGGGGTCCTGGCGCCATGAACCCCCTCTTGCTGAGACTCCTGAGTCCTTGCTTTGACCCCGGGAGCCTTGGGAGGCCCTGCTCTGCCCCGAGTACCCCCTCTGTTTTGAAGGGATGGTGTCGGCAGCCCCTTAATGCTGGGACTGTGGTAGCGGTCAGTCAAGGACAGTACTAAGCGAGGTGAGGTTTCTATGCTGGGAGGGAGGTGACTGGACGGCAGAGAGCAGGGACCCCCAGCCTTGAGGAGGGGAGGGGATGAGGGGCCTTCCCTGCCGGGCACGCATCCGGTTCTCCTCCCTGCTGGCCCGGTGGCCGACAGGCACGTCAGCCTCCTGGGCTTAAAGATCGACCTGCAGGGCGGCCGGCCTCCCTCTCCATCATCTGTGTTTCCAGGTTTCCTTCTGAGTCTCTCTGCCCAGATGGCAGGCACTGTTGCGGCTGGGCTCTGCCTCCCGTGTGAGCCTGGGGGGCTCTCCCTGAAGGCAGGAGCTCCCGTGCCGTCAGCCTGGAAGCAAGATCTTGAAGATCAGAATAAAGGCACCTGAGAACTGAGGGTCATTAAGTTTGAGAGCGGCTGATGGGCTGAGGCGAGCCCAGCTCGGGGCCTCAGGTCAGGGTGCTGCGGGCAGGAGGGGCTTCTGCAGGCCAGGGTCTGGGAGGCGGACGCCAGGCTGGGAGCAGGCCTGGGAGGCTCTGATTGCGGGCCCTGTGGCCCCACCCACTCCCACCCCACCCCACCCCCCGGCAGAGCAGCCCCTCCGCAGCGGGCCGCGCCTGGACTGAGTGGCCGGCCTGGGCTATGAGCAGGGAGGCCGGCTGCATCTCAGCAGGAAAAGCCAAGGGGTCCTGGCGGGGCGGCTGCCCAGCCCCAAGCTGTGCTCGGGCGGCTGGCACGCAGCGGTCCTGTACCGGGCGCCTGGGAGCTGGGCTGGGGTGGGCTCCGGGCTGCAGGGGCGGGTGGGGAGCAGGCCGCTGGGCCAGTCCTGCCCCGGTGCTGCATCCGGGGTCTTGTCTGTAAGGAGGCCGGGACCCAGGGAGGAGGTGGGCTCTGGGGCCACGACCATCGTCTGGACCCTGGACCCCTGTGCCTGGCGACCGCAGCTCAAGGGATCTGTCGCGTGTCGGCTTCCTTTTCTGAAAAATGGGTGAAGGCTGCACAGGTGTTGGGCGGTCAGGGAGGTGACGTGTGGGCCTCGCGAGCCGTGTTTGCCGGGACGGCGGCCTGGGCCTTCTACTCAGCTGCCCTGACCCATGGGGAGTGGCCACTCTGTTCAGAGGCGACAGGCTGGGCAGAGGGCAGCACAGGGGAGCTGCCCTGGGCTCGCTCTTGAGGAAACAGGCAGGAAACGTGACCCGGAGGAACCCCACGGAGAAGCTCAGACGGCAGAGGGCTGCCAGCTCACCCCCACGGGTGGCCTCTGCCCGGCGTGGTTTCCTGGAGCAGCCGGGCTGGGCGGGGGGTGGCCAAGGACCTCAGCAGATCTTGCAGGTGCATGGGTGTAGTGGGGTCACCCCTGGGCCAGCGAACTGGAGACTGGTGGAATCGGATGCCTGGGGCTGGTGCTCCAGGCCTAAACACCCCCTTTCGACTTCTCTGAGCCTCCGTCTCCTCTTCTGCAAGGTGAGGGCATGACTCCTGCTTGACAGGGTGCCTGAGGTTAGGGACGGGACCACGGGGAGCCGCAGGCCGCCCACCCACGGGGCCACCTGAGCAGGGCTCTGGGGGTATCTCCTTGGGTCAGGCCGAGGTCAGGGCTCCTCCTGCCCCCGCCCCTCCCCAACTCTCACAGGGTGGGGGAAGGCGCGTCCCGGGAGGCTAACCCCACCCGCTGGGTGGCTCCCCACCCGCCCTGCACCCCCGTCACCTCCGGCTCTGTAGGTTGGGGACCACTAGGCTCAGGCCCTGCTTGGCTGGGCGTGCTCCTCAGGGGCTCCTCACTCGGCAGCTTCTGAGGAACCTTTCCTCCATTTCTGAGCAGCGGCAGGGCCCCTGGCCCGCCCCTCACTGCCTTCTGTCTCTGAAGCTGGGGTGCGGTGGGTGTCTGGCTGCAGCTCATCGCCCTGTGGTGCCCGGTGCCCATGCCCTCACGGGTCTCGGCAGCCCCAGCGCCAGGGCGGGGAGACACACAAAGCGCCCTTGTGCTGTGTGGGGGCGTCTGCCAGACGCGGGCATGGGGCCTGGCCCGCTCTCCCGGGGACGTGGCGTCCACCCAGACTGCAGGGGAACAGAAGGGCCCCTTCTCCAGGCAGACCCCACGGGAACTGAAGCCCCTCTGTGGGGAAGAATCCCTCTCTTGTGAGCAGCTCTGCTGTTTGCAGAGTGTTTCACAATCATTTTTACTAGCGGAGCCCCTGGGACCCAAGCACGATGGGGGCTGTGCCCACCCCCGCCTTCACGGTGCCCGCGGTCAGGCTGGACCCCCAGCCCCGGGGTGGGGAGGGTGAGGCCGTCAGTCACCAAAGGCGCCAGACCCTCCCCCGCCCCCAGTTCACCAAACAGAGCCCAGAGTCCACACCCCACGCCCCACGGCCCCCTGCAGAGCTTCCTCTGAAAGATAGCAGGAAACGCTGCCCTCCCACCCTCAGCTTCTTGTGGTCCTTCTCACAGGCCCTGACCCCGCCCCGCCCCCTAGCTCAGGTGGGGGGAGTCTCCCCCACCAACCCCCTCCCC
>SJYG01000624.1:1598723-1613531 GCA_006410535.1 Litocranius walleri | reverse complement strand
CACCCCCACCACTGTCCCCACCCCCAGCAAACCCAGGGTCTGACAACGTTCTCCCAGGACCCTCGCCTCGCCGCAGGGAGAACCAGCGGCTGCGTCCTCACCCGGCTCACACTGGAGACCCGTGCCAGGCCCACTGCCTCCAGGAAACCCGCCACACCCTCCCCTTGGGCCCCGCAGCCCCTGAGCGCCCAGGGACGCTGCTCAGGGCTCACGGCTTCGCATCCCCGCTTGGTACTTAAGCTGCACTGCTCCCTAGGGGCGTGTCCCAGCGACAGCAGCCTGCCCAGGTGCTTGATGCCCGGGGCTCTCTCCCTGCCCACCACAGACCCTCAGGGACCCCGCTTCAGTTGGGAGTCAACCGTGTGGTGGTGCCGAGACTCCTCGCCGTGGGTCCTTCCCCCACGGAAGGGGGACGTCCTAACAATCTTCCTCTCCCGGTTGGTGGGGCCCCAGTGGGCCAGTGGCAGGTGCAGAGCAGCCTCCCCGCCCCCAGGAGGGGCTCAGCTCCTGGCTGCTGCCTCTTTCTGGGAGAGCTCCTCTCTCGCTTCAGTGTGCCCTGCCTACAGTCTTGTGTTTCTGGTTTTTGCTTAATATTTGCTCAGGCGTTTTCCATCTCAGTCAAAGCTCTGAACACACCCTTTTGCACGCTCTTTCCTGTGGGTGTTGCACAGTTCGCTCACCCGCCTGTGATCCCAGACCACCGGCACCAGCTTCAGCAGGCAGCGCTCTGGAATCGTCCCACCGCACCCCCAGCCACCGGAAGACAGGAGGTGACCAGCTGCCCTTCCCCGGACGCTGATTACAATCTTGAACCGGGTGGAGTTTGGAAATCAGTGTCCAGGCCTCCCCACCCTTCCCTTCCTGCCGGTCACACGGGAAGCTGCCGGCCGCGGGGGCTCATGAGCACCCCACACTGCGAGTGGGGAGGCAGCTTCTGGGGGCAGAGGGGGTTTCTCTGTAGGCTGTCTGGTGGGGCATCCCAGACCTGAGCCACCAGAGGGGTGCTGATGGGTGAACGGGGCTCATAGCCTGCTCAGGGGAGAGGGGCCTCCATCATAGGGCCAGGGGGACAGCCACCACTCCGCTCTGCGGCTGCGGGGCTCAGAGACGGGTCTCAGGGTACATCCTGCTTCAGCCGGTAGTCAGGGGCGCTGATGAGCCCTGGGCCATCAGAGGAGGCACTGCGGTCCGGCAGAGAGCAGGGGCGAGGGGCCTGGGGGCGTGCGGGGGTGGCTGCTGCGGGGCCCTTGCCCCGCCCAGGCTGAGCCCCCGGTGCGGCCACATCCTGGGGCAGCGCTTCTCGTCCTGGGTTGGCAGGTCTCGTGGGGAGACCTGGGCTGTTAAGTCAGCCCCAGCTCTCACCTCGTCCTGAGGCTGCGGCGCTGACCCCCCGTCTGAGCGGCGCTGTGTCGGTTCCTCCTGAGATGTGCCCGGGGGCGCGTCTGGCCGTCTGGGCGCCTGCCGCAGCTCCTGGGAGGGTCTCTGTGCCTCACCCCGAACGCACCCGCTGTGTGCGGGACGGGGCGGACTCGGGCTCCCTGAGAACTGCCGCTGGGCATGTGGTTCCACCTCCTCGGGCCTCAGTTTCCTCACCTGTAAAGCGAGGATGTTGATCGCTCCGTGAAGTTGTTAGGACTTGGCGAGGTAATGCAAGCAACACCCGGTGCACCGGACCTGCCCAGGGGGTGCTCAGGGGGACTCCGATGGGGGCTTCCCTTCCCTGGGGTCTCTCTGGTCTGAAAGCCCGGAAGTCTTGGGTGGGGGGAAGGGCTCTAGGTCACTGGCTTGAATGGGGGTGCGGGGCCGAGGCCCCACAGCTGTGCAGGGCGGGCGCCCTCAGCCCCCTCGCCCAGCTGCTTCCTGTGAGCGGGACCCCTGGAGAAGCGCGTTTACTCCCTGTGCCGGGCACACCAGGCCGTCCCCTCCCTCTGCCGTAGGCAGCTTGGTTAGGCCCCGTCTCAGCCCTGAGGACAAGCAGCAGTGGGCGGGTCAGGCCACTGTGAGAACCCCTCTGATGCCTGGGCTGGCCCTGCAGGGCCTGGGCTCTGTGAAGGAGTCTCTGTCCACAGCTAACATCACCTTCTGTTCTTGAAGCAAGTGATTCCAGGGAGCTCGAAGCCCCAGGGACCCTCAAGAGTGTCAAGGCCTCGCCCTTGTCTTCACTTCCGAGGTGGTTGAAGAGAACCCTCTGTGATCTGAGGCCTGCGAGGCAGTTCTAGACTCCCAAGGCTGTGTCTGCATTTAAATCCTTATTTAAGAGGAGATGGGGTCTGAATACAGTCTGTGAGCCTGGACGGGGTCTTTTCACTACAAAGAGCCCTGTAGACAGTGACCGAGCTCAAATACGGAGACCCAGTGGTGAAGCCTGAGGGTTGACTTTCTGCCCGGGAAGGTTGCCAGGTGGTTTTGTAGAAGGTGCAGACTGGTAGGGAACAAACCCTGAAGTCATGGGTGGCAGCCTGAAGTTGGCAGTTTACCCTCAGACGGCTCAGGTGGGGAAAGTTCTTTGTCCTGAAACTGGGAACGTTTCTCTTAATTTTAAGGCGGTTTCCAAAAAGTTAATTAAAAAAATAGAAAAAATTAAAAACGCCAGCTCTGCCTGGACCCGGCCTCAGCTTCTCTCCGCGTCGGCGTGTTGCTCGCCCTTCAGGTGTGTTTCTGTTCTGCTGCTATTTTAGGCCTGGCTTAAATCCACACAATCTAAGCGACTGACACGAGGCATTGTTGGAGGATATAAATATCACAGATCTGCCAAAAACTGAGGTCGGTTGGATTCTTCCTGCAGACCGGGAGTCAATACCTAAACTGGGGCGAGTGGGGTGGGGAAGAGTTGCAGGAAAGGGATGGTGTCCTTAAGCTGGAGGAGCGGCTTACAGAGGATTGGTGAGAAGCACGATCTTCTAGGGATGGTGCGGGGATGCTGGGTGTGGGGGCAGCGGGAAGCAGGGGGCGCTGTCCTGTTGGGGCCCTCAGAGGCCCTCCCAGTCTCCGTCTGTGCACCCTTAGCTCTCCTGAATGCCGCCCGAGACCCTGGCGGAGGCCACGGGGCCAGGCCCTGGAGGCTCCTGACCGGGGCGGCCCTGGACAAGTCAGTTTGCCGCTCATCCTTGGTTTATCTGTGAAGTGCAGGGGATGCTGTCACCGCCTGCCTGCCTCGCAAGGTTCCCATGAGAACCAGTGAGGGCATTCATATGATGAGGTTCCACCCGTAAACATAGCACCTGCTTCATCCCTCATGACCTGCAGTTCACTACAGATGCTGTTACTGGGATTATTTACTATGAGAGAGCCGTCACAGAGCTGTCCGGTCCTGGTGGTGCTCGGCCTCCCGTGTGAGCCCGGTGCTCCCTGGTGAGGCCGCGGCCCGTGTGTGGCCGTGCCCAGCGCCACCCTGGCCTCATGCATAGGGCAGCAAGCACGCGAGCCAGTAGCTGCCAGGGTCGGGATGCCCGGCCCTGTGCCCTCTGGTCCCAGGGGCGTCTGGCCACACAGCCCGTCCCTGCTGGGCCTGCAGTCCCAGCTGGTGGGAGGCACAGGTGGGGGGGAGGGGCCCTGGCCAGGCACACGCCCCCCAAGGCTGTCCTCAGAGAAGACGGGAGTGAGTTTTCAGAGCGGCTGGGACATTGCCCAGTGCCCAGGGGTGGGACACTCTGTTCACGCCCGGCTTCTGCTGGAGGGTGTCCCCAGGCTGTCTGAGGGCCCACCCCCGGGTGGTGGCGCCCCACCGCCCTGTGCTCCGGCAGGCTCTCGGGAGCCTGGCTGTGGCAGCGGGAGGCCCATCCCTGGGACCCGGGCCGGATGCTGTGGCCTCTTTTCCGGCGCCAGCCCTGCAGCTGCCTCTGCTCTGCCGCTGACCCCGGTGGCCCGTTGCTAAGGCGACCAAGCCTTGCGTTTCCTGAGCTTCACAGCCTCTCAGCACCCGTTTCCGCCGTGTCCACGTACACCCTGCCCCCACGAGGGTGGAGCAGCCCAGGGCTGCTCCGTCCCCACCAGGCCTGCTGACCGTGGTGTGGGCTGCCTGCGCGCTCTGAGCTCTTCTGGCCTCCGGGCCTGGCTGGGCCAGAACCTCCCACCCCGGCAGTGTGAGGGCGGTGCTGGGCGCCTTCCGGGCCTGGCGCTCACGGGGGACGTGCAGGGGGTTAGAGTGGCCGTGGGGTGGGAGTGCGATGGGGTGGAGGTCGTGCAGGCTGGGCCCGAGCACAGAGGCCGCTGTGGCCTGGCTCAGCCCCCGGACAGCCGCGTCTGTGTCCTCTGGGCCTCTGCGAGCGTGCTCACCCCTCACAGTGAGGGCCAGGCCCTGACAAAGGGACCCAGGTGACGGCCCTTGGCCTCTGGCTCTGGGAGCCCAGCTCTGCAGTGGCTACGTGGTTGCCCGCATCTGAGAACTGGGGGCCTGGCCAGCCTCCCTTTTTTTTTTTTTTTTTTTTATGAGAATCGCTTATTGTAGCTTTTTCTTCTGTGGCACATTCCCCTTCCTAATATGGTTTTGTTTATCCCACTATTAAAGAGGGATTACATAGGAATTTACCCTAAGTAAATGCTCATCAGCATGTACAAAGTCTAGCAGCAAGAATGTTCTCTGTAGAACTGTTGATCACAGTGGAAAAGCCGCAGACGGGCTGAGCATCTCAGCCGGGGTGTCCACCACACCCTGTCCGGAGGGCGCGGGAGGGGGCCGTGTGTCCTCGGGGGCTGCCGATGTCTGATCATCCCGTCATCCTGCCACCGTCCCTGAGCACTTTTGGGCAAAGGCCTTCATGACGGAGTGTCTCATTGACGTGCCCGTGGTCTGAGGTGCGTGGCGGGACGTGCAGAAGCCGGGGCAGCAGGAATGGGGGGCGCCTCCAGGCTGGGGCATGCGGGCTGGTTCTGTGACAAACAGACCGTCCCGGGCCTGCACACCTCAGGTCCCAGGCCAGACGCTTAGCTCCGGAGAGCAGTGTAGCCGGGCGAGCTCAGGGCTGGAATCCGGAGACATGGGGGCAGGTTCCTGTTCACCCTGCAGTCCTCGCGGCCACCTGTGAAGCGGACCGTCTGTGCCTGCCTGACCTGCTCACCGCCAGCGAGAAGGCCGGCAGGGCCCTCAGTCTCTGCAGGACAGGCGGAGTGTTTTTCCAGGACCGCAGAGGCCCTTTGCCCCCTGGACACCTTGAGGGGTGGCGTCCGGCCATGTCCTTCCGGGCATCCCCTCCCAGCTGCTCCTCCCCGCATCAGGCCCAGGCCAGCCCGCCCAGAGTTTGGTTATCCCTGGGAGCCTCCACAGATGGGCCCCCCTCAAAAGTAAACCATCAAACTTTGTTTAAAGCCCTGACGTCCATCGTGTTTATTTGTGTTGGTCAAGCTCCGATTGAATTACACGTGCAGAGTCTGTCCCTGAGGAATTCTTCATCTCGGCCAGATGCCCTGACCGGCTCAGAGGACACACAGACAGCCAGACACCCAGCCGAGGCCACAGGGAGCCGGCCCACGGTGGGGCTGCTCACCCAGGGAGCTGCTCACTGACGAGGGTGCGCGCGCCCCAGCCTCGGGGAGGGAACACACGCGGATGGTGAAGAGGCCCGCATGACGGGCAGAGTGTGCGGCCCGCCCGCCCGCCCGGCTCGTCGCTGCGCCGTCCTCACGCACGGCCTCTGTTCCCCCACAGCTGCTTGCTGTCCTGCGCTCAGGACCCTCGTGACGAATCAGGGAGGCCCGCACAGTCTCCAGACCGCCTGGCCTCCCCCGCGGTCGGCCCCGGATGTGGCTGCCCTGGGTGTGGCCGAGGGGAAGGGCAGGCCAGCTCCTCAGCAGGGCTGCCAGCCACTGGGCCGGGCGGCTCTGCGGCTTTGCATGGCCTGCACTGACTCCAAGAAGCCCTCTTCCCGGGAGGCCGCTCTGCGTGGCAGGGTCAGCCCCGCCGACTCCGCCGGGTGAGGGGAGGGGGGACTGTCCACAGCCCCCCAGCTGCCCTCGGCCACCAAGGCTCCAGACAGCCTGGTCCAGCCCTGCCCACAGCAGCCTCTGTCCAGGAGACTCTGAAAGAGGCCTTGATAAGAGCAGCATTGAAACATAGACATCTCCGTGTGTAGAAGAGAGAGCCACCAGGAATTTGCTGAGTGATGCCAGGAGCTCAGACCTGGTCCTATGACAACTGAGCGGGGTGGGACAGGTGGGGAGAGGGTCCATGAGAAAAGGACATCCGTGCAGCTGTGGGTGAGCCATGTGGGTGTAGGGCAGAAACCAGCACGATATTGTAAAGCAGTTATCCTCCAATTAAAAATAAAAACTAAAATTTATTATGAGATTAGACAGTAAATAAAGAGGCCCTGTAGTACAGCAGCCCTCAGAGTGGGCTCGGGGGCCAGACTCCTGGGTTCGAGTTCTGGTGTCTGCTCTCTTCGAGCTGTGTGACTCTGGGCAAGCTGTTTAACCTCTCTGAGACACCGTTCCTTCCTTTGTAAAATGAGGATAATCGCAGCACTACCTTTGACTGTGTGGATCACCATAAACTGTGGAAAATTCTTCAAGAGATGGGAATGATGCCAGACCACCTGACCTGCCTCCTGAGAAACCTGTATGCAGGTCAGGAAGCAACAGTTGGAACTGGACATGGAACAAGAGACTGGTTCCAAATAGGAAAAGGAGTCCATCAAGGCTGTATATTGTCACCCTGCTTGTTTAACTTATATGCAGAGTACATTGTGAGAAATGCTGGGCTGGATGAAGCAGCTGGCATCAAGATTGCCAGAAATATCAATAACCTCAGATATGCAAATGACACCACCCTTATGGCAGAAAGTGAAGAAGAACTAAAGAGCCTCTTGATGAAAGTGAAAGAGGAGAGTGAAAAAGTTGGCTTAAAGCTCAACATTCAGAAAACCAAAATTATGACATCTGGTCCCATCACTTCATGGCAAATAGATGAGCAAACAGTGGAAACAGCTGGTTTTTTTGGCTCCAGAATCACTGCAAATGGTGACTGCAGCCATGAAATAAAGACAGTTACTCCTTGGAAGGAAAGTTATGACCAACCTAGACAGCATATTGAGAAGCAGACATTACTTTGCCAACAAAGGTCTGTCTAGTCAAGGCTATGGTTTTTCCAGCAGTCATGTATGGATGTGAGAGTTGGACTATGAAGAAAGCTGAGCGCCAAAGAATTGATGCTTTTGAACTATGGTGTTGGAGAAGACTCTTGAGAGTCCCTTGGACTGCAAGGAGATCTAACCAGTCCATTCTGAAGGAGATCAGTCCTGGGTGTTCGTTGGTAGGACTGATGCTGAAGCTGAAACTCCAATCCTTTGGCCACCTGATGTGAAGAGGTGATTCACTGGAAAGGACCCTGATGCTAGGATTGAGGGCAGGAGGAGAAGGCGACGACAGAGGATGAGATGGTTGGATGGCATCACTGACTCAATGGACATGAGTTTAAGCAAGCTCCGGGAGTTGGTGATGGACAGAGAGGCCTGGCGTGCTGCGGTTCATGGGTTGCAAAGAGGGGGACACAACTGAGCGGCTGAGCTGAACTGAGCTGACCTCCCCAGGTCCCTGTGGTGACTGGATGAGCTCATAGATGAAGAGTATGTTGGATGTTGCTGGGAGCCTGAGCGCAGCTGCGGGTGGTCGTGGGTTTAGTGCTTTAAAGAAGACTGCCCAGCTGTTTTCCAAACTGGCTGCACCGTTTTACATTCTCACCAGCAGCACAGGGATGGCCCATTTCTCGGCGTCCCCGTCCGCTTTTGGCGTTGCAACTTTATACATTCTGGCGTGAGTGCAGTGGTTTTAACTTGCGCTTCCCTGACAGCTGACGATGCTGCTTCTTTTCATGGACTTATTCAGCCGTCTGTGTGTCCTTTTTGGTGAAATGTCTCTTCATGTCATTTGCCCGTTTCCTAATTGAATTGTTTGGATTTTGAGTTTTGAGAGTTTTTATGTGTCTGACGTACTGGTCCTTTGCTGGATGTGCAGTTGGAAAGCATTTCCTCCTGGCTTGTCTATTCATCCTCTTGACAGCATCTTTGGTCGAGCATTTGATGAAGTCCGTTTGTCTGCCTTCCCTTTTATAGATGGTGCTTTTGTTATCAAATCTAAGGTCTCTCTGCCTAGACCCAGGTCCTGGCCCTAGAAGTTTTACATTAAGCGTTCAAGCCCATGATCCATTTGGAGTTAACTTCTGTGTAAGGTGTAGACATAGGCTAAGATTCATTTCTCTTTTTTCTGTTTTTCGGTTTTTCTTTCTGAGGTTCGTCTTGGGCTGTGGGTGTCCAGCTGCTCCAGCGTCATCCGCTGGAGAAGCTGTCTGTGCTCTGTTGTGCCCCTTTGCGCCTCTTAGACACCAGCGGGCCACCCTTGTGCGGTGTACCGGTGGCTTCCCTGTTCTGCCCAGCATTGATCTGTTTGCTGATTGTCGTCTGTCCTTCTGCCAGTACCACAAGGCCTCGATTACTGTGGCCACAGAGCAGTTATCACAACCAGGCAGACAGATTCTTCCTAGTCTATTCTTCTTTCTCAGAATTGTTTTAGCTATTCTAGTTCCCTTGTGTTGCAGTATAAATCTTATGATAACCTTTATATTTCCAAAAACACTTGCTTGGATTTTGATAGCAGTTGTCAAACCCGTATAACAGTTTGGGAAGAATAGCCATCTTTCTGTGTTGAATCTTGAAATTTGTGAACATGACATGTCTTTTATTTATTTAGGGCATCTTTGATTTCTTTTATCAGCGTTGTGTAGTTGTCAGCCTACAAACCCTATACATGTTATTAGATTGGCACATAAATATTTCTTTTAAAAAAATACTAGTAAAATACCCGTAACGGAATTGAGTGTGCGTGCAGTCCAGCGGTGCTGAGTGCGCTGCGCTCCATGGCGTTCCCGCCCTGCTCCCCGCTCCCCAGGCCTGCCAAGTGTCCGTCCGCTTTCTGTCTGCGTGAATCTGGCCCTAGGGGCCTCGCTGGAGTGGGGTCCCTGGTGCTTGTCTTTGTGTGTCTGGCTTATTTTTCTCACCTTCATGTCGTCGAAGTTCATTCGCACGGTGGCATGTGTCCACGCCTCCTTCCTTTGCGAGGCCGAGTAATACTCCACTGAGCGCGCACAGCACAGCCTCCAGCGGGCACGAGTTGCCGCCCGCCCCAGCCGCCACGAACAGCGCCGCTGTGAGCATGGCGCACCCGCGTCTCTCCAGGACCTTGTTCTCAGCCCCTCTGGTTCTGCAGCCAGAAGTGGAGCCTCTGGACCCCAGCCACGCTCCGCTTAGAGGGCCTGCAGCGCGCTTCCCGCGCGGCCCGTCAGCTTACGTTCCGCCAGCGGCGCGCGCGGGTTCTGCTCCGCTCTCTCCACCCTCACCAGCCCTGCCATTTCCTGTTTTCTTTCTCCCTTTTTTTGGCAGGTAATGGCTCTGTAGTGTGGGGTTGCTTTCTGTCACGCACCCGTGACTGCACACGTGCGCGTGCCCCTTCCTCCGGACCCCCGCCCCGCACCGCCCCGCACCGCCCCGTTGTCTGGGAGCCTGCGCCGCTGAGCGCGGCACCTTCCGCTGCGTCCGTCCGTCCCACCTGCGAGGGCGTCTGCGGCTCAGTCCGCTCTCTCACTTCCTTCCTCGTCTCCTTCCCCTGCTGAGTCCAGAGACCTGTTCTCTCTACGTGTGGTTCTGTTTCTGCCCTGCGGATGGACTCAGCAGCACCGTTTTTCTAGATTCCATGTATGTGCATTGATATATGACATTTGTTTTTCTCTGACTCACTTCACTCTGTACAACAGGCTCTAGGTTCCTCCACCTCACTAGAACTGACCCAAATTCACCCCTTTTAATGGCTGAGTCATATTCCATGGTATGTTTGTACCACGGCTTCTTCATCCTCTCGTCTCTCTGTAGGCATGTAGGTTGCTCCCGCGTCTTAGCTCCTGTAAACGGTGCTGCAGCGAGCGTTGGAGGACTGTGTTCTTTCTGTGGCGGCCGTTCCCGGGGACGTGGGGCTGGGTCTCGCTGTGCGTCTCCCTGATGGCTAGCGGTGCTGAGTCTCTTATATGTTTCCTGATCACTTTTGCATCTTCTCTGAAGAAATGTCTGTTCAAGCCTTCTGCTCATTTTTTACTTGTTTTTTTTTACTGTTGCTGAGTCTTAGGAGTCCTACATGTACGCTAGACGTTAACTCTTTGTCAGACACGTGCTTTCGAATGCTCTCCGCCCCTTCCGCAGGGCTCCCTCTGCTGACCGCGTCCTCTGATGCACAGGAGCTTAGACTCCTGGTCCAGCTTTCCCACTCTTGCCTTTGTTGCCTGTGCTTCTGGTGTCATTTCTTTTCTTTAACAATGCAGATAATGTCATGACTATTGGTTCCTATCTGTTTATTGTTGGCCTGTTAAAATGCAGTTGATGTTTACGTCATTTCTGGTGACTGCTGAACGGACTTATTAGTTCTAGGAGTTTATTCTTATAGATTCCTTGGGATTTTCTTCACAGTAATGTCATCTGGGAATCGGGGTAGTTTTATTTCTTCCTTTCTGGTCTGATGGCTCTCACGTTCTCACTTAATCTTGCCTTACTGCAGTGGCTAGAACACCCTTCGCTGGGTAGATGAGTGGCGAGTGGGGCGTCGCCTTGTCTCCGGTCTTGGGGGTGAAGCACGGAGCGTGTCCGCTGCAGGACTCTCGCAGATTACCAAGCTGAGGAAGTTCTCCTTCAGAGCAGTTTTCCTGAGAGTTTTAAAAAATCTTAAACAGGTGTTACTTTCTGTCAGATTTTTTTGCATCGACAGACAGGACCACGTCATTTTTCTTTTTCGTCTTGTTAAAATGCTGGATGACATTGATTGATTTTTGGAAACTGAACCAGCCTTGCATCCCTGCAGTAAACCCGATCTGACCACAGTGTGTAATTCTTTCTGTGTGTTGCTGAATTCTATTTGCTAATGTTCTAGTTAGAATTTTCATGTTTGTGTTCATAAGAGATATTGGTCCATGGCGGCGGTTTTTTGGTACTACCTTTGGTTTTGGCATTGGAATAATTCATTTCATAAAAGTTTCAAAAAGAGGGACGTGTTTCCTCTTCTATTTTCTGGAAGAAATTATGTAAACTTGGTGTCAATTCTTCTTCAAATATTTGCAGAATTCTCCAGTGGAACCATCTGGAGATTTCTTTGGGGGAAGTTTTTAAACCATGAATTCAGTTTCTTAAATAAGTACATGGCTATTCAAATCATCTGTGTCATATTGGATGAGTTAAGTCTGCCATTTTACTTTTTGCTTGTTTTCTCTGTTTCTTTATGCCTCTATTTCCTTTTTCCTGCCTTTCTCTGGGTTACTTGAACAGTTTTTTAGAATTCCACTTTAATTTATCAGTAGTTTTTTATTGAGATATAATCAGCACATAATATTAGTTTCAGATTTACAACATAACAATTTGACACTTATGCTTATTGCAAAATGACCACCATAATGAGTCTCATGCTTATCTTTGCATAGGTCTTTTAGCGGTTGCTACAGGTCTTAAATTATATATGCATGCTTTATCACTGTCTACTGGTGTTTTCTGATGGTCAGTTTGGAGGAGGTATAGAAATTTCATTTTTACATCCTGTTACTTTGCCCTGCTTCTATTTTTCTTAAGTATTTTCTTTATATACTTTCAGGACATTATACAGTGTTATAAATTTTGCTTCAAACATCAAACATGATTTAGAAAATATAAGAAAAGGAAGCTTATTGTCTTTACCCATTTTTTGCTTACTGGATTTTTCCCTTCCTTCCTGATATTCTGAGGTCTCTTCCCTTTCATTTCCCTTCTGTTTAGAGAACTTCCCTGAGCCAGTCTTTTCTGCTGGCAACAAGTGCTCCTGGTTTCCCCTTATCTGAGAATGTTCCTGACGTTCCCTTTATTCCTGAAGGATATTTTTCTGGGTTATGCGTTGCTCCTTCTTTTCTGTTAGCACTTTAAAAATACCATGCCTCTTCCTTCTGGCCTCCACAGTTTCTGATGAGATATCCAGTCATTTTAATTGTTCCCCCCATAGATAAAGTTGAGTTTCAACTCAAAAAGCTGGCTTAAAACTCAACATTCAAAAAACTAAGATCATGGCATCCAGTTCCATCACTTCATAGCAAGTAGACGGGGAAACAGTGACAGACTATTTTCCTGGGCTCCAAAACCACTGCAGATGGTGACTGAAGTCACGAAATTAAGACACTTGCTCCTTGAACAAAAAGCTATGACAAACCTAGACAGCATATTAAAAAGCAGAGACATTACTTTGACAACAAAGGTCTGTCTAGTCAAGGCTATGGTTTTTCCTGTGGTCATGTATGGATGTGAGATTTGGACTGTGAAGAAGGTTGAGCACCGAAGAATTGATGCTTTTGAGCTGTGGTGTTGGAGAAGACTCTTGAGAGTCCCTTGGACTGCAAGGAGATCCAACCAGTCCATTCTGAAGGAGATCAGCCCTGGGATTTCATTGGAAGGACTGATGCTGAAGCTGAAACTCCAGTACTTTGGCCACCTGATTCAAAGAACTGACTCATTTGAAAAGACCCTGATGCTGGGAAAGACTGAAGGTGGGAGGAGAAGGGGACCACAGAGGATGGGATGGTTGGACGGCATCACCAACTCCATGGACGTGAGTCTGACCAAGCTCCGGGAGCTGGTGGCGGACAGGGAGGCCTGTCCATCTGTGTGCTGCTGTCCATGGGGTCACAAAGAGTCGGACACGGCTGAGTGACTAGTTCAGTCGTGATAACTGACAGATAAACTAATAGATAAAGCTTACTGTTTTGCTGTCTGCTTTCAAAGTTTTTTCTTTAGTTTGTCTTCAGTTTGGAGAAGTGTAACTGTGACGTGTCTTATGAATTTCTTTAGGTTTATCCTGTTGCTCACTTGCTAAGCTTTTTGGCTCAGCAGGTTTACGTCTCTTGGCAACTTTGGGACGTTTTCTGCTGTTACTTGCTGGACAACTTTCTCAGCTTCTTCCCCGTTCTGTCTTCCTGTGACTTCAAGGACATGAACTAGACCTTTTGGTCCCTGAGGACATGCTGCTTTTTCAGTCTGTTTTCTTTCTGTCGTTCATCTTGGGTATCGTGTGTTCTGTCTTCCGGCTCACAGGTTCTTTGTTCTGTCTCCTCCATTTTGCTGTTGATCCCGTCCACTGAGATTTATATTTCTGCTCTTGTGTTTTTCAACTTAAAATTTTCCATTTGGTTCTTCTTTATATTTTCTGTCTTCCGCTTCTCATCACCACTGGCTGGGGTTGGGCAGTCCAGCTCCTCCCCGGCTCTCCACTGACCACGGAGAGAGGCTGTGGCCTCATCACCAGCAGGCTGGGGGTCCTACTCTGACACCACCCAGCAGGCGTCTCATTACAGCTTCAGCCTGGGCGGGAGAGGGGCTTTTGCTCCTCACTCAACTTTGGCTGTTGTGGGTGGATGTGGCTGAGGAGGAGCAGTTAGAGTCCGAAGGCTCTCTGCCTTGCCAGGTTCTCTTTCCTGGCCCCTCAGCTGCAGAGAGCAGGCTCTTGCTGGTGCCTGTTGGCATCTCTGAGTTACCGGCTTCTTCAGCTCCAAGTCTGGGGCATGTGGGGAAAAGAAATCCCAGGGACCTCAGCACCGTGAGACCCCCAGGAGGTCCCTGTCAGTCTGCTTTTCCTCTCTCCGTGTCAGAGTCAGTCCTCTCGCGTTTGTCTACTGGATCATGTCCAGGGATTTCAGTTGTGCTTCACTGGTGATTTCGGAGAAGTGCACCACATCTGCCCCAGATTATTTTTGAACACTTGTCTATGCCAGCCTTTAGAGATGCAGCGACAATGGAATTAATCTTTTGCTTTCTAAAAGCCCAACGGAGAGGCAGATGGGCAAACAGACCAGTCAGACATTCTGGGCATTTTGGTGGCAGGTGAGATGCTGCCTGCTGGGGGCCGGAAGGAGGTGGGGCCACTACCCCACCCCCAGGAGGGGTGGGAGCAGGGCTGGACCTTCGAAGAGGTCGTGGTGCTTGAGCTAAACTGGCAGATTAGCAGATTCCCCGCCAGACACAGTAGGAAAACAGCAGGGACAGAGGCCTGGAGGCGTCAGACCACACCAGGGTCCAGGGAGCTCGCTGTGGGCTGGTGCTGAGCGGAGCTGGGGCTGGGAGCGAAGGGTGTGATGAGATCCAAGAAGCTGGCAGAGGGGGCAGGGGAGGGAGTGGGCTCAGCGCCACAGAGGGCACAGTGTGCCAGGCAAGCCCTTGAGGGCTGAAATCATGTGGTCAGATTTGTGCTCTCGGCTGCCATGCTGGGAGGGACGGCACAGGAAGTGCTGAGCCCACTCAGCAGGGCTGTGCTAGGCTCCGGCGAGGGTTGGACGTGGACAGTGGTGCTGGGGGTGGACGGCAGGGGTGACCTTGGGGGATATTTAGGAGACAAGAGGCAAGACTCACGGGCTGGAACAGCGGCAGGAGGAGGGGACACCCCAGCTCGGAAGCCGAGATGGGGCTCTGAGAAGGGGGAGGGGGAGGAGGGGTCCAGCTGTGCTCGCGCCGGGCCCCGCAGTCTCAGCAGCCCAGCGCTGATGGCAGACACGCCTTAGCAGAGACTTCAGAGCTGGAGAGGTGGACGGGTGGGGACTGTCACCCCGAACTGGACGTGTAGATCGTGTAGGGTTTGAAAAGTACAAAGGAAGATCCAGAACTCAGCTGCCACGTTTGAGAGGAGGGGACAATCAGACCAGGCCCTGGTGAGGGGCGGCGGGTCTCCCCACGACCACGTCCCACATTTACCACAGGAAAGCATCCACAAAACCTGCCCCTGCCCTCCCCGGGGACTGGGCGGCCCCCCAACCGGGCGCGCCCCCACCCCCCGACC
>SJYG01000624.1:1552757-1565767 GCA_006410535.1 Litocranius walleri | reverse complement strand
GGCGGGGCTCCCTCGGGGTGGGGCTTCCCTCAGGGGCGGGGCTCCCTCGGGGTGGGGGGGGGCGAGGGGTCAGAGTGCAGAGGGGACTAGAGGAGCCCAGCTCCCTGGCCCCAGAGGCCTGTGGGCGTCAGGACGCGGTAACCGGGACACCGTGCGGGCTGTCTCTACATCAGGGCTGCCAGTGTAATGGCTTCCTCACGCTGTGCCACACAGCCAGGGCGTGGCATCGCCCGCCCAGGAGTGGGGAGAGGACTGGCTGGCCACATCTGGGAGCCCCAGGCTGCTCAGCCAGAGGGCCCCTCACCAGCTCGAGCCGCCGTGTCTGGTGGAGAGCAGGCGGGGTTCTCCACGGTGAGAGGTGCAGGGCAGCTTTACGAGGTGGGCTTCACAAAGACGCCCCTTCACAAAGGAAGAGAGCCCTCCACCTCCTGCAAGCCTCCTGGGCAGCGGGCAAGGCTCTCTGCCTTGTGGTCAGTGTCCAGCTCGGCCAAGGACACCGCAGGCTCTTTGATGGGTGGGATGGGGAGAGATCTGGGGCCTGCCTATGCTTTGTGGGGGCCTGTACTCTGAGCCTGAAGAAACGGGGATGAGGGGCAGGGAAGGGAGTTTGGAGGGCCGCACGCTCTCGTCACTGCTCTCGGTCAACCAGCAAACCACCAGGGCCACTCTGTGCAGCAGGGAGAGGCTTTCCATGCTGGCATGCCCCCAAGCAGTGTGCTGGGCGCCACCTTTGTTTGTCCCAAACGAGTCCACCGCCAGCCGCTCCTTCCACGTCTGCCCCGGGCAGTGTGGGGGTGTCCATGCCAGTGCCTCGGCCCTCCACACACCCACCGGCTGTGCCAGGGAGACCCAGCGCTGGTCCCATCTGCTGACACGCCCCTTGGTTGCTGTCATGCGGACGTTGCCTGAGTCTCCATTGGATCTTAATTTGGGAAGCCAGGGCCGGGGTCCCCAGCACCCGCATATGAGGCCACGTGGGAGAGGACCGGGCAGGAGGGGCTGGGACACTGCTTTGGGGCTCCCGGGCAGCCACATGCCATCCTCCACAGACTTTCTCGGGGTCCTCAGGCCAGATCTGGGTCTCCGGGCTGCAGAGGCCTTGGCCCCAAAGGCGCTGAGAGTCGCAGCCCTAACAGACGGAGTCGTGCGCTGAGCCGCTTCTGTCGTGTCCGACTCTGAGTCCGTGGACTGCACCCTGCCAGGTTCCCCTGTCCGTGGGATTCTCCAGGGAAGAACACTAGAGTGGGCTGCCATCTCCTCTCCAGGGGATGTTCCCCACACAGGGATCGAACCCGCATCTCCTTACATCTCCTGCACTGGCAGGCAGGCAGTCTTCAGGATAGCGATCCCTGGGAAGCCCTTACGGACAGGGAGGCCACCCTAACGGACGGCAGCCTCACCAGAATGTGGCCTCATTCTCGCCAGGAAGAGAGGCTCAGGGAGGGAGGGTAACCTGCTCAGAGTGGCGTCTGTGTTTCACGAGTAGCTGAGCTGAGACCAGGACCGCTGCCTCAACTCCCCAGACACTGGGAGGACCAAATGCTGATGACAGCCGCTGTTGTTGAGCACCTACTATGTGCGGGGCACAGCACCAGGTGCTGCCACGAAGTTGCTCGTAAGCACGTGGCGCATGCCTCACCGTGGGCCTGCTGCTCTGCTGTAGGCAGGGGGCTCAGAGAGGCTCTGCAAAAAGCTTGTCTGAGGACGCACAGCGAGGGCTGCCGGGACTGGAGTCTGGGCCCCGCCTTCCCGTGTGCTGGGCTCAGCTGGGCTTTCCTCGCCTCCACCGGTGGGACAGCCCCCCCCCAGGCCGGCCCAGCCCGAATGCCACTGGCTGTGCATCCCAAGCCTGTCTTGTCTGCACTGGGCTAACCCCCTTCCCATGCGCCTTCCCACCCTCTGGGGACTTTGAGGCCGGGCGTGTGTCCCAGCCATCTGTACAGAGAGGGTGTACGGACAGTCGATGGGATGCACAGCCCGTGTTCCAGGCAGGCAGTGGGGGCTGTGATCTCGGGGGCAGGGCTTCCGTGGGGCCGGAGGGATGTGGGGGTGGGGACCCAGGGCCCCCTGGGCGTCGCAGCCTTGCCCTTGCTGGCTGTGCAGCTTTGGGCTGGTTCCTGGCCTCCCTGTGCCTCCATGATGACACCTGTGCAAAGCCCTGAGAAGCCCAGCACACAGAGCCGCTCAGCGTGTGCTAACCTGCTGCTTCAGCTTGGTGGGACAGACTGACAGGGGGGACGTGCTCCTAAGGTGCCCCCCAGACTGGGGGGGCATGCCCCTAAGGTGCCCCACCAGACTGGGGGGGGGGGCGTGCTCCTAACGCGCCCACCAGACTGGGGGGGCCGTGCCCCTAAGGTGCCCCACCAGACTGGGGGGGCATGCCCCTAAGGTGCCCCACCAGACTATGGGGGGAGGCGTGCTCCTACGGTGCCCACTTTCCAGGTGGCAGGGCAGGAGGCGGGGACATCCCAAGGTGGTCCAGCCAGGATTGGAGCCCAGCCTTCAGAGGTCACGCTCTCGGCCGTCCCAGCCATGACCTCACTGCAGGGTTGCTGGGGACGTTCCAGGTCCTGGGCGCCCCTGGAGGCTGGACAGCTGTGAGACAGCCAGTGAGGTGTAGCCTGGCTTGGGGAGGGTTAGGGAGGGAGAGGCTGGAGCAATGAGGTCGCTGAGGAAGCCGGCGGGGAGGAGGGATGGAAAACCCGAGGGATCTGGACTCGGTTTCTTTGGGGGTTGGGAGAAACCTGGGGATTCTGGGATGGGACTTGTCTCCAGGCAGGGGGTTCAGCCCATTTCAGTGGAGGGTCAGAATCAGCAGAGGCCCAGCAGCTTGGGCCCCCAGACCACGCCCACTCTAGAAGGGATGTCAGGGGTTCTCAGGGACTTGCACCCATGAGTACAGGGTAGGCAAGGCCTGGTTTCCCTGTTCCCTGTTCTGGCCAAGAACACGGGGCCCTGTGTTATCCACCTCCAGAGAGTTATACCCAGTGAATCAATTTTTATTCAGCACTGAGTACAGTCAGGCTCTGCTCCAGACACTTGGGTTCATCCAGGGACGAAACAGGCACAAAAGTTGCCCTGTGGGGCCTCTGTGCCCGTGGACCTGTGCAGTGTTCAGCCTCTGCAACTGCATGTGAGTTGCACGGAGGCCCTGTGGTGAAGCCCCAGCTCGAGTGTGCAAGCATCCCAGCAAGCAAGGACAGGGCTCTGGTTTGGGGAAGCCCCCTGAGAACCTGAGCAGCGGCTGTTGTCAGTGTGCGGAAGGATGGTGGGAGGGAAGGTGCTCACTGCCCGCCGTGGTCTTTCTGGAGGCTGCAGCCTGGCCCCTGTGTTCCGTGCCTGCCTGTCCTGGACTCGGCTCCTCCCAGCGTGGCTTTGAAATCCAACCTCTGGCCTCAGATGAACTGGCACTCATTCCTCTGCAGGCTGTGGGTGGTGCTTACTGAGGGGAGGTGGGCCAGGTCACTTGTGGTCTCTCCAGACCAGACTGCTCTGTCCAACCTTGGGACAGTTTTCCAGGGAGCAGGAGGACAGACAGGAATCCCAGCTGGGGTGGGGGCTGTTTGGTAGATCCTCACCACCATCCATCCTTCTGTGACTGGCAGAAAGACCTCACCTCCGGGGTTGTCTTGAAGATTCAGCTTCACAAGGCTTTGCCCCTCCCGCACCCCAGCAAAGGCAGGCCGGTCCTCTTCCCAGCTTCTGGAGAGGCCGGGCGAATAAAGAGCCCTCCCAGCCAACAACGGGCGAGGCTCCAGTCCCTCCCTGGGCACCACTGAATGGGAAGAGACGGGTGTAGAGCGTCCGCCACCCACAGCCCCCATGAGGAGAGGGTTAGGGTCCCTGCCAAGAGACTGCCCATGAGAAGATAGCCTGCAGCCCACCCAGAAGGAGCTCTGGGAGATGCCGTGCAGAGCTGAGGGGTCCTGGACACAGTGACCAGGAGGGTTAAGGGCTGAGACCCGCCCCCCGGATCATGACATTCATTCCCTGCTCATCCTTCAGGGGGCAAGAGGAATCCAGTCCCCACCTTCCTGGGTCTCCGGGGGTGCGGCCAGGAGCCNGCCTTGTTTAAAACCTAACAAAGCTCCAGTAAAGCAGAGAGGTGCCACCTGAGGAGCGTGGGAGGGGAGTGTCCCTCCAGATGGGAGGAGGCGGGCTTGTTGGCTCAGTCAGAGCCTCAGGAACCTCAGGTCGGTGGAGGCTTCTCCTTTCTGTTGGGGCTGGCCTCAGTTTTTTTGGCATCAAGTGTCCTCTTTCAGAGCCTGATGGACCCCACGATATATCTTCCAGAGAGATGAGTGTGTTCATAGCACAAACCTTGGGCATCTGACGGTTGGTTTATGGACTTTCTGTACCCAGTTGGTGAGCGCTGACTAACAGGCTCTGCTCTGCTGGCAGTGAGGTCATCACAGGCCTGCCAGACCACCTGGGTTTGGCTTGGTGTTTCCTTCAACTGGCTTTTGGGTTTCGTGGCCCACAGCGAGGTAATAGGGTTCTGTGTAAGAGCACTAGTTCTGCCCTAAATCAGAAAACTGAGTAAAGCTGTCTTTGAAGCTCCTCTAAGCGTTGTGGGTCAATGGCTTTAGAATAGCCAGCCCTGCGTGGACGGGTCATAGAGGACATGCCCACACACGCAGTTCACAAGTCTCCATCCCACATAACCGCACACAGCCAGCAGACGCCACCTGCCCCATCTCCTGCCTGGAGTTCCTGCCACCAGCGCACCCCCCACCCCTGCGGCCTGCAGTTGCTATGACAACCGATGGCTGGTTCTGGTCTCAGGATGCTGTACCTGGGCCTCATGGAGCTCCTCTGGGGCCCAGTATGCAATGGACATCCCAGCAGGTGTGGGGGGGACAGTTGCCATGGCAACATACAAGCCGAGCCCACCCGGGTCTCGCCTTCTTAGCCTGGTCTCTCTGTCAGCCGGGAGCTGGCCTCTGACTTCACCAAGTCCAGTTTCAGACTGAGTCCTGGATCAGGTGCTTCCTCCTGCCCCTCCAGCTGGAAGCCCACCCCCACTCCCAGCTGACCTCTTCCTGACCAGCCAAAGTGCAGAGAAAGCAGACATTCTCTTAAGGCCACGCAGCGAGTCCTGAAGAGAACCCAGGGCCCCCAGCACTTGAGAATAGGGACGCCCCCAAGGGTCCTGGATGGTTGGGGCTGCCAGGCCCCCCGGAATTGACCAGGACCCCAGGACAGAGGTCCTGGGGCTGAGCCATGAAGGGACCTTGGTCCTGGGCATGGAGAAGGAGACCTCCACCCAGCACCGCCCCCCGGGGTTCTGTGGGCCAGGGCGAGTGTGACTGCCAGCCTGGATCTGGCAGACCTCAAGCGGGCAGGACAGGCATTTGGGCCCCAGGGTGTGCCTGGACAGGTAGGAGGGGCGGCACCCCCTTCCCGATGTCCATACCCGCTGCGGGACCCCCGCTCCAACTCCGCCAGGACCCTGGGCTTCCCGCTGTGGGGCTCCACACTTGTTGGAACCACATGCTACTGTTCAGTAAGTCCCCAAAACAGCAAAACTGGCAGGCAGATGTGAGTGCCAGCCTGTGCTTCAATCCTGACCCCACAGCAACCTGCAGGGTGGTCTCCTGGTTAAGCGTGTTTCTCTGTAATACAAAGACAGTGACAGTGCGGGATTTGGAGGGGTTGATGGAACACGCCCACCCCATCTCTCAGGGGTCCCTGGCAACAGCAGGTGCCGAGTGGCAGTGAGACCCCTGGCCCGCGGCTCACAGGCACCCACGGCCCTTGCTGATTGCCACGGAGGAGAGGCACAGTCGGCCCAGGCAGCTTCAACAACCAAAGTGTATTTTTCATGGGTCTGGAGGCTGGGAAGTCCAAGGTCAGGGTGCTGGCCGTTTCAGTTCCTGGTGGGAGCTCTCATCCTGGGGACAACCGTCTTCGTGCCATGTCCACACACACCTCAGAGGAAGCAAGCACCCTGGTGCCTCTACTTATAAGGCACAAGTGACCCGCCCTTGTGACCTAATGACCTCCCAAATGCACTACCTTCAAGCACGTCACACTGGGGATCAGTTTCAGTTTGTGAATTTGGGGGGACGTCAACACACAGTCTGTAATGGAGGGCTTACAATTTAGCTGGAGGGAAAGGACCTCTCTGCCTTGGATGTGACTGGGCAGCATTTGTCTATCCGCCCCCCTGACTATAACAGGTAGAGAGGAAAGTTCAAGTTCAGTGTGGCATGTAGTCAGAGAAGGCTTCCTAGAGGAGATGGCCCTGAGGCTGGGCCTTGAAGGGTGAATTGGAGTTGAATTCATATCAGTCAGTCAGTTCAGTCGTTCAGTCGTGTCCGACTCTTTGCGATCCCATGAATCGCAGCACGCCAGGCCTCCCTGTTCATCACCATCTCTCAGAGTTCACTCAGACTCACGTCCATCGAGTCTGTGATGCCATCCAGCCATCTCATCCTCGGTCGTCCTGCCCCAATCCCTCCCAGCATCAGAGTCTTTTCCAATGAGTCAACTCTTCGCATGAGGTGGCCAAAGTACTGGAGTTTCAGCTTTAGAATCATTCCCTCCAAAGAACTCCCAGGGTTGATCTCCTTCAGAATGGACTGGTTGGATCTCCTTGCAGTCCAAGGGACTCTCAAGTCTTCTCCAACACGAGAAGGCATTGGGAAGAAGGGCAGATCCAGGTGGGATTCAGCCTGGACCAGAGGATGGGTAGGAGAGCATCCAAGCCAAGCTCCGAGTCTGCCTGTTGGTTGGCACTGCCCTCCACGGTGGTCGATAACCAGGGTGGTGGGGGGGACAGTCCTTCCCTGGGAGGCCATCAGGTCACCGAGTCAGAGCTGCGCACTTCTGCCCACCGTCGTGAGGTTCTGGCTTTATGGGGGGTCCCGAGTATCTGCTCAGAGGAGGAGGGGAGCCCCAGTGTCTGGCTGTGCACGCCGGGCCCCCACTGAGGAGCGGAGGGCCCGTGTTCTAGCCCCGGGGTCAGGACACGCGGCGAGCATCCGGGAGTCGGAGCCAGAGGCCGCAGCCCAGCCGCAAGTCACCTTCCCTCCCAGGTCAGCAGCCCTCCGGCTACGGTTTCCATGTGGAGGCCTGCACACCCTGAGCAGCCAGCCCCCAAGGCGGGGGCCTGCACCTTCCCAGCCCTGGAGAGCCCGGCCCTCCAGGGGGGCTCCCACCTCAGCCCCGGGCCCTGGGGCCTCTGGCCTGGCCCCCACATCACACGACGGCAGGCTCACTCCCGCATCGGTGTGCCGGCCCAGGATGGGGCATTACCAGGAGCAGGGGCACCCCACCCTCCAGCAGATACACAGCCAGAGGCACAGGGGGACCTCGGCCTCGGCTCCACCCCCGGCCTTCCGTTTCCTGGGCCCCATCTTCCAACACAGGCGGATGACAAGCCTCTCTTCTGGGTCCTGACCTGTGACCTTGAGCCCATGAGCAAACCCCCAGCCCAAAAGTTCAGGGAGCCCCCAGGCCAGGGAGGCTGAGCCAGGGCCCCGCAGAGTCCACAGAAATGTCTCAAGCCCTGGAAAGCTGAGGCTGGGAGGAAGTGAGTGGGTCAGTCTGGGAGGGCTTCCTGCACGAGGTGTGAGCCAGCTGGGGCTCCCACGCTGGGTCACTGTGTCCACCGGCTGCTTTTCTCCTCTAGTAGGAAGCAGTCCACCCACCCTGGAGGGCAGGACTGCCCGGTGCAGGAGAGGTCGTGAGGACTTCTTGCCCACTTGTGCCAGAAGCCCCCAAGGTATGCAGCGCAGAGACGGGGAAGGAGACGGTCTCATCTGTGACTCGTCTCGAGGTCACAAGGACGGGAGCTTTCCACAGGGGCAGGGAGAGGGCCTGCTGGCCCCTGGGCCCAGGACTGCAGGGACCCGCGGGAGGTGGGGGGAGGGGGGGGAGGTGTGGCTGGGAGCCGTCCTGGGGCCTGGCTGCTGTTCCTGCCCAGCTGCGCTGTCTCACCACGGGCACCAGAGGTCACCGCTATTGACAGCCGCGCACATCTGCTCTGAGTCACGCACCCGTTCACTCCGCCGCTGGTCATTCTCCAAGTATTCCAGAGAGCCCGCTGTGCACAAAGGGCGGTGGTGGGTTCTGGGAAAAGCTCATGGTCGGTAGACCAGCCGAGGGTGGATCCTTGGGAATCACAGATCGGTGGATGAAGCCTGCGGGATGCCAGGAAATTATCACATCGGCTGCAGAAAAGTGCGTAGGGAGTCAGGAGAGGCATGCAGAGGAGGGCCCGTGGCCGCAGGAAGGGCTGGGGAATGGAGGGCCTAGTCGCCTCTCCCAGGGGCTTCCCAAGCTTGCCTCACGGCAGCCCCGAGCCCAGAGCCACACAGGCCGCAGTCCCTGGAGTGGTCTAGGCCCCCTCTCTGTCACAGGCCCGCTTCTGCTCCAGCGGCAAATCCCTACGGCTTCAGCGTGTGCCCAGAGTTGGCCACTCCTCCCCGCTGCCAAGGCACCCGCCCTCCCCTCAATTTTTGCAGCCCTGTCTGCCAGGAGCCTGGCCCAGAAGCCATGGGACCCTCCCCAGGGGAGCTGCCCATGCCGGTCCTCTGCCCCAAGACAGCCGGGGCCCCCACCTCACTGAGCCGAGGCCGAGCGGTGACCACTATGGCTTCCGCCACGTCCCGACCTTGACCCTGTCCTTGACGCTGTCCTCTCCAGCAGACTGTATCTGATCCCTGATTCTCCGGACGCACCAGGCACACCCTGCCCCTGGGCCTTTGCACAGGCTACAGCCACTGCCTGGAGGAGCCTCCCCAGACACCCAGAGACTGAGCCCTCTCTTTGGAGCTTTCCTCAAACGCGCTTCCCCAGCACAGCCTCCCTGGGCCACCCGGCCACACGCTCGCCCTGCCCTCAGCCGCTTCACGCGCCCTGTCCCGGGTCTGTTCCTGCTCCTCAGCGCTTCCCAGCAGCTAGCCTCCTGCCTGTTGCCTGTTCCTCCTGTTTAACTGGACATCTCAGGAGAATATGTTTCCATCTGCGTGTCCCCGGTGAGTCCCAGCGCCTGTTGCGGCAGGCTTCGGAGGCGCTGGGCGGGCGTGAGGGGCAGGGGCAGGCTGTCCTGCCCTATCCGAGACTCCGCTGTGCCGCCCGCCGCCCGTGCGGCCTGCAGCCTGCCCACGGGTGTGCTCTGGGCGCCCAGAAAGTCCCTGCTGAAGGGGAAGGACACGGTGTGGTGGCGTGGCGGGACAAGGGCAGAAGGACAAGGGCTCAGTGGCGGCAGGGCTTTCAACAGAGGCGGGGAGTTGGGCGGGGATGAGCTCAGCACAGGGGCTGCAGGGGCCCTGAAAGGTGGGGCGGGCCCCCAGGTCCCGACAGTGGGCGCAGGAGTTGAGAGGAGGCCCCTCTGCTCAGCCCTCAGCCCTCGAGCAGCCGAGTGTGCACTCACCTGCCCACTCCCCTACCTGAGTCCCACTTCTCTCAAGGTCACCCTTCAAGGTCAGTCAGGCGGGGGCATCCTAGCCCCCTTCCCAGCAGAGACCCTCTCTCAGACGGAGGGGCAGGGCACGCGGTTTCCGGTCACCGGTGGGGGACGGAGCGTCACACCATGTGCCTGTCCCTGGCCGCAGGCTCGTGTCTCTATTCTTCAAACAGCTCTACGGCGTCAGTCAGCTGATGCGGTCAGCCCACTGACCCCACCCCCACTGGAGAGGCTGCCGT
This sequence comes from Litocranius walleri, assembly GCA_006410535.1. NCBI lineage: Eukaryota > Metazoa > Chordata > Mammalia > Artiodactyla > Bovidae > Litocranius > Litocranius walleri. The sequence continues at coordinate 1,556,113 of SJYG01000624.1, read as the reverse complement.
GCCTCGGCAGAGAGCAGGGTGAGGATGAGCGGTCTGGGGGCCTGGAGACAGGGGCCATCATGATTGCAAATCAGCCTCCTTCCCACGTCCCCTCTGGAGCCTGCACAGGGCCCAGTCCCCTCCACAGGCCACCATGCCGTCCGCACCCACTCCCCGCCCAGCTGGGCCCCTGCCTCCCGGCACAGCCCCTCGCCATGGCCTCGCCATGGCCCCGCCTGGCCATCGGCCTGTCAGTGGGGAGAGGCTGGGAGGGCCCTGGGCTGGCGCTGGCGTGCATGACAGGGCAGAGCCTCTTTTTAGGAACCACTCTGCATGTATTGGCTTTATCGACTGATGCTGGAATGGCTGTTGCCACGGCAGCGAGCGCTCCCACTGCAGTGGAGGCTGGTGGGGAACTCAGGAGCCGTGAAAGGAACGGAGAGCGCGGAGGGAGGGAGCGAATGTGAGTCCCAGGATGATGCTTTAAAGGGACCTCCCCACGGCCCCGGCGAGCCCCTTCAGAGAGGGACAGGGGAAGGGGGGTGGGCGGACAGACGAGGACCAGCCCGCGGACTCAGCACTGAATTGGCCCAGAAGTGTCTTCCATCTTGTAGACTGACAGGTGGTGCTTCACGCAGAGGGAGGGGGAGGCAGGCTCGTGTGTCCTTTCTGGAAAACACTCTTTTCTAGAAGAAGGTGAGGTTTCAGGAGCCGATTATTGAGGGAAGGGATGGACTTGGGGTCCGGGGCATATGATACCCCTTGAGAGGAGACACAGGAATGAAGAGAGGGGCCGGGACCTGGCGGAGACACAGGAGCCAGTGAGCGAGTGAGGGCAGCTTCGAGGAAGGGGCTCTGGCCTGCGCAGGGGGCACCAAGACCAGGAGGGCACGGGCAGAGCCACAGCCAGAGCGAGGCCAGACCAGGCAGGGAGGAGGGGGCCCGCAGACAGGGTGCGGAGATGCTGGCCGGACTGATGAGCGCAGCCGGGCCTCTGTCCACAGTGGCACCCAGGCTGGGACGGGCCACGGCGCCAACCCGGCAGTGGGGCAGCCAGGCCGCCCCTGTTCGCCTCGGAGGAGACGGAGTCTGTGTGCGCAAACACAGCCACCTGGGGCAGCAGGGCGCAGTGTCCCCAGACTCTCGAGCTGCTGGTCTCAGGGACGGTGAGACCCCTCATGACTGAACTCGCTGTGTGTGCAGGCTGAAGACCTCTGGGGGAGGCGGGGGACTTGGGAGGCTGTTGTGATTTCAGGAAAAGTGGCTCGTGTCAGGGAAGGGCAGGCTTGTCACCCAGAGCTTTGGTGCTGACAGTGGCACTGAGTCCCATCCTCCAGCTGGAAGGGTCTGGGCTTGAGCACACATGTCTCCCGTGTGCCTGGGGGGAAAGACCTTCCAACCAGCCTCCTTCTCTGCGCAGGCCTGGAGGCCCGTCTCCGCAGTGCCCTCTGCTGCGGAACCATCTAGTGAACTCGCACCCGCTCTGCCCCCACCCTGCTGCTGGGCACCCCCACCTCCAGCTCCATGCCCCCCTGGTCTGAACCCTTCTCTACTTATGCTGATGCTACTCCAGAAAGCTTCCAGAGTTCCTTCACGCGCCCTCCCACCTGCCGTACCCGCCCACATGCACTGGGGCCGCCCAAGTATGTGCTGGAGTTGGGGTCACAGCAGCAGGGTGAGGTTCAGAGCCCCCTCGGTCCTGGAAAGAGCACTGTGCGCCTCTGTCCGCCTGCACGGGACACGCTGCTGGGCCTGGGTGCCGTTTCCCAGGAACGGGGGCAGCCTAGTCCGGGTCACGTTCATTATTCTGCGGGTTCTGCCGGACGCTGAGCTCCCGAGGCCAGCGCTGCCACCTTTCTGTTTCTCCAAGGCCCAGTCAAGGGTCCATGTCTCAGCAAACCCTTCTGCCTGAGCCGTCTGTGGCCAGCGCGTCTACACCGCCACAGGCCTTGGACCTGCAGGCTGACGTGTCTGGGTCAGGCCCCGGGACCCTGCCAGCACCCAGGAGCCTTGCAGGGAGCAGGCCCGGAGCCCCAGACTTGGGCCTCCAAACCCAGGCCACCATCTGCTCCACCAAGGTGCTGGGAGCCAGCTGCATCTGAGCATGGGAACCGGCTGGGGGCGGAGGGGGCGGGGTGACAAGCAGGAACAGAAACGCCTCTGGCACAGGCAGGCTGAGCCTCGGGCCGAGTGAGGGCCAGGAGGCAGCAGCAGGAGCCTCGAGGTCTGGGGGTGCCTGGGGCTGCAGAGATGGAGGGTGGGGATGGGGTGGCTCCCAGGGCCCCCCTTTCTCCCATCCCTCTCTCTCCTGCCTGAGGACTGTTTGCTCAGGCAACTTGGTCCTGACCGGTGAGGCCAGGGAGGGTGGGCAGTGTCGGGTCTCCTGAAGACCAGGGCAGCCTTCAGCCTCCATCCCTGCACACTGTCCTCTTCCTGCGGCGGGTGGGGGCGGCTAGGAAAACATCTTTTTATTGGCTTTGCAGGCCCCACCACTGCTCGGGCAGGTGAGAGAGAGGCCAGGGCCGATTGGTCCTAATGCCCTGGGTTTGATGGCGCTCTTCCCAGGTCCGGTCCCTTTAACTCTGAGGCAGGTACTGCAGTCCCGGGAGAGAAGCCGGAGACCCAGGGGCTGCAGTGACTTTGACAAGGTCACGCAGTCAGACCCAGACACCAAGATCAGCCCCCTTCTCCAGCGCCGGAGGCCCCTCCCCAGTCCACGAGACCAATCTCTCCAAGCCGCCCCGGCCCCGTCCTCCGGAGGCGTCCCCACCTCAGGAGGGCAGCCTTGAGCCTCGCAGAGGACGAGAGGTGGGGCGCGAGCGCCCCAGACAGGGGGCGGGGAGCCGGCGCCCCGACGCGGCTTCTCCACCCCTCCCGGCGTCTCCCCCAGGCCCGCTCAGCCCACTGTCCCTCTGAGTCCCTAGACGCCCAGCCTCAGCCCCCTTTACCTGCACTCTCCCGCCACCGCCTCAGCAGACCCTCCCACCGCCCCTGCCCCCCGGGCGCGGCAGGGGACCCTCCGTGCCCCAGATCCTGCCCGCTCTGCGCCGAAAGCGAGGAGAAAACCGGGTCGAATCCCTCATCCCCACACCCCTCCGCCCCTGGATCTCGGCTGCAGACACCACCCCCTCCCGAGCCAGAAATAGACTCTCGCGCCCAGCTCCGCGCGCGCGCACAGCCCTCCCCTCCGCCGCCCTCCCCCTCCTTCCTGCGCCCCGAGTCGCAGCCCGCAGCCTCCGCTCCCGCTGGCGGGCGGCTCACGGCCCGCGGGACCCACCGGCCCGGCGGGCAGGGGCCCGGGGTCCGCGCCGGGCATCCCGAGCGCCGGCGAGCTTCTGGGCGTGTGTTTCTCTTTGATCGATTTAAAGATTTTAATT
>SJYG01000624.1:1501077-1551657 GCA_006410535.1 Litocranius walleri | reverse complement strand
CCTCCCTGCCCCTCCCCCGCACCCCCCCAACCCGCCCCCGGTGCCTGCAGACGCCCGGATCGTCCATGCGCTCCTCTCGGGCAGAATGCTGGGCGGCAGCGTCAAGAGCGCGCAGCCCGAGGTGGAGCTGAGCAGCGGCGGCGGCGAGGGCGCGGACGAGCCTCGGGGCGCGGGACGGAAGGCGGCGGCGGACCGCAGAGCCATGCTGCCCCAGCGCGCCAAGGCGCCCGGCGGCGGCACGGCCAAGGCCGGCGCGGCGGAGCTCAAGGTCTTCAAGTCCGGCAGCGTGGACGGCCGAGTCCCCGGCGGGCCGCCCGCCTCCAACCTGCGCAAGCAGAAGTCGCTCACCAACCTCTCGTTCCTCACGGACTCGGAGAAGAAGATGCAGCTGTATGAGCCCGAGTGGAGCGACGACATGGCCAAGGCGCCCAAGGGCTCGGGCAAGGGCGGCCCCAAGGGCCGCGAGGCTCCGCTGATGTCCAAGACGCTGTCCAAGTCCGAGCACTCGCTCTTCCAGGCCAAGGGCGGCCCGGCGGGCGGTGCCAAGACCCCTCTGGCCCCGCTCGCGCCTAGCCTGGGGAAGCCAAGCCGGATCCCGCGCGGCCCCTACGCCGAGGTCAAACCGCTCAGCAAAGCTCCCGAGGCTGCCGTGAGCGACGACGCCAAGTCGGACGACGAGCTGCTCTCCAGCAAGGCCAAGGCTCAGAAGGGCTCCGGGCCCGCGCCCCCCGCCAGGGGCCAGGAGGAGCGCGCCTTCCTCAAGGTGGACCCCGAGCTCGTGGTGACCGTGCTGGGAGACCTGGAGCAGCTGCTCTTCAGCCAGGCGCTGGGTGAGTCCGCGTCCCGCCCCGCCCCTGTCGCTCCCCGCGCGCGGTCGCGGAAGGCCTGGGGGCGCAGCCTCCCTCCGCTGCCCCCTCCCCGCTGCGGGGCTCTGCGGACCCCAGGCGGGCTGTGCCGGGACACTGCGCCCAGACGGGCCCTACTGGCCCATCCCCAGGTGCGTGTGTCCGAAGTGCGCCTCGGCAGCTATGGAAGTCCCCGGGCCGGAGCCCCGGCTCGCCGCCGGCCTATCAGAGGTGAGGCTGGACAATGAGGTGCCGGCCTTAGCTTCTCAGAGACGGGGCGCATCAGCTTCCTGGAATCTTAAAGCCTAGCGTCCTCATCTGGCAAAACCTGGGGGCTGGTGGAGACCGGGCTGTGGTCGTGGTCTGTTCTGGGCTGGAGCACATCGCCGGGGGAGCGCCGGGCGGGAGCTGGGGTAGAGGCCAGATGCGGGGGACAGAGGTGAGCGGGGTTCCGCCGCGGAGCAGCGTGGAGGCTCCGCTTCCTCTGGATCCCCGGCGGGAGCGCGCGTCGGATTTCCCGGGTGTGGGTGTTTTGGCCGGGAGACGCTCCTGGGGCCTGGGGGCCGGCGGGCAGCCAGCTGCGCGCATCTGGACGCGCGTCCTGTACCTCGGCCCGGCTGTGGCCCGCACCCCACCCCACCCCCGGTATTCAGCGCGTGAGGAGAGGTCTGGGGATCACGCGGAGACTCCCCGCTGACCGGGAGGCCTTATTCTTTCGGCTAACGGGGCCGGCCGGGCGGGGAGGAGGAACAAAGCTCGCTGGCGCTGGAAGCGCGGAGAGCTGCTCCATTGTTCTCCGACCTGAGGAGCCTGAGCGGCAAACCCGGCGCAGGCCCGGGGCTGCGCCCGCTCTCCCCGGACGCAGCGCCCTGCGGGGGGAGGCGGCCGCGAGGCGCGGGGCAAGGTGGTGCCCCCGGGGGCCGGCACGGCCGTGCCCGGGAGCACAGCGGCGAGGCCCGGGGCTGGAGGCCGCCCGCGCTCCGCGGACTCGCTGCGGTGGCGGCGGGGACGTGGTCCCCCGGGCTGAGGGACCCGGCTTCCTGGGTCCCCACGAGCCGCCGCTCCGCCGGGGGCTGCGGAGGGGCGTGTCCCTGCGGGGGCGGGGCCGGCGGGCTGCGGCCCTCGTGACGGACAGGCCGCGGCGGGGCGCGTGGGGGCGGGCGGGGCGGGGGCTCGGCCGCGGCCGGGGGAGGCCGCGCTGCAAGCACTGGTTGGCCGCGACCTTCCCGGGACCCTGAGGGCCTGCTGGGCCGGGGTGCCGGCCCCCGGCAGGGCGGGCTTGGATTCAGGGGCTTGCGGAGGAGGCCGCGTACGGGCTCTGCAGTGGGCGGGGGGCTGCTGCCGCTAAGGCGCTCCAGGCGTGTCCGACTCTGTGCGACCCCACAGCCAGCAGCCCACCAGGCTCCCCCGTCCCTGGGATTCTCTAGGCAAGAACACTGGAGTGGGCTGCCAGGCTGGACACCCGCAAAGCAGGAGGCGCGGGGGCCTTGAAGGCCTGGCCTCTGCAGGGACCCTTGGGGCGCGGGTCGGGTCGAAAGTCGAGGGGCCACCTCATCCCCCACCCCGTGACGAGCGCTGCCCGCAAAGAGCTTACAGTCTAAAGGGGCGACACAGATGATCAAGGAGAAAAGCAAGTAATTCCAGGCCAAAAGGAGGGCTGTGGAGAAAATGGGGGTGCAGGAGAGGGCCTGGGAGGTGAAGACCTTTCTCGGCCCCTCGGAAAAGGGGCTGTTGAGTTGTGACTGAGGCAGAGAAGGCGCAGGGCTAAGGGGTGTCGGGCTGAGGGGGGTGGGACAGAGCATGGGAAGGTTAACCTGTCTGGAGGAGGGAAGGGACAGGCGATCAGAGGGCAAGGCCCACTTTCAAGGTCAGGGCTCCCCAGGCCTGCGAGTCCCTGAACTGCCCAGGACCGGGCTGCCTGCCCGAGGCCCTTCTCAAGAGACGGTGACCGCAGAGACCCTGACACAGTCCTGAAACTGGTGGGGGAGGGGCGTTCGGAGAGAGCAGGGCTGAGCACCCGCCTGTCTCAGAGAGGAGGGCCGTCGGGAGATGGAGGGTCAGAGCCTGGCCCGGGATGCGGGAGCCTCTTGGAGTCACCCTGAGCCCGCGGTGGGAGGAGGAATCTGCGGATCCCTGAGTCACAGGTCTGTGTAGGGGGCCTGATGGAAGGAAGGGGGTCGGCAGGTGAAGAGGGGCCTGGCCAACCTCTATATGCTGGGCACAGGCCCCCAGACCGGTCACAGCAGAGCTGGTGGGGGAGAGTGGACGGTGGGGCAAACGTCCTGGACTGACCGCAGGTGGGGCCGATGGGTGGACTGCCCAGGAGAGCCGGGCGTTGAAGAGGGGCTGGGGGCGTGGGGGGCGCAGGTGATGCCAGGCGCAGCTGCTGTTGCGAGTGGGGTGAGGGGACCCCAGAGCCCACGGAGGTGCATGGGTTGTCAGGCACCTCCAGGTGGTGGTGAGACACAGGTTCCACACCTGTGAGCTCAGCGTTGGGACACGCCCACCCTGGGACTGTCCCAGACCCCGGGAGCTGCCCAGCCAGTTCCTGGGGAGGCAGGGAGGCAGCCCACATGAGAGCCTTTCTGAAACGAAAGGCAATGAAAGCTGATCATGGCTTCCCAGAAGTCAGCTGGGGCCCAGATGGTCCAGGCGGGCGCCCTGCCCGTCCCTTGCTCTAGGAGCTGCCAAAGAATGAGGGTCCCACTGGGAAGGCCTGGAAACTTAGAAGGCTGGGGGGTGAGCGTCCGGAGGAAAGGGGCCCATTGTAGGGCTCAGATGCCGTTGGGCAGTCCACCGCAGACTCCTCCAGGGTCCCTACCTCCCAGGCGAAGGTCGGAGCCGGCCTGGGGCGGGGCCGCTGGCAGTCTGCAGTCTGCCGCCCTGTGCAGACGTCCTGAGCTCCGGGGCCTCCTCTTCGGCTCAGGTTCCCTACTTGGGAAGGGGGCTCCCCTAAGGGTCAGGACCAGGGAGGGGCGCAGATTGAGGGCAGCAGATCTTGATGATGCACCCTCCCACCCCCCCTACCCCCCGGCCTGAGAGCCGGTGCTGAGAGCAGTGCACACGCAGCCCCATCCAGACCTCCAGTCGGCCAGCAGTTGACTCCCTTGGAGGCACCCCCTCCTCAGCCCTCCAGGTGCTGAGGAGCCTAGACAGCTGGAGTTCCTGCTCCCACCTCCTCGGAAGGCGTCTGGACCCATGTGAGGGGTTGCCATGACAGCGGCTAGGCCCTTGGAGGCACTGGCCAAGCAGAGCAGGGGAAGGAAGTCAGGAAATTGTGTCTCTAAGCCAGTGGGTTGATGTGGGGTGTTTCGGGGGCGGGGCTTACTCTAGAGGCTGCCTTCAGGGATGCGTGAATGGGGGAGGGAACCGACTTCTCCAGCGGAGCTTTTCTTTTTTGTTCATCCCACTGGGCGGGTGGAGAGTTCTGGGGAGTCCTCCCAGCTCCGACGCCTGGGCAGACGGCTGTGTGTGCAAGCTCGCCCATAGTCGCGTCCCCGTGCTCCACACACAGGGCTGCGGTGCCCGAGCCTCCCTGGGCGGGGGGAGACGATGCTCCTGGGCTCACAGAGCCGCGGGGAGCCCCGCGTCGTCAGGGGCAGCTGGCGGGACCCTTCCTCCGGGCCCACCCCTCCTGGGCCCTGCCCCTGCCCTTTGGGCCTCCCTGCTCCAGCTGCTGCAGGCCCTGCTCTCCTGGGGCGAGCGCATGGGCTGAGGAGGGCGCCTGGCCGCTGCTCCGCCCTGAGGACAGCATACGTGGAGGGAGGTGCCCAGAGCTCCTGGCAGAGTGGTGGTCAGTCTCCGCCCCAGGCCCGGGCTCCCCGGGGGAGCCTCTAAGGTGGAGTAGAGCCAGGTTGCCCGGAGCCACGGGCTGCTGTCTCGCTGCAGGCCTGTGTCCCCACCCCAGCTGAGGTGGGCGCGGCACAGCGGCCCTGTCCCCCTACTCCCCGCCACCAGCACCAGGGGCTCTCTCTTCTGCAGACCTCCCGCCTCACCCCACCCCGGTGCTCCCTCCACGCACCTGCCCGCGGCTCACAGCCTCTGCCGGTGCTCCCTCCACGCACCTGCCCGCGGCTCACAGCCTCTGCCGGTGCTCCCTCCACGCACCTGCCCGCGGCTCACAGCCTCTGCCGGTGCTCCCTCCACGCACCTGCCCGCGGCTCACAGCCTCTGCCGGTGCTCCCTCCACGCACCTGCCCGCGGCTCACAGCCTCTGCCGGTGCTCCCTCCACGCACCTGCCCGCGGCTCACAGCCTCTGCCGGTGCTCCCTCCACGCACCTGCCCGCGGCTCACAGCCTCTGCCGGTGCTCCCTCCACGCACCTGCCCGCGGCTCACAGCCTCTGCCGGTGCTCCCTCCACGCACCTGCCCGCGGCTCACAGCCTCTGCCGGTGCTCCCTCCACGCACCTGCCCGCGGCTCACAGCCTCTGCCGGTGCTCCCTCCACGCACCTGCCCGCGGCTCACAGCCTCTGCCGGTGCTCCCTCCACGCACCTGCCCGCGGCTCACAGCCTCTGCCGGTGCTCCCTCCACGCACCTGCCCGCGGCTCACAGCCTCTGCCGGTGCTCCCTCCACGCACCTGCCCGCGGCTCACAGCCTCTGCCGGTGCTCCCTCCACGCACCTGCCCGCGGCTCACAGCCTCTGCCGGTGCTCCCTCCACGCACCTGCCCGCGGCTCACAGCCTCTGCCGGTGCTCCCTCCACGCACCTGCCCGCGGCTCACAGCCTCTGCCGGTGCTCCCTCCACGCACCTGCCCGCGGCTCACAGCCTCTGCCGGTGCTCCCTCCACGCACCTGCCCGCGGCTCACAGCCTCTGCCGGTGCTCCCTCCACGCACCTGCCCGCGGCTCACAGCCTCTGCCGGTGCTCCCTCCACGCACGTGCCTGTGGCTCACAGCCTCTGCTGGGGGCTGGGGGTGCGCTGTGTGAGGGGCTCCGGGGAGAGCCAGTCCTGGGTTGGCCAGGCTCATCCCTGCTGCTCTGCAGCCCTCCGGGAGGAAGGAGCCCCTGCCTCCCTCCCTGGGACTTGGGACGCACAGTGAGGGTTGTGCGGTAGAGCCACCCACCTGAAGCTGAAATTACTCCCTCGTAGCATCATAGGCAAGTGGGCGTTCTCTTTACACACTCCCGGTGACAGAGGGCTCACTACTTCATTTCCTGGAAAGCACTCGTTGTTGGAAAGGGTGGTGAGCCGATTTTCTGTCTCCAGAGAACCTCCACTGGCGCGGGGGCACAGACGGGCCCCTGGGTCCTCACAGGTCAGTCCAGCTGCCTCTGGGATGCCTGTGCGCGACTCCTCCCATCTTTCTCCCTTCCCTGTCTTGTCTTTTGGAGTGAGACTCACAGAGGAGGGGCCGAGCTATCCCTTCCGATTCCTGGGCCCCATGGAGCCCAGCCCCCGCCTGGACCCCCACCTCCTGGTAACATCTGCACCCCAGCACCTGGCTGACCTGGGGTCCATCCCATAGCATCCCCCTCAGTCTGGAGGCCTGTGCCGGCGGGCCAGGGGCAGATGGGTGCCAGGGGCAGGTGGATGCCATGGGCAGATGGACGCCAGGGGCAGATGGGTGCTGTGGGCTTCCCACTTGTGCTGGCCGACCTCCTCCCCCCGCATCTGCATTCCCCGGGGGTGCTTGACGTCCCCAGGGCCTGCCCTCACCCACACGGGAAGGCGGGGGGGCCAGGCACAGCTCCCTGGCCCCAGCGGGCAGGCCTTGCTTTATCAAAGAAGCCCCTGGAAGGCTGTGTCAGCCCTCTGCGGACTCCCACACCTTCCCTCACTGTGGCTCCTGGGGACCTGGCCCTCAAGGAGAGGGAGCTAGAGCCCCCAGCCCAGCGCCACCTCCTGAGCAGCAGGCACAGGGCCAGGCCGGGAGGACACCCCGGGGATGGTGTCTATGCCCAGGCTGTGTCCGAGGCGGCCGCAGCCTGCATGCCTGGAGGACCGGTGGGCCTGGCTCTGTCTCTGATGGGCACCTGTGCCTCTGACAGGAGAAGGAGGAGGTTGGGTGCAGTAGGGGAGAGCACGTGCAGGGTCCCCTCCTGTTGAGGCAGGAGAGCCCGGGCCATTGCGGGCAGGCTCCAAGGGCTCTGGCTCCAGCAGCGGCCAGGCTCTCGCTGCCAGCACTGCCTGTTTGCCACACAGCTCTTCTCCAGTGCCGCCCGGCTGGGCGCGGCTCGAGCCCTCCTCAGATCTATTTTCAACATCCTGATGATAGGTTCAGGGCTGCGTGGGCGGTACTGCACAGCCTTCTAATCTCAGCCTGGACTGGCTGCTCAGCGCTCGCCCCTGTGCCTTGGTTGCACAGGCCTGGGGTGTGCATCTAGGCACCTAGGTTGTCTGCAGGGGGTCCAGTAGGTTGCCTTTAGGGGTGATCAGCTGAAAAGTGCTGGTATTTTCTGGGAGAGCCAGACTGTCAACTGTAACCCTGGCTTGCAAGGGGAGGTGGTGAGGGTTGAGAGTGCAAGCCAGGCAAGTGTGGGGAGGAACCGGTGTCCGGACATGAGCCCCAGGGTGTAGGTGGGGCTGGGAAGCTGGGGTTGCAGAGGGTGGCGGGTCTCGTGGGATGGTGCACACTCAGCCTCCAGCAGCAGCACACAGGCCAAAGGTGTGTGTAGGCATACCCGCCCGTGGATGGGCCAGGCTTGAAAGGGCCTGAAACACGACCACATTGGGGCTCACTGGTTCCTCTCCCAGAAAAGCCCCATAAGGCTGCTTCTCTAGGACCCCGGCTTCTGCTGCCCTTGGTGACCCGCTGAGCAGGCCTTCCCTCGGGGGACGCTGGCGGCCCCTTGGGAAGCCTGGCTTCTCTGGGCAGGACTCCTCACCTGACAGGGGGCACAGACTCCGGCATCTTGGGCTGGGATCTGACCCACCATGGGAATCAACAGGCCCAGAGAAAGTGATGGCCTACTGATGACCGCCCCCCGTGGATCACGTTGGGGAGAGGTTCTTGCCCCTTAGGGTTAATAGGTCGCTCCGTGCCCAGTGACCCTGTGCTTAGAACTGGGTGAACGCCGACCCTGGACAGTGGGACATCCTCCTGAGTGCAGGACCGTGACCTCACCGTGACCTCTGCGGCGCCAGCTGCCAGGAGCCTCAGGAAGCTGCCTTCCCTGCAGGGTGGGTGCTGCTCCACCAAGCCCAGGGCTGCTGTCAGGCAGCTGCCGGGACGGAGCACCGTCCTGCAGAGGTGGCTTCTTCGCTGTCCCCTGCCCGTATGCGGATGAGCCGACAGGAGGCCCCTCTCACTCCTGCAGGGAGCAGGTGGCAGGGCAGCCCAGAGCCCATCAGCGTGCGGGGCGGGTGTGGTGTCCCGGGTGCGAGGGGACACTATGGACGAGCAACCTTGGAAAGAAGGTCGGGTCCTGGCAGCAGAGACAAGAGGGACTGGGCTCAGGAGGAGGAGGGGCTGGGGCCTTCCTTGGGACTTCATCCAGCCAGGGGAGGTGGAAAAGGACGTGGGTGGGCAGGTGGGGCTGCCCTGCGGTGATCACAACAGGCCCGGGGCAGGCCCTTGGAGGGGGCCAGTTGGGGCTCGCCCCCCACAGGCCCCTGACAGTGTCCTGAGCCTGGCATCGGTCTGGGAGAGGTTGCTGAGTGGGGACTAGGCAGCCCAGAGCCTCCCGGCTTCCAGGTCTGTGTGCTGAGCGAAGGCGCCCTTTGCAGCCCTGCCACGTCCAGGGAGGAGGGGGAGCAGCAGCAGCTCTGGGGAGACTCGAGGGGTCAGTGCTGGCCCCCAGCCCTGGGAGAGCCCCGACCCACAGCCCCTGGCAGTGCCGAGCGGGACTGCACGGGGCAGGGCCAGCACGTGCGCCAGAGGGGATGCCCGTGGCGAGAAGAGACGCGTGCACACGGGTGTAGGCTGGCCGCCCGCCTTGGCTGCAGCCTTCCTGCTGCATCCCAAAGGCTTCCTGAGGGAGCTGGAAGTTGGTATAAAGGAATCTGTGGACACTGGGCTTGAGGGTCCAAGGTATTCCAACCACCCAGCTCTGCTTGGGTGGGGTGGGAGGGCTGGGTCCCGGTTCCCCTGCTGGGGCCCCTCGGAGCAGACAGTCCTCAAGGGCCCTGCCTGCTCGGAGGCCCCAGTGTAGTGCGGCGTCCTGGGGACGGTGGGGGGTCTCGTCTCCACGGCAGCTCTTCCCCACCCTCTGTCATTTGGGGGCCGCCCAGCTGGTCTGCGTCTGTGCCTCAGGTGCTGCCGTGGGTTCCGCCGTCCCGGGAGCTGGGTGTCTGGCTTTGTCCTGGGGCTTGGACTTCGCAGGAAACCTATGGTTCAGGGTCAGTTAGCCAGTTTAAGCAGAGCTGGATGCGGCCGAGGGTGACTCAGGCCATCCAGACCCTCCAGCCTCTAGCGTGGGAGCCACATCTGCCCCGAGGCTGCAGACGGCCTGGACTGCAGGCTGAGGGCTCTGAGCCCCTGTTGTGGGGACCCATGCTCTCCAGCCCCTGCAGGTGCCCCTGCCTCCTGTCTCTGTCCTGCCCCAGCAGCAGGCAGACGGGTGGTCACGGGGCAGCCATGGCTGCAACAGCCAGAGCTGCCGGCAGGCTCCTGGGGAGGGGCTCCTCCGTGGACTGGAAGATCGTGGCCGTGGGGGGAGGACCGGGCCAGCTGGGAGGAAGCAGGCAGGGCCCCACAGTCAGACTGGGGTCAGCTGTCCCCCCCCCCCCGGGCCCTGCGCCCGTGGGCCCTGGGCCCATCCACGGTAGCTGTGGAGCGGGTCAGACTTGCCCACCCACCGCTCCGCAGGCAAGGGCGGGCTCCGGGCTGGTCTGCAGGAACAGACCCATCTGCCTCTTGGGGCCCAACTCCCCCTTCTGTCCCTGCACCACTCCCCGTCGGCCAGTATCCCTGATTTTAGTTCACTGTGTCTGCAGGACGCGGGAGAGGGGCTGAGGGAGCGTTGGCTTCATGGCGGATCCAGGGAGCGTTAGCTTCATGGAGGATCTGGGGGTGACGTCGGCTTTGTGGAGGATCTGAGGGATGTTAGCTTCATAGAGAGTCCAGGGTTGTAACGCGTGTCAGTCATCATGTGGCACGAGGCAGGCACCGTGCTGGGCACTGTGTTGTCACGTAACTGTCAGCCTGGTGAGCTCGGTGCTGCTTTTATCCTCATCTCACTGATGAGGAAGCTGAGAGGCTCAGTAACTTCCCCAGAGCTGCCCAACCAAGAGAGGAGCAGGCAGAGAGGCTCGAGCAGCCTCCATGCCCGCGACGCACCCGGGCCTCCGGTAGGCCCTCCGGGCGGCCCCCATGCCCTGTGAGTGGCATGGCCTGCTCCCGAGCCTCCAGCAGGCCCTCTGGGCACTCCCACACCCTGACCCTGACTCTGAGCGGCATGGCCCGCTCCCAAGCCTCCGGTAGGCCCTCCGGGCAGCGCCCGCGCCTTAACTCTGAGTGTCGCGGCCCACTCCCGGGCCTCGGGCAGGCCCTCTGGGCGCCCCCGAGCCCTGACTCTGAGCACCGTGGCCCACTCCCGGGCCTCCAGCAGGCCCTCCAGGCGCCCCCGCGCCCTGACCCTGACTCTGAGCACCGTGGCCCACTCCCAGGCCTCCGGCAGGCCCTCCGGGCACCCCCGTGCCCTGACTCTGAGCACCGTGGCCCACTCCGAGGCCTCCCATGGGAGCAGGGTGGTGCAGGCTGCTGAGCACGGCCCCTGGGGCCCCCGGTCCGGCTGCCAGGCTAAGGACAGTGTGCGGGCCGTGTCCATGCCGCCTCCCCATGCGCCGGTCCTGGCCGAGCTGCAGGGGCCGTCCTCAGCTGGAGCCTCGTGTCTGGGGTGCAGGCTGCCTGGGGTAACAGAAGAGCATGAGCTTGGGCTCCTGCAGAGGGGGCCAGGCGGGGTCCTTACCTGCTGGCCGTGCCTCGCCCTCCCTGAACCCGTCCTGTGTGTGCAGGTGGGGTGAGGGCCGGGATTAAAGAGCGGTGTGAGCTCAGGGCCTCTGGCCTCCCCAGCGCCCACAGAGTCAGTCCTGTTGCTGCTTCCCCCGCAGGCCCCCGACCCTAATCCCTCGTCCTGGTCCCTAATGGTGGCTCCCAGGGGTGCTCGGTGATCCAGCAGCATCACTCGTGGGGCAGCACCAGTTCAGCCCAGGAAATCTAGTTCAGACTCTGGCTTCTGGAGCCAGCCTGCGGGAGGGGCCTCAGCACTCAGGTCTTTCGGGGCTGGGGCCCGCCGATGGGTTTCCACGGGGAGGGGCGTCTCCGGCTCGGTGGCCTGCCACACACACCTGGCTCCTCACCTCCTGCGGGCGGACCTGCCCTTGTGCCCTGGCCCGCTTGGCGGGACGCAGTGCCCAGACTCGGGGCTCCTCTGTGCCAGGCTCAGCCCATCTCTCTGGGGGTGGGGGCCTGAACCTCATGGGACAGGAGGGATGCGCAGCCTCCAGAAGTCAGCTCTGCCAAGCGTTTAGGGCATTTATCAGCCAAGCGGCTGTTAGACTTTGATAAACAGGAAATAGCAGAAGCAGCACGCAGAGGCCGTGGAGGCCAGCGGGGCAGCGGCAGAACGGGCGCCGTATGATCAGGTTCATCCCCTTTGCCTCGACTTTGGCTCTGGCCTGGGGCTTGTCCAGATCGGGGAGGAGCTGGCAGCACTCTCATTTCTGGGAGGATGGGGACTCAGGCCTGACCCCGAGCTTTGCTCTGCTCTGGCGCCTCTACCCCCCAGGTACTCTGGGACAGTCCTGCCCGGTTCCCAGGCCCTCCTTCGGCCAACGATCCCTCTGGCGGTCCTCGAAATGTCCCACAGGGCTGGAGTCCGCCCCACTGGCTGGTTATCACTCAGCTGGGAGCACGTCTGGGCTGGAATGAGGCTGAGAGGTCCTGGCTCTTCCCTCGTCTCAGAGGACGGGTGACGGGGTGATGCTGACCCAGCACGGGCTGCACGCACCAGCCAGGGCCCCGGTGTTGGGGCCACTGGCCTGGTGTCGGGTGTGATGTCCAGCAGGGGACGGGAAGGGGTTTGCCTGATGACACAGCCTGCCTCGGAGCCGGAGCAGCCCCGGCTGGGCAGGACTGGCTTCCGGCTACTTTCTCACACTCACACAGAGACCGGGCTTCCTGCTGAGATCGAATCTCTGAATCGCAGTTCCCAGCTTCTCAGTGCAAGCTGTCTGCAGCAGCTCTGTGCACCCCTGCTCTCGGCAGGTCCTGGGAGGAAGCGCACAGAGCGCCGTGGGCACACCCTCAGGCTGCGGGCAGACACCCCAAGGCCAGGTCCTGCCTCTGGGTTGACTGGCCTTGAGGCCAGTCAGTCCTCCTGAGCTTTGGCTTCCTCACCTGGTGAGCAGGTTAGATCGCCTTGCGCGATGCCGCCAGGATTAGAGAGATCTTTACTCATCTGAGGCTGCCTTGCTGGTACACATCTGCCCCCGCTCCCCGCAGCTGGGTGGGTCTTGGGGCAGGAGGCCCTGTCCTCAGGGAGCCCCAGGCAGACCTGGCCAGGCCCTCTGTCTTCAGACCCCTGTGTTCTGGGCCGTTCCTCCTGGGCCTTCGAGAGGCCCCAGCCTCCCCCGACCAGAGCGCCCCTTCTCTCCTTGGCGTGCCCTTGGGGCCTGCCTCCGCTGCCTCATCTCACCCTGGCCGTGCCCCCAGGTGGCCTCGTCCTGTCTGTGAGCTCCGGGGCTTCTCCCCAGGGCGCGCCCTTTCCAGACACCGCCGAGCTGCAGACAGGCAGGTTTCTGCTGCCTTCCTTCACCGCAGCACGCTCCCAGCGGCATTTTCCTCCCCCACATGCTCCCAGCCTCCTGCTTTGCTGAGCTCAGGGCGGCCCAGGTCAGCCTCCTGGGTGCTGCCCCGGGCTCCCTGCGCCTCCAGCATGCTCCCTCCTGCAGCTGGTGGGGGTCTCCGCTGGACCGAGGCCTGTGCTGGGGGCTCTCGCGGTAGCCCGTCCACACCCGTCACAGAGCCGGTGCAGCACCCCTCTCAGAGGCCTCCTGTCCTCCAACCCCCGCTCCGCGGAGAAAAGGGCAGGGGCCGCAGGCCTCCAGGGGTACTGTCCCCTGGCCGCCTCCCAAGCTGACAGGTGAGGGGGCCAGAGGAGCAGTGTTCTCCGGGCGGGATCCTCGTTAGGAGGCCAGAACCGGCCCGCCTCCTGCTCCAGCGCCGGAAGCCCCACCCCCAGCAGGTGTGGACTTTCCGCATCTCCTCTCGTTGCGGGTCGACCCGCGCCGGGCTGACCTTCCCAGGAGCCCTTCCATCCACCGAGTGAAGCTTTCCTGGAGGCCTGGGGAGAGCGGTGTTTCTAGCCCGGTGTCAGGTCACTTTGCAGCTGGGATCTACATCCCCAGCCAGAGCTCTCCTGGGAGGCCACCTATCAAAGGAGAGCCCCGTTTGGGTGGGGTCCGAGGCTGGAGCCGAGGAAGGGGCTCCGGATCCCACTGTCTTTTCGGTCCCATGCCTTCCGCGCCTCCCGGCGCTGCCCCCGGCTCCACTGCCTGCCTCCTCCATCCCTGTGTCCACCCGCACCCAACAGAGCTGGAAGGGGACCTGTCCCCACACCTACTCTCATCTTGCTTCCCTCCTTACCAAAAAAAAAAAAAAACCCCACGTTATCTCGAGCAGCTCTGGGCTTAGAAACATGAGTCTGGAAGAGAAGACAGATGGGGTGGGGTGCGGTGAGGGCAGCCCAGAGCGGCCCTCGGGCTCCAGGGCTGATCGAGGGCTGCCTCCGTGGTGCCTGAGCCTAGGAGGGGCCGGGGAGCAGGGCTGAGGTCCCATCCAGGCCCGGCCCGGGGCCCCAGCAGTGCGCGAAGCAGACCTGCCTTTCTCTTCATGGATGTGAGACCGACGGGGGGGTCACAGAAGGGTGCCGTGGCGCCACACTGGTCAGTGCTGGGCTGGAGGAGGACGGGGCCTCAGCTGGTGCTGGGGGAAGGGGCCCCGGGCCGGGCGGCTGGGGTGGCGTGTGCAGTCCGAGGCGGAGCGCGTTTGGATGTGCATGGAAGAGAAGCTCACGGGGAACGGAGGGGGCTGGCATGAGGCTGGGCCTGGCAGGCCCTGGTCAGGGCTGGGATTCCGAATTTCATCCCCGTGTCCAGTGGGAAGCCGGGGCAAGTAGGGGGACTGACTCCAGGTTTGTGTTCAGAAGGGGCTCCAGCTGCTGTGGGTGTCAGCCAGAGAAGGCAGGTGCCCCAGCGGTAAGGTTCCAGCCAGAGCCTCCGGGCAACCCTGCAGCAGCCTGGGGCTGGGGGCAGCGAGTAGGAGCCCCGAGCCCCACAGATGGACACCGAGGAAGCTGGGGTGTCATTTTGCCTGGACACTGAGTTTCTTAAATGCAAAACAGGTGCACCCTGAGAATAACATCTTGTTTATAATGACGACTTTTTTAAGATGGTGAGCTTGTCTCTACTGAGCTTACAACGTCTGTGATCCATACAAACCGGCCTCCGGAGGGGGGTGAGTGGGTGTCCTGAGCTGGGGCGTGTGGCCCCGGCGGAGGCGGTGTAGTCGTGGTGGCCCCGTGCAGATGTTGCTGGTCCTGCCTCTGGTGGAGACTCTGGGGCTGGGAGTACCCGGCCTCCCCGCACACGCTAGCTAGCCAGGCCCTCGTGGTGCTGGCAGTCTCTGCCCCGAGAGCAGCCAGGTTACTTGGCTGAAGGCGACCCGCAGAGCTTCCCAGTTCCCCGCTCCCGTAGGCAGTGTGTGTCCCTGAGTGCAGGGCCCAGCCATGTGATGGGGGTGCTCCCTGGCCTCGGGGACTTGGCCATCTCTCCGGTGTAACCAAGCGCTCAGTCTTCGTGTCCACCTCACTCTGCCCATCGCGCCCCGTGTCCATACCCTCCTCTAAGGCCCTGAACAGGGGCACGCCACACATGTCCTGGGGACCTGTCTTCAAAGCTGACACCCCCCGCCACCCCCTCCCCTGCCCCGTCCGCGTCTGTCCCTGAACAAACCTGGGCAGCTTTGGCTGGACCCTGGGCCCAGCTGTTACTCTGAGCCTGATCAAGGCCTGCGACCTCCTAGGTCCTGAGTTTTCTCATCTCTTATAAACAGAGGGTCATGTTTTCCGTTTTTAGCTCAGACTGCTGTTGGGGGACACAGACAAGACGTCATCCAAAAAAAAAAAAAAACCCCACGTTATCTCGAGCAGCTCTGGGCTTAGAAACATGAGTCTGGAAGAGAAGACAGATGGGGTGGGGTGCGGTGAGGGCAGCCCAGAGCGGCCCTCGGGCTCCAGGGCTGATCGAGGGCTGCCTCCGTGGTGCCTGAGCCTAGGAGGGGCCGGGGAGCAGGGCTGAGGTCCCATCCAGGCCCGGCCCGGGGCCCCAGCAGTGCGCGAAGCAGACCTGCCTTTCTCTTCATGGATGTGAGACCGACGGGGGGGTCACAGAAGGGTGCCGTGGCGCCACACTGGTCAGTGCTGGGCTGGAGGAGGACGGGGCCTCAGCTGGTGCTGGGGGAAGGGGCCCCGGGCCGGGCGGCTGGGGTGGCGTGTGCAGTCCGAGGCGGAGCGCGTTTGGATGTGCATGGAAGAGAAGCTCACGGGGAACGGAGGGGGCTGGCATGAGGCTGGGCCTGGCAGGCCCTGGTCAGGGCTGGGATTCCGAATTTCATCCCCGTGTCCAGTGGGAAGCCGGGGCAAGTAGGGGGACTGACTCCAGGTTTGTGTTCAGAAGGGGCTCCAGCTGCTGTGGGTGTCAGCCAGAGAAGGCAGGTGCCCCAGCGGTAAGGTTCCAGCCAGAGCCTCCGGGCAACCCTGCAGCAGCCTGGGGCTGGGGGCAGCGAGTAGGAGCCCCGAGCCCCACAGATGGACACCGAGGAAGCTGGGGTGTCATTTTGCCTGGACACTGAGTTTCTTAAATGCAAAACAGGTGCACCCTGAGAATAACATCTTGTTTATAATGACGACTTTTTTAAGATGGTGAGCTTGTCTCTACTGAGCTTACAACGTCTGTGATCCATACAAACCGGCCTCCGGAGGGGGGTGAGTGGGTGTCCTGAGCTGGGGCGTGTGGCCCCGGCGGAGGCGGTGTAGTCGTGGTGGCCCCGTGCAGATGTTGCTGGTCCTGCCTCTGGTGGAGACTCTGGGGCTGGGAGTACCCGGCCTCCCCGCACACGCTAGCTAGCCAGGCCCTCGTGGTGCTGGCAGTCTCTGCCCCGAGAGCAGCCAGGTTACTTGGCTGAAGGCGACCCGCAGAGCTTCCCAGTTCCCCGCTCCCGTAGGCAGTGTGTGTCCCTGAGTGCAGGGCCCAGCCATGTGATGGGGGTGCTCCCTGGCCTCGGGGACTTGGCCATCTCTCCGGTGTAACCAAGCGCTCAGTCTTCGTGTCCACCTCACTCTGCCCATCGCGCCCCGTGTCCATACCCTCCTCTAAGGCCCTGAACAGGGGCACGCCACACATGTCCTGGGGACCTGTCTTCAAAGCTGACACCCCCCGCCACCCCCTCCCCTGCCCCGTCCGCGTCTGTCCCTGAACAAACCTGGGCAGCTTTGGCTGGACCCTGGGCCCAGCTGTTACTCTGAGCCTGATCAAGGCCTGCGACCTCCTAGGTCCTGAGTTTTCTCATCTCTTATAAACAGAGGGTCATGTTTTCCGTTTTTAGCTCAGACTGCTGTTGGGGGACACAGACAAGACGTCATCGAGGAAGGAGGAGGTGTGGGCTCAGGCCCCGTGTGAACCCACCGTGGAGGCAGCAGACCTGCCCCCACAGGGGCCCTTGTCTGCCAGTTCCCCGCTGAACCCCAGCCGTCAGTTCTGGCGATAACCTTGGACGGTCTTGAGGGAGTAATTCTCAAAGGAGGGTTTCTCTGCTCCACCAGGAACAGGCCGGTGCCCAGGTGTAAAGCAGGAGGTGCAGGCTGCCCTTGAAGTCTGGGTTCTCCCCTTCCTGCCCCCATGCACCCCACTTTCTCCCAGACAGAACCAAGGACTTGTTCACAC
Source organism: Litocranius walleri (assembly GCA_006410535.1). NCBI lineage: Eukaryota > Metazoa > Chordata > Mammalia > Artiodactyla > Bovidae > Litocranius > Litocranius walleri. Next base: position 1,534,925 of record SJYG01000624.1, on the reverse strand, counting down.
AGAGGTTGTCGCTGACAGCGCCCCGGAGCAGTGGATTTTCAGGTTATTTCTTCCTGTCTTGACCTCGTTGGGAACACGTCTTCTAGCAAATGCACTGTGTGATTTGCCACATTATGTGTGTTTGCTAGTCAAGAGGTTTTTGAAACAAGTCAAGAGGTTTTTGAAACAATACCGGGTCCAGTGCACTTAATCTTCTGTTATGTCAAATGCACATGTGTGTGTTTTCATTTGGGGTTGCACTAAACTGATTTCACGACCCACAGATAAGCAGTAACTGCAGTTTGAAAGCCCTGCCCTTAAACTGCACAGAAGGCTCTGAGAAGCGGTGTCAGGGCGGACTTAACCCCGACTTGGGGAGCAGCATCTCCCTGTGCCCTGCGCTGCTCCAGGCGCTGTGTTAAAACAGACCAGCTCATCCTCACACCCACTCGCTGAGGCAGGTGCTGTGAGTGTTGTCGCCCTGCCCTGGGTTCAAGCCAGGACATGCTGCTAGTCACACACGCTCCACACTTGGGCTGCGCTGGCTGCCGAGATGCCTTGGAAACGAGGCGGTCCCAGCCAGGGCCCTGCTGCCCACACCCTGGCTGTCAGAGCCAGGCCAGGGGCTTCCGGAGGGCAGGCCCGAGGACCCAGAGCAGACAGGGCCGCACTCACTGCTGGACTGCCCCCCCGGCTGTGCGTGGAGCGCTGGGGTCCGCGTTAGGCCCGGAGCAGAGCTCTGCCTGCTGGACCACAGGCAAGCAGGACCTCCCTGCGTGGAAAGAAAAGCCGACTGCAGCCTTTAAAAATAATACTGCTGTTAATTTTAAACATAATGCTCTTGCAGGCTAAAAAAAAAAATGAGCTTAACCACACACTTTCACTGTTTTTTAATGAGTTGATTGTTGTAGGCTCTGTGAGAATGCAACAGATGTCTTGATAACTTATTTCAGGGCACAGTACGTGTGTCCCTGTGTTCCGTGGGCTGCCTTTAAGATCTGAGCCCAGCCCTCCTGGCGTGTGGGCAGCAGGCGCGCAGATGGGCCTCTGCAGATGAGCAGGAAGCGGGTGTTGCGGGAAGCACACACTTGTCAGATGGATCCCTGAGGAGGACAGGGGCTGAGAGGCTGGACCTCAGGCCCCTGCCCAGAAAGCGTGAGGCCCCCACGGCCCCGCCTCCCTTTTCCAGCTGGAGCATCAAGCCTGCTGCCTGCCCCCACGCTCATCCCTTCCTCCTCAGAGTTCAAAGCCAGGAAACCTTCCGCCTGCAAGGTCCCAGAGGAGAAACCTGTTAACAGGGCACAGCTGTGCCCCGTGCAGGGCGCCCAGGGAGGCTGGACCGGACCTACCGCCCAGGGGCCGCATGCTCAGAGGCTGCAACCCGAGGGAAGGCTGAGGAGTCTGCCTCTGAAGCCAGGCAGGCTCGGGGAGGATCCCTGAAGGGGAAGGGCAGGGCCTGGGAGGAGCGCATCGCGCCGGGAGACTGGGAGGAGGAGCCCGCGGGGCCCCGCCCAGACCGCCGTCCTCATCCGCCTTCGCTGGGTTTCCTGTGAGCCTTGCTTGACAGATAAGCGCGAGGGCCCTTCTCAGCTGTGGACGCAGCCAAGTTCAGTCGCCATGGTAACCCTCTGGTTGCTATGGAAACTTGTCGAAAACCGAAAAGTACTTTGGGGGAGGGGTCTCAGCTGCCAGCAGGGCCTCCGTTCGAGGATGCAGGTCCCTCCTTGGGGTCCTCCTTCAGGGGCGCTTCTCTGGACGCGGGCCAGGGCCCAGGGACCATGGTGGGTGGTCCCCGGGGGCACTGGGGCTCTGCGGCCAGGCAGCCCCGAGCCTGGGGCACGCCTCGTAGCCTCCTCCAGGGCCAGCCGTGACTGTGGACGCAGCACTGGAGCTGCACACCCTATGCCCGTCCGCGGCCCCGCCCCGCCCGTGCTCACAGCTGACCGGTCGCCGGGCGGGTGGGTGGCCTGGCTCTGCGGTGCCAGGCTGCCACCGCCGTCTCGTTCCTCGGGCAGTCGGGAGCCATGGGCGGCCCGCTCCGTGGACAGCCCCGCAGACCCTGCAGCTGCTACCGAGTCTGGCCCCTGGTCGGCAGCTCCGTGTTGCCAGGGCACTTGCATGTAGTCATCTCAGAGCAGGATGAGGCTGAAAGCAAAGCGGGGGAATCTGAGGTGCCTCCAGGCCCCCAGCGACCCCCACGCTGCGGCCTGCACCTGCTTCTCATCACGGGACTCATCTGCCGCCCCCTGCCCCCCAGCCTCTGGGGCTGGAGCTCTCCTGGCGTCCTGGGGCTTTGCTGCCCCATTGCCTCCTGGTCCACCCTAAGTCCATCTGGTCTAAAGCTGGGCAGCAGGACGATGAGGGGAGAAACCGCCCTCTGGCCTGGCCTGTAAGTTGTCCTTTGTGGTTCGAGGTATTTATTCCCGAGTGGCCAGCTCGGGCTTCAGGTGCAGCATGCGCCCCAGGAGGAGGTGATGGCAGCCCCCTCTGAGCCAGGGCTGAGGCCAGCTCGGGAGGCCCGAGGCCCTGCTGTACGGACAGTAGTGTCCCTGCGGCCCCCTCCCCCGAAACTGCACCTTCCGCAGCAAGCAGCGCACAGCACAGAGGGGCTTCCCGGCGCGGCCCCTGTGCTCGGTCCCGGCGCGGGCACCTCGAGGGCAGGGAGGGCAGGAGACCAGAGGCCAAGAGGAGCGGCTGCCCAGGCCTGTGCTCGGGGCCCTGCGCGCGCAGCAGCTTCGTCTCTCTGTGAGTCCCTGGGGTGCACGGCCCCTGCCCCCGTGGCACAGGCCAGGAGCCTGAGGCCAGAGAGGGGGGCCACTCTGCTTCAGGGTAGCGGTGTGGCCAGAACTGTCTCCTGCAGGGGCTTCACAGTGACGTCGGCCTCCCTGAGACCAACGAGACCAGGGAGTGTGGAAGGGCCTCAGCGGCAGTTGTGTTCAGCTTTCCTACACCATCCCGCCTGCGACCAGAGAGGCTGTCTGCAGAGCCCAGGCTCCATTCCCCCTGTGACTCCCCCCTCCCCATCCGGGAGGAGGGCCCCCCCCCCGGCCTGGAGCCACCCACCTCCGTCTGCTCCCTGCCTTCAGGGGTGGGGGCCAGGCTGCCAGGGAGACGCTGGCCAGTGAGGCGCAGATGGGAGGAAGTGGGCAGGTTGCTGGGGATCTAGATGTCCCCCACAGCAGAGCTGTAGGCAGGACGAGGAGGCGGCCAGCTGTGGAGGAGAGAGAGAGAGGGGGGCCACGCCGGCAGGGGCAGGAAGCCCTCTCCTGCCTGGGCCTGGGAGCAGCACCTTCAGCCCGTTCACTCTGGACCGCCGCTGGTGCTAATGTGGAACAGCCCAGGCCCCAGAGCCCACTCTAAGCCCTTGACGCAGATGAACTCTTCATAATAGACTCCAAGCTGGGACAGTTTTGCTCCCCTTCTGCCACTGAGGGAACTGAGACAGAGGTTGGCTACCTTGCCTGGAGCTGGGAAGTGGTGGAACAGGGTTTTGCACTGGTGTCTGGGGCTGGGGCAGCGAGGGGCACAGGCTCTGTGCTGTCGTACGGACCCTAACCTGCCTACATGATTGGGAATTCTGTCCGGAGACCTGCCTCTCCTGCCCCTTGTACCTGTTTCTCCATCACTTGCTAGTTAATTTTCAAAATAGTTATTTATTTGGTTGCGTGGGATCTTAGTTGCGGCATGCGGACCTAGTTCCCTGTTTTCAGTTTAGCTCAGTCAGTCGGTCAGTCGTGTCCCGCTCTTTGTGACCCTGTGGACTGCAGCATGCCAGGCCTCCCCGTCCATCACCAACTACCAGAGCTTGCTAAAACCCATGTCCATTGAGTCGGTGATGCCAACCATCTCATCCTCTGTCGTCCCTTTCTCCTTCCGCCTTCAATCTTTCCCAGCATCAGAGTCTTTTCCAGTGAGTCACTGCTTTGCATGAGGTGGCCAAAGTATTGGAGTTTCAGCTTCAGCATCAGTCCTTCCAATGAACACTCGGGAATGATTTCCTTTAGGATGGACTGGTTGGATCTCCTTGCAGTCCAAGGGACTCTCAAGAGTCTTCTCCAACACCACACTTCAAAAGCATCAATTCTTTGGCCCTCAGCCTTCTTCACAGTCCAACTCTCACATCCATACATGACCAGAGGAAAAACCATAGCCTTGACTAGACGAACCTTAGTCGGCAAAGTAATGTCTCTGCTTTTTAATATGCTGTCTAGGTTGGTCATAACTTTCCTTCCAAGGAGTAAGTGTCTTTTAATTTCATGGCTGCAGTCACCATCTGCAATGATTTTGGAGCCCCGAAAAATAAAGTCTGACACTGTTTCCACTATTTCCCCATCTATTTCCCATGAAGTGATGGGACTGGATGCCATGATCTTAGATTTCTGAATGTTGAACTTTAAGCCAGCTTTGTCTCTTCTTTTCACTTTCATCAAGAGGCTTTTTAGTTCCTCTTCACTTTCTGCCATAATGGTGGTGTCATCTGTATATCTGAGGTTATTGATATTTCTCCCAGCAATCTTGATTCCAGCTTGTGCTTCTTCTAGCCCAGCGTTTCTTACAATGTACTCTGCGTATAAGTTAAATAAGCAGGGTGACAATATACAGCCTTGACGTACTCCTTTTCCTATTTGGAACCAGTCTGTTGTTCCATGTCCAGTTCTAACTGTTGCTTCCTGACCTGCATACAGATTTCTCAGGAGGCAGGTCAAGTGGTCTGGTATTCCCATCTCTTGAAAATGTTCCACAGTTTGTTGTGATCCACACAGTCAAAGGCTTCGGCGTAGTCAATAAAGCAGAAGTAGATGTTTTTCTGGAACTCTGTTGCTTTTTCGATGATCCAGCAGATGTTGGCAATTTGATCTCTGGTTCCTCTGCCTTTTCTAAATCCAGCTTGAACATCTGGAAGTTCATGGTTCACATACTGTTGAAGCCTGAGAATTCTGACCAAGGATCAGAGCCAGGCCCCCTGCGTCTGATGTCAGTCTCAGGCACCAGACCAGCAGGGAGGCCCCTCTCCCTGGCCCGTGTCGCACGCGCTCTCGCTGTTTGGCTCTGAGTTATGGCCCAGGTCTGCCTCTCTGTTCTGTTGCTCGAATGGAGTGTATCCTGCGGTGCCCCTTGCCTAGCGAGGTTTGGCGGTGCCACGTCTGTCTTGGTCTTTGGGAACAGAGAAGGGCGGCGCGTGGCAGGGGGGTGTAGACTGGTGGCAGCCCAGCCTTGGGGCTCCACGCCTCTTCAGTCCCCCTCCCTGGCTCTGACCCTACCTGGCTCAGCCACTCAACAGTCTGGTTGCTTCTCCCTGGGAAATGCCCTCCATTGTCTTAACTCACACGTCAGCCCCTCATGGAAGCATCCTGGGTCCCCGTCTCTGGCTCGCCCCAGCCCTGCTCTGGGGGTGCCCTCCTGGGCACAGCTGGGACTGCGTTGCCCCCCATGGGGTGGTCCCCAAGGCTGCTCAGGACAGCCCTCTCATTTCTTGCCCGAGGCCGCCTAGGGCACACCTCCCTGCCCTCCTGGCCTCCCCTTGGTCTTCTCTGCCCAAGCCATCTGCCAGCATTTTCCTGAGGAAGTCAGGGGAGACTTATATATTGACTCTGCTGAAAAATACAAGACCCTTGGTTTCGTGCATCTAGGAAGTTCCAGCTGAACAGGGTTAGACGAGATTCTCTTGCAGGACTTTCAGAGCCTGTGTAGGGTCACTGCAGCTTGGTGACTGCCCAGGAACTGGTGAGCGGGTGCAGAATGCCCGCGTGGCCTGGGATCCTCTTCCCGTAGGGCTTTCTGGAGGACAATGGTCCGTGGGCCCTGGGGGATGCTGCCCTGTCTGTGCTTACGCTGGGCTCTGCGGTTCCCAGACCTGCCCCAGTTTTCCCATCTCTGTGTCTCTGTCCTAGCCTAAAACACCCACTGCCTCCAGCGTCCTCCTAGAAAGCCTTGCCCATCTTTTTCAGATATTTCTTTATGCCCCTCCCCCACCCCAAGGGTGAGCCTCTCCCGGGTCTCCTGACCCCCAGGCAGCCCTCCTCTGACAGTGCCTGTCGGGCGACGCTGTTGGTTTTCACTCCTCGGCCTCTTGCCTGGCAGCTGCCCTGTCCTCCCTGGTCAGACTCCAAACCCCTCGCTGGCAGGGCTGAGTCCTCATCATCGCGCGTGTCACGTGATGCGTGCCCCCGCTGTGCTTCGGAATCCCGTGCAGCTTTTTGTCTTTTAATAAACTTGAACGTTTCAGAATAGCTTCAGACTCTCAGAAAGTTGCGAGGACACTGCCGGGAGCCCTCACGGGCCCCACGCCCGGTTCCCGTGTCGCTGTGTCGTGGCCCCTGTGGTCGCTTGTCAGCGTCAGCGAGCCGGGACTGAAGCATCACTGCTCGCTGAGGCCCACACTTTGTTTGGATTGCCTTGGTTTTCACCTCATGCCCTTCTGTGTCAGGATCCCATCCGAGGACCACAGTCCATTTGTCCTCCTGTGTCCTTAGGCTGCTTTGGGCCTTGCCTGTTTCTCAGTCTTTCCGAGTGGGATGGCCCTGGAGAAGCCAGGCAGCTTGTGGGACCTCAGCATGGCTCTGATGGTTGGCAGAGGCCTGATGGCCACGGAGGCAGAGTGTCCTTCTCACGACCTCTGACGAAGGGTGTTTACTCCCAACATGATCTGCCGTTGTTCACCGTGATCGTCCGGCTGACAGCATGGTCGTGTTTCTCCAGCAAAGTCCCCCTCCCCTTTTCTCCAGGGTGCACCCCCCGCAGCCTCATCAGGGAGGCAAGCAGTTAGGTTCCACCTCCCGCCAGGAGAGTGTCCACGTAAATCCTCCTGTGCAGGAGATTTCTCTGCTCTCCATTTCTCTAGTTAGGTCAACGTGCACTCATGATTGTTTATTTCATTGTTTGAGTTATGCTCTGATCCTGTGTTTTTTATTTTGATCAAACTGTTTCAGCTTTGGCTGTTGGTAGAGAGCTTTTAGTTGGTACCTGTGTCCCTTTGACATACCTGATTTTTTTTAGTTTCCTCCTTTCTGGCCCTCCAAGTTTCTCCAGACTCATGTTGCATATTCCCTGTTCAAGAACCAGCCGTTTCTCCAAGGGGTCCTGTCCTTTCATTGAAGGATGGTGTTAGAAGCCAGGATCTGGTGCTGGTGGTCTCACTGGTCCTGGGGCATCACTGCTCCTAGGCCCCTTCAGTGGACAGAGTGAGGACATGTGTGTGTATGCCAAGCCGTGTACACACACATGCATGTGCGTGCATGCTGAGCTGCTTCAGCCGTGTCTGACTCTTGCAACCCTGTGGACTGTAACCCACCAGGCTCCTCTGTCCTGTGGATTCTCCAAGCAAGAATCCTGGAGTGGGTTGCCTTTTCCTCCTCCAGGGGCTCTTCCACACCCAGGGATCGAACCCATGTCTCAGGCATCTCCTGCATTGACAGGCAGGTTCTTTAGCACCAGCACAGCCTGGGAAGCCTGCACACACACACACACACACACACACATCCCTAGTATTTAATATAACGGAAGTAACAGACATTAGTTACCGTCCCTGTGCCCAGTCAGTGTGGCACCACACAGCTCGTTGTAACGCTCCTTCCATGTGTGTTCAGCCGCTAGGTTGCTTCAGACTCTTGGTGACCGTGGACCGCAGCCAGGCTGCCCTGTCCTCACTGTTTCCTGGAACTCGCTCAGATGCGTGTCTGCTGAGTTGGTGGTGCCATCCAACCCCCGCATCCCCTGCCTCTTACGCAGCTTCTTAAAGCCCCGTTTCTTCTGGAAAACTGCTCTCTGGAGGCTCTGCAGCGGGCGTGCAGATGTGTCTGAGACTGACTGGACTTTATAGGAAGTCACGGCTGTGCAGGCCTCTCAGGCCCAGGGCGGTGGGTGCACGAGCTCTGGGTGATACTCTGCGGGAAGCTGCCTGCAGCCCGCGCCAGGGTATCTGTTACCCCGTGTTTGGGTGTTTCTGTTCATTTCCTGCTGTATTTGGTTCCCAGGGCACCTGATACTTTCAGGTTTGAGGCCAGACAGTGGATCTGTTACCACCCGCGGCAGAACTCTCAGCTCAGCAGGCCTGCCCCCGGCCAGCAGCCAGTGCGAGGCCACAGTCAGGCTCTCATGTCTCTGAACAGAGCCCGCAAGCTGAATGCTTTCTAGATGATTTTCCAAATGAAGGCTTGGCCCAGGGACACAGGCAGCTGGTGGTGGGCAGGCAGCAGACCTCAGCGCCTCCCCTCTTCAGGGCCCCTGCCCATGGCCTGTCCGCCAAGTGCCCCGCGCTGGAACCACAGGGTGCCCGGTGGACTCAGGCTTCGTGGGGAAACATGCCAGTCTGATCTGAGCTGCACTTGCCCGGGGCTCACTTTCTGCAGGCTGTCCCTGTGAGATGCTTCTGCGAGGCAGCCGGACAGGCTGTCCTCAGCTCACTGAGCTTGGGCTTACGCCCTCCTGAGGCTCCAGACCCAGGAAGGAGGGTGGGAAGGCCTGCACCTGACCAGAGGCAGGTGCTGGCCTGCGCTCCTGGAGGAGGGGTCGTGCTGGCCCTGGCCGCCTCCCTGTCCCCAGCCCCGGCTGCTTGTCCAGATCCACCATTCCCCAAGTTTCCTATCAAAACACTCATTTCTTTAGTCTGGATGCTTGGAACACAATCTGATTAAACTGTGGGACAAGGGAGTTCCCTGGCGGCCTAGTGATTAGGATCAGTGCTTTCACCATGGAGGCCTGGGCTCCCTCCCACATGCTGTGTGGCATGGCACACCGATGGGGAAAACTGTGAAGTAAGACGCCTTCAGGCTTCAGAGACCTGCTGCTGCGTCTTGGCGTTGGGGGGCAGGCCTGGCCGCCGTCGGATGCCCTCTTGTTAACTGCACTTGGTCTTGAGGGGGTCCCAGGCGCTTCTAAACACATTTCTTTATGCTGAACTGACAGCTTTGTGATTTTGTTGCAGGGTTGCTGCCGCTTGCATCCTCATCGTACCCCAGCCCCTGAATCCACTTGCTGGCTTCACGAGCTCCTGGACGTAGCTTTTCTCTGGCTCTTGTCTGTCTTTGCCTCCTAAACAGCCCTGAGACTCCTCCTGGTCACAGTTGGCCCATCCCTTTTGGAGAATGGCCGACCCCTGCAGCAGCCTCACACACACCCCCGCCCCGCCCTCGCCCTGGCCTCCGCAGGGTGGCAGAGGCTCAGGTTTGCTCCCATGCTTTTAGGAAGGTCTTCTTTGCCAGTATGTACAGGATTGTACAAATTGCTACACAAATTAACCAATGATCCTCACAGTCTTTCACCACTGATATATAACCGAATATATTTCAGTGGCTGACACTGGCAGCTACTACAGGACAGTTTCATAGAAAAAAAAAAACAGGGGCCTTGGGTAGAGGGTGGAGCCGGAATGTCTTCCCTGAAACCACATCACCAGTCCGCCTGACAGACATCCCTCCAGCTCCAGGCGAGGGAGGGGAGAGCGGCAGTCCCGCAGCTGGGGTCGGGGGCTGCTGAGAGCTGGGGCCGGAGTGGCGAGGTGAGAGGGGTGCTCGCAACCGCTGCCCTCGAGCCCTCCCCCGGCCAGGCCCGCCAGGCGCTGCCCGAGCCAGCCATCTCAGCAACCCTGAGAGGCAGGTGCTTTGTTGCTGCTGACTCTTCCACCCCAGGGCCTGCAGCACTCCAGGCTTCCTTGTCCTTCACCAGCTCCGAGAGCTTGCTCAGACTCATGTCCATGGAGCTGGTGATGCTATCCAACCATCTATCCTCTGCCGTCCTCTTCTCCTCCTGCCTTTAATCTTTCCCAGCCTCAGGGTCTTTTCTAAAGAGTTGGCTCTTCACATCAGGTGGCCAAAATATTGGATCTTCTGCTTCAGCATCAGTCCTTCCAATGAATATTCAGGGCTGATCTCCTTTAGGATGGACTGCTTTTCCCGGCTGCTTGTCCAGATCCACCATTCCCCAAGTTTCCTATCAAAACACTCATTTCTTTAGTCTGGATGCTTGGAACACAATCTGATTAAACTGTGGGACAAGGGAGTTCCCTGGCGGCCTAGTGATTAGGATCAGTGCTTTCACCATGGAGGCCTGGGCTCCCTCCCACATGCTGTGTGGCATGGCACACCGATGGGGAAAACTGTGAAGTAAGACGCCTTCAGGCTTCAGAGACCTGCTGCTGCGTCTTGGCGTTGGGGGGCAGGCCTGGCCGCCGTCGGATGCCCTCTTGTTAACTGCACTTGGTCTTGAGGGGGTCCCAGGCGCTTCTAAACACATTTCTTTATGCTGAACTGACAGCTTTGTGATTTTGTTGCAGGGTTGCTGCCGCTTGCATCCTCATCGTACCCCAGCCCCTGAATCCACTTGCTGGCTTCACGAGCTCCTGGACGTAGCTTTTCTCTGGCTCTTGTCTGTCTTTGCCTCCTAAACAGCCCTGAGACTCCTCCTGGTCACAGTTGGCCCATCCCTTTTGGAGAATGGCCGACCCCTGCAGCAGCCTCACACACACCCCCGCCCCGCCCTCGCCCTGGCCTCCGCAGGGTGGCAGAGGCTCAGGTTTGCTCCCATGCTTTTAGGAAGGTCTTCTTTGCCAGTATGTACAGGATTGTACAAATTGCTACACAAATTAACCAATGATCCTCACAGTCTTTCACCACTGATATATAACCGAATATATTTCAGTGGCTGACACTGGCAGCTACTACAGGACAGTTTCATAGAAAAAAAAAAACAGGGGCCTTGGGTAGAGGGTGGAGCCGGAATGTCTTCCCTGAAACCACATCACCAGTCCGCCTGACAGACATCCCTCCAGCTCCAGGCGAGGGAGGGGAGAGCGGCAGTCCCGCAGCTGGGGTCGGGGGCTGCTGAGAGCTGGGGCCGGAGTGGCGAGGTGAGAGGGGTGCTCGCAACCGCTGCCCTCGAGCCCTCCCCCGGCCAGGCCCGCCAGGCGCTGCCCGAGCCAGCCATCTCAGCAACCCTGAGAGGCAGGTGCTTTGTTGCTGCTGACTCTTCCACCCCAGGGCCTGCAGCACTCCAGGCTTCCTTGTCCTTCACCAGCTCCGAGAGCTTGCTCAGACTCATGTCCATGGAGCTGGTGATGCTATCCAACCATCTATCCTCTGCCGTCCTCTTCTCCTCCTGCCTTTAATCTTTCCCAGCCTCAGGGTCTTTTCTAAAGAGTTGGCTCTTCACATCAGGTGGCCAAAATATTGGATCTTCTGCTTCAGCATCAGTCCTTCCAATGAATATTCAGGGCTGATCTCCTTTAGGATGGACTGCTTTGATCTACTTGCAGTCCAAGGGACTCTCAAGAGTCTTCTCCAACACCACAGTTCAAAAGCATCAGTTCTTCGGTGCTCAGCTTTCTTTATAGTCCAACTCTCACATCCATACATGACCACTGGAAAAACCATAGCTTTAACTATATGGACCTTTGTCAGCAAAGTAATATCTCTGCTTTTTAATATGCTGTCTAGGTTGGTCAAAGCTTTTCTTCCAAGGAGCAGCGTCTTAATTTCATGGCTGCAGTCAGCATCTGCAGTGATTTTGGAGCCCAAGAAAATAAAGTCTCTTACTGTTTCCACTGTTTCCCCATCTATTTCCCATGAAGTGATGGGACCAGATGCCATGATCTTCGTTTTCTGAATATGGAGCTTTAAGCCAACTTTTTCACTCTCCTCTTTCACTTTCATCAAGAGGCTCTTTCGTTCTCTTCTCTTTCTGCCATAAGGGTGGTGTCATCTGCATATCTGAGGTTATTGATATTTCTCCCAGCAATCTTGATTCCAGCTTGTGCTTCATCCAGTCCGCATTTCACATGGTGTACTCTGTGTATAAGTTAAATAAGCAGGGTGACAATACACAGCCTTGACGCACTCCTTTCCCAACTTTGTAACAGTCTCTTGTTCCAGGTCGGATTCTAACTGTTGCTTCTTGATTTGAATACACGTTTCTCAGGAAGCAGGAAAGGTGTTCTGGTATTTCCATGTCTTTAAGAATTTTCCAGTTTCTTGTGGTCCACACAGTCAAAGGTTTCAGCATAGTCAATGAAGCGGAACTCGCTTGCTTTATCTGTGATCTTGTGGACGTCGGCAGTCTGATCTCTGGTTCCTCTGCGTTTTCTAAATCCAGCTGGAACATCTGGATGTTTAATTAGTCCCATTTTTCAGGTGAAATAAAAATGAGATCTCTGAACATTAAGACTCTTGGCTTACATACCTCAGTGGAGTCAGTGATTCTAAAGCTACCATCTACCTGCCCTGGATATGGGTTCAAAATAGACTGGAGCCCTAAAACTAATGTGATCCCCACTGTCTCCTGAAACTAACTTAGTTTGTAGAGACTGCCAAGGAGAAGGAGGGGAAGCTAGTTCCTCCAGAGCCCTGCCTGGGGTGGGAGAAGGAGGGAGCCAGGGCAGCGTGCCACGCCCTCCGCCCTGGAGAAAGAAATGGCAACCCACCCCAGTGTTCTCACCTGGGAAATCCCATGGACAAAGGAGCTTGGCGAGCTACAGTCTATGGCATTGCAGAGTCAGCCGCCGTCCTAAGCGTCCCTTGTTTGGCCGCACGGTTAGGAGAATGGCCGCCTGGCCATCTTTGTCTAATCACCACCAAACAGGACGATGACAGGGCCAGCCATCACATGTGTCAGATTAACCTGGTTGTGTTATTTAAACCCTAAATTCTTTTTTTGTGTAGTCAGCGTCTGTCGACTCTTAATTTAAAGAGGGAGGGAAGGCAGAGGTGCCAGACTGGAGCCGCTCGTCCTGTGTGTGCGGATCCGGGGCAGCGGGGGACCGGGCGGATCGGGGGGGAGGGGCCCAGCAGGCTCGTGGGCAGGGGTGCGAGTTCCCCAGCGTGAGGGCGGGTCACTCAGCTCCTGGGCTCCCTGACCCCACAGCATCGAGGAGAAGGAATGTCCCGGGACGAGCAGGGTGTCCTGAACAGCGTGCTGAGGGAGGGTAGAGGAAGGTCGTGAGACGTGATGACACCTCTGTCATAAAGGGCTTCCATGTGAAATACGGGCCCCTTCTAAGCAGGCCAGAGCTGACATGGAGCCATCCTGCCCACCCTTCAGAGCCAGAGATCCCTTTCTGCAGGCCTTTCACTGGGGGAAGAGGCTCAGATATCACGCAATTATCCCTGACACCCACCCCAGAGAAAGTCATTATTCAGGGGGTTCTGAAAGCCAACATAATTAGTCCAATTAATCTCTAGCGATGAATTATTCTGTCCGATAATTGTCTTCGGAAGCAAAGTATTCATTAGGGTCTCTGGCTGACAGTGGGGAGTCGAATGTCTTTTTATCCCCCTCCCTGTCCCCTACTCGATAGAATGGGTCTTCTCGCTTTGATAAATCCCATCTCCATTAAGGAGGGGCTGGTCGGGAGCCGCGGGGCTGGCCCTGGGCTCCAAGGCGTGCAGCTCGCTCCCCGACCTTGTGGTTAAGGCCTGCGTGTGTCTCCTGGGAGCGTGGGGGCAACTGAGCGCGAGCTGGGCAACCAGCCAGCGTGCTGACCAGGGGTCTTCACGGACTTCCTGCTACTCCTGAGTCGCTAAGTCGTGCCTGACTCTGCGATGCCATAGCCTGTAGCTCACCAAGCTCCTTTGTCCATGGGATTTCCCAGGTGAGAACACTGGGGTGGGTTGCCATTTCCTTCTCCAGGGGATCTTCCCAACCCAGGGATCGAACGCACATCTCCTGCTTGGCAGGTGAATTCTTTACCACTGAAAGCAGTAATCAGGGCACATCTGCTGACTGGGGATTCTCCAGGAGTTCAGGCCCACGTTTTTGTTGGAACTTAACTTTGCATAATTTAGCAGTTGTGTCTCCAAGAGGAGGCAGATGGTGGAACCCAGGGAGGCGTGGCCCCGACTTGTTGGGGTGGGCTGCCCGGGGGAGATGGCGCCTGGGGAGCTCAAGCAGCCTCTGAAAAGCTGCCAGACCGGGTGTTGGGCGGACTGGTCAGGACCCTTGCTGGTCGGATCCCTGGGACCGCAGCCGCACGGGCCTGGGGTGGAGAATTTCACAGCTTCTTTCACTGCATGTTGAAGAGCCATCAGTCCAGTAAAGTATACGGGTCTGCATCCCCGGGAAAAGCACGAGGCCGACAGGTAACGGGCCTGTGATGGCCTGAGAAACGCAGGGGGACCTTTAGAGTGAGCTCCTGAGCCCCGTGGAAAGCGTTTCTGGTGTCGGGGGAGCGCTTCCCTCTGATTTGTGTCTGGGCCAGGGGAACGGAGGCTGAGGTGTCAGAGGGGGAAGAAAAGCACATCCTGTGAGCGGTGGTCCAGCGCAGACCGGCACAGAGCTGAGGGCACTGCTAGCGGGGGCGGGGTGGGGGAGTGCAGTGGTGAAAGTCTCCTTGAGGGAGAGCCAGCAGGTGGGGGCGGTCCCTCAAGGCGGGACGGGTGGACGTCTGTGCTCCTTGGAGCAGGTGCCGGGCCCTTGGGGATGAGAGCTTGGCCTCTTCCCTGGAGGCAGACAGAGGGTGAGGAGGTGAGGGGTGGACACAGTGTGCAGGCTGTGGGCAAGCCTGCCACGGGCTCCAGCAGGGACCCCAGGGCAAGACGAGTGGCATCTCTCCAGGCTAGGAGGTCTGCGTTCAGGCAAACGTTCCTGGGCTGTTCGGGTGGAGGTGCGGTTACACAGCGATGTCGTATGGGCAGGGGGGATGAGGCCAGCAGGTGCCAGGAGTGGTTCCTGCAAAAGTTGGACGTGCTGCTGGTCCAGAGTGACGCAGGCACCAGGTGTTCCATCGTTTGCGGAAGTGATCACTGAGGTGGCCAGGAGGGCTTCCTGGAGGAGGTGTGGCTGGGCGCTGAAGCACAGAGAGGAGTCACCCAGTGGGGAAGGCCCTTTAGAGGGCAGCAGGGGATGGAGCACAGGGGGTGGCGGCACAGGGGAAGTGGTGCAAGGTCAGGCCAGTTCTCCTGGAGGCCTTGAAAGTCAGCCGGGAGACACTGAGCTCTCACCCCTCAGAAGCCCAGGGTGCTGCGGATGGCGTGGCCGCCCCGGCCTTGGGCTGCGGGTGGGAGAAGGGTCTGTCTGAAGCCGCCTGAGCCGCCCGCAGCCTCTGGCTTGGGTTGGGCACTTCCGTGCTAAACTCTTCCTGTGGCGGAGGGGAGACCATAGACATCCCATCCGTGCAGTTCGGTCCTCTTCACCCTGGTCCCCAGGAGCCCAGCCTACTGTTCCCATGGCAACTGTCAGCAGTGGGTGGGGGCAGGGAGGGGGCCAGAGCCCCGAGTCATCACCAGGCTACCCCGCCGCGAGAAGTGGGGGCAGATGGGAGCTGCTGACTGTGATGGGAGGTGGGGGCACCAGGCAGGAAACCTGAGGGCCTGGCCCTCTCTGTCCTTGAAGCAGACAGCGTGAGTGCCGCCTGGAGCCGGACCTGGTGCGGGCCGACCCCCGTCTCTCCTCCCCCCGCCCCCCCAGCGTCTGCAGTCTCACTGATGATGGATGGCCGGGAGGGCAGGGCTCACGGCTGCGGGGGGGCCTCCTGCTGCGAGGGGCTGGGGTCATTTGCAAGGAGGCCGTGGCCTGAATTGCCAGCGAGCTGAGCCGGACCGTGGGCAGGCCCCGGGAGGGTGGCTTTGGTGGGCGGTCAGCAGCACACCGCTGAGAGCAGGGCTGCCTGCTGACAGATGCGGGGCCCCTGGCGGCCAGGAGGCGGGGGCTCCCTGGGCCCAGCGCGCTGTTAGGGGCTGTCTCGCTGAAGTTCCCTGGCTGGCTCGGAGGAGCAGGCCCTCCCTTCCCCTCAGCGCACCCCCAACCCCGAGCTGCAGGGCCCACCACCCTGGTGCTGCGCATGTGAAGGGCTTTGGCACAGGGTGCCAACTAAGGCACTTCAGTCGTTTGACTCTGCGAACCCTTAGACTGCAGCCGCCAGGCTCCTCTGTCCTGGGACTTCCCAGGCAAGAACACTGGAGTGGGTTGCCATGCCCTCCTCCTCCAAGGCACCTTCCCCACCCAGGGATCCCGCCCACACTTCCTGTGTCTCCTGCGTTGGCAGGGGGGTTCCTTACCACTAGCGCCACCTCCTGACACACAGGAGGCGCTTAATACCTGATACTCTGTCTCTTGGCTTCCAAGGTAGGGGCACAGGTGGGCTCAGTTCGGCCAAGGGCCTGTGTATTTCTCAGAGGCAGGCGGCCAGCCCCAGCTGCTGGTTTTCTGGTCTGCGGTCTCCTCTGCAGGACGCCTCAGGCCTCAGCCCGTCCCAGCCTCTCAGGTCCGTCCTGCTCCGGCCTGATGGGTCCAGGACAGTCCCTCGCACCAGGGAGGAGGATGAACACAGAGAACACCGGCTTCTCCGTGTCCGCTCAGGGATGCGTGGCGGCCCTGTCCTCTGAAGGCCCCTCTCTGTCCCGCCCCGGCCTTCCCGGCTGCCCCGAGCCCTGTGTGTCCCTGGTGCCAGGAGGCCCTTGGCGCGCAGTGGGGACTTGCCATTCGAACATCTCTGCCCTTGAGGAGGCTCCAGCAGGAGGACCTGTGGGTTCTTCCAGAACCCACACCCCATGGGGGACGTGGATGTGCGGGAAAGGCTAGGCTCCCTGGGAGGGTGAGCTCTTCAGAGGCTTTTCCTTGGGGATTTGGTTCCATTCAAATGGCAACCAGTCCTCCTGTCGATGGAGGGTGGGGGGTGAGGGGTCGGGAGAGGGAGGTTGGGCAAAGACCAGAGAAGGCCCGGGGTCCCCCAATCCTTCTCCTTGCTCTTCCCCAGCCAAGCGCTAAGTGGGTCCCAGGCTCGTTCACCGCATCCCCGGCCTCAGCCCCACCCCGCGTGGAACCAGGCTGGAACTGAGGCTGGTCCCCTGGAGTAGGGGTCCCGGCACACGGGTGCCCCTGCCCACCCCTGCCTGGCCCCCTCTCCCTTGCCCAGACGTGGGGACCGGCTGACCAAGCCCCAGCAGAGGCTGCCCTGGAGGCCGCCCCGTCCCAGCCAGTGGGCACCAGCCCCCAGGGCGAGGCCAGGGCTGGGGGCAGGGAGGACGGCCTGGAGCCACTCAGGCCCAGTGGTTCCCGGAGTCCGGGCCGGGGGAGGCCGGCCCGCCTGGTCTTGGCACGTGGGCTGTGCAGCCTGGTGGGCGGTGCTCTAGGAAGGTTCCTCCAAGGCCAGGGCACCCGCAGGCTCCAGACTGGGACAGAGGCCGGCGGGCAGCGCTCCCTCAGGGAGGCGCCAGGCAGGCCCGCGCCTGCCAGCAGCCCCGGAGGCGGGGACGACACCCGGCCCGCCGCCCAGTCCCGCAGCCTCCTGGCAACCCTGTCCCCATTCATCCTGTGGGCAGAGCAGGACAGGCCTCCTCCTGTGGCCTGGAAGGCCATGCTGGACGCCAGCCTGTCCATCAGGAAGGGCCTCCAGGCGCCTGGCTCTGCTGTCCTCCTTGCCAGTTGTAATTTATTCTGGAAAATGGTGGACGTCAATCAGACTTGCACTCAAGATCCCTGCTGTAGCACGCACACCGGCGGCGTGGCCTTCGGGAGCCGAGTGGCCTCTCTGAGCCGGGCCTGTCGAGTCACGATAGCTACACGGCGTTAAGTAGACACCTGCTCGTTTCCCTTCCTGCCTTGGAGGACACTGCCTGTCCCGCAGCGGCCCCAGCCAGCCCCGGCAGGTTCATGCCGGACTGCTCTGCCCCGTCCCCACCAGCTGGGAGGGCTTCCCGGGTGGCGGTAAAGAGCCCGCCTGCCAGTGCAGAAGACGCCCGCGATGCGGGTTCGATCCCTGGGTTGGGAAGAGCCCCTGGAGGAGGGCATGCAACCCCTCCAAGCTTTCTTGCCTGGAGCAGCCCATGGACAGAGGAGCCTGGGGGCCACAGTCCACGGGGTCGCAGAGTCAGGCGCAACTGAAGCGGCTCAGCAGACAGGCAGGCCCCTCGCCGGAAGCCTTCCTGAGGCTCGGCTCCCCGCCTCGCAGCTCTTGGGCCCAGCCCAGGAGAGTGGAGGGAGTCTTGGCCTTTGTTAGCCGGGTTTGTTTGGTGGGTGTTGGGGCTGCCCTGGAGGTGTTGCTGGCAGATGGGCTGAGCCTGAGGGCCCTGGGGGTGGAGGGGAGCAGAGGGTTGAGGGGATCAGTGACACAGAAGGCTTTTTCAGAAATGGAGCCCCCAGGGGCGGCCGGGTGAGGCAGGCGGCAGCTCTGCTGTGGAGCAGATGGGCTCCTGGGTGGGAGGCAGGGGCCTCCTAGGAGAGGGCTCCCCCTCGGGGCGGCCCCACACAGCCAGGCGCTGCCCCCAGCTGTCCCCCAAGCCCTCCGTGGGGCCTGGCTGCCTCCACTGTACGCCCGCCTGGCTCTGTCATCTTGCCCAGGTCTCTGCCACTCCATCGGGCCTCAGTCTCTCCCCTCAAATGGTCTCGAAGGCTCCCACCAGCCCTTTGACACCCGCCCTCCTCCAGGCTGGCGGCGGGGGCGTCTAGGCTGGCACACGGCTTGCTGACCTTGTACCCACAGCCCAGTTCCCATGTCCCAGGGCCGGCATCTCATCTTACAGGTGAGAGGGTGGGGGTCGCAGATCGCGTTCCTGTGGACGGTCCTGAGGCCATGCTGGCTGCAGGCCAGCATGGAGGGTAGGGGGGCAAGGTGCAGCCCCTCCCCTGGAGCCAGGGAGGGCGGGTCTGCAGAGGAGGCTGAAAGGGGGGGAATCTGCAGCCAGGGGTGTTAACGCCGGGAGTGCCCACCCCCGGCCCTTCAGAGACAGTGTGTCTTCACTTGGCCCCTGGGAGGCACAGGAAAGGCAATGACGTGGGGGACCAGGGTGGATGGGCCGTGAGAGTGGGCAGATCAGGGCATCACTCCAGTTGCCACTGACTTGGACGCTGTGCTCTGGCGGCTTTCTGCCCAGCCCACCCTCGGCCCCGTGCACCTCCAGACGGGCCCTGTTTATAAAGTCGATTGCTGTACTTGCAGGGCACCAAAGGGGAACACCTGTCGAGGGGGAGGTGGGACCCTGGTGCAGACCACGCTGGGGGGCTCGGCGGCACCGTTGGGGGTCTCTGGTGACCCAGCTGTTATCTGTCTGCTGTGCTGCCACCGGCCAGCGTGGGGCTGATGCCCCTCAGCAGTTCAGGCGTGGCTGATACAACTGTGCTTAAACGTAATAAGTTTCACTATGAAAGATGCTCGACTGCATAAATCATTAGGTAAATGGAAATTACATCTCTGGTGAGACCCACTAAGGTAGCTGCAAGCAAAAGGACAGACAGTAAAATGTGTTGGCAAGAATGTGGCGAGGTCGGCACCCTCACGCTCTGCTGGTGGAGACGAGTCGGTGAGGCTGCTCCAGGAAGCTGCCTGGAAGTTGCTCAGACACAGCACAGACACTGTACGGCCGTGTGTTGTGTTCCAAGCGTTTATCCAAGAGAACAGAAAACTTGTGTCCATGAAGTTTGGGTACGAATGGTTGTAGCAGCTTTAGTCATAAAACAGGCAGAAAATGGAAGTGACCCAAATGCCCATCGAATGATGAGCAGAAACGTAAAATACAGCATGCGCGCGCAGTGGGACGCCGTGTGCGCAGCGTGCGTGCGCAGTGGGACGCCGTGTGCGCAGCGTGTGTGCGACGCCGTGTGCGCAGCGTGCATGTGCAGTGGGAAGCCATGTGCACAGTGTGCGTGTACACCTTCAGCCGTGGAAAGGCGTGAAGTACGGACACATGATACGTGAACGAGCCTTGGAGGTGAGAAGCCAGTTAGGAAGGGCAGCGTGTTTGAGATTCATTTCTGTGGGGTGCCCAGAACAGGCAGATCCACAGACACAGAAAGGAACCGTGGGCTGCCAGGGGCTGGGGCGAGGGGTGATGCAGGCTTTCTGGAATCAGACAGTGGCAGTGGCTGTACGTGCAGTGCAGACTCTGTGACCCCATGGGGTACAGTACGCCGGGCTCCTGTCATTCACTGTTTTCCCGGAATTTACTCAGACTCGTGTCCATTGAGTTGATGATGCCATCTGTCACTTTGCAACTTTACAGATGTACTAAAAACCACTGAATTGTGTCCTTGAGGATGACGGTCACGCTCTGTGAGTTAGCTCCCTGTAGACACACGTGCATTTGTGGGTCGTGGCCACGACAATACTAGATGGTGATGTTCCCAGAGGCAGACCATCTGGTCGCGGTCTTGGCCTTATTGCCTTCAGCAGCTCACCCACCCTCTCTGGGCTGCAGGCTTCTCAGCTGTGAAATGGGGATAATAATCAGACCACCTCAAAGGGTTGTCCTGACAGTTACACGGGCTACAATCTGAAAGTCCAGAGAAGTGTGCCTGGCAGGTTGCAGAGGACTTGGCTGAGTCAGCTGATACCAGCGTTACTAGCGTCACAACCAGAAGTCCCCCAGGGCCCCTTCCGATTGCCGCCACACCTGGGCCCAGCCCCAGCCCGCCCCCATCCTCTTCTTCCCCTCCCCCTCTGCCTGCAGATGGTCCCCACTAATGTGAGAACGGTTGCCATAACAACCGCTCTGCGCCCCCCCCCCAGCAGCAGCGACTCCATTGGAGCCGGTGTCACGTGACAGCTCTGGGCCGCATCACCATAATACTGCCAGTGAGCCAGGAGGTTTATAGGGCAGGAGAGCCAGGCTCGTCAGGGGACAGGCCCGACCCCCATGCGGCAGGCAGGCCACGGTCTGCAGGAGGCCAGCCCTCGAGGCCCAGGAGGATGGGGTGGACAGGAGACATCGAGAATTGGCTCTCTGACCCTGTAGCCCTGTAACCATCAGAGGAAGATGGAGCAGACGAGAGGGAGCTGGAGGCGGGCACCCCCGGGTCCCACAGCCCTCTGTGTAGCCGCCCTGGACCAGCAGGTCTTTCCCGAGGCAGACTGTGCCAG
This sequence comes from Litocranius walleri, assembly GCA_006410535.1. Taxonomy (NCBI): domain Eukaryota; kingdom Metazoa; phylum Chordata; class Mammalia; order Artiodactyla; family Bovidae; genus Litocranius; species Litocranius walleri. Next base: position 1,514,167 of record SJYG01000624.1, on the reverse strand, counting down.
ACGTCAGGGAGTAGCTGCGCTGGGCTGGCTGACGGGCCTGAGGGCTGTCTGCTGCAGAGAGAGGCCGCCAGTGCCCCCAGAAAGGGCCGGGCTGGGCACGGTGCAGGGGCTGGAGCGATGACCCTGCTCCCTCTTGCCCAGGCACGCATCTGCCCAGGAGCCCTGCAGAGCAGAACGGCGGCCAGGGCAGGGCTGTGAAGCCTGACCCACTCTCCAGAGGCGGCACTCCGCGTGCAGCTGCTGGGGCAGAAAGCAGCGGGTCTCCATGCTCTGGCCCCGCATCCGAGCTCGCCGCCTGGAGCCCACAGATGCCCGGAGGCCAGGCACTGCCCCTCTGTTTTAGCCGGCATGCCCCGCGCCTAAGGCGGCTGTGCTATCGCCAGGAGCCGCCTGCCCGCAGCACTGCGGCAGCGCCCGGCGGCGCCCCCTGGTGGCCTATCAGGGACAGGCACACCCCCAGGATCAGCACAGAGAGACCCCTGGGGAGTGAGGCCTGGGAACGCTGGAGTGGGCTTTCCCAGAGAGGGGACCATGCTGTTTGCGCCAAGGGAACATACTTGGGCTGAGGGACCGGGACACACTGCCCCGAGTCCTGGCCTCTGGAAGTCAGAGCGTGGTGTCGATGGGCAGACTGTTCTGGAGGCTGCAGCAAGGTGTCTGGGCTCTCAGACGGGACCCCTGGTCCACGTTGCCCACAGTGGGGCTTGGATGGTGCAGATTCCTGGGCCCCGGCTCCAGCCCAGGCATCTCTAGGGGTGATAGCCTGGCTCCTGCACTCTCAGCCCTCTCCAGGAGGAGAAGAGACATTTACTCAGGCTTCACCAGCTGCTGAGCTCCACAGCCGCCAGAGTCGGCTAGAGCCTTGAGTGTCCCCAGCCCCAGCTCCCTTATTCTATCCGTAAGGCAACTGAAGCCCAGAAAGGGGGAGTAATTTACCCGAGGCTCTACAGCCAGCTGGCCCGCACCCTGTGGAAACCACATGCCCAGCCCCCTAGGCCGCCTCTGTCCCTCGCCCCCAGCCTCACGGCTCCTCTTGGCCGAGTGCCCCCCGGAGACATGTTACTGTGGGTCCCTGAGCCAAGTCTTCTCATTCAATCAAAATCGAAACTGCTGGTGCCCTGCAGACACCCCTGCCTCGCAATTCCGGGCCAGGGGAGTCCTTCCTGCCCCCTCTCTGGCCACTGCTGGCTCCTCGCCTTGCCTCGAACAGCCTCGCAGCCAGCACCCTGCTTTGTCGTCCTGGCTCTGCCTGGGTGCTCTGCCCCCTCAGCAGCAGTGGGAGGATCACTTGCTGGCTGAGAAGGTTCAGGCTTCTCCTGGGCAAAGGTGGGGACCTGGGAGCCTCCACGGCAGGAAGCATGGACGGCCATGCTGCAGGGCTCCCTGACAGCTGCCTCCAACAGTACTGTGACTTAAGGCCAGGGACGACTGAATTAGTAACAGAATAAACTGTCCCACACCGCGTGCTGGTAGAGGGGGAGGCTCTGGCATGGAGGCCCACCCCAGGCTCTTGCTGGGGCCTCTGGGCTCGGGGGCGGGGGCGAGTTGCAGGAGGGCCTGCTTGGCTCTGCCCGACGGCAGGGCGGTCTGTGTGTAGGGTGCTCTGTCCTCTGTTGGTTTCAGCGCCACACCAGGCCTCACACGGGACAGAGCCTTCAGAGGCCACGGCCCCTGGGAGTCCATCGAGGGCAGGGTCACTGGCTGCCAGTGTCCAGAGAACCCACCCGTATGACCTCCGAGCAGTGAGGCTACGTGAGGTGGGCCTGCAGTGCCTGCCCCAGCCAGACCTTGAAGGTCATGTCCTTGAGCAGAGGAGACGGACGGAAATGAGTCAGACTCCCAAAGACGTGGGACTCGGTGTCCACAGAGTGGCCATCTATAGACACTGGGGGCCATGTGGTGGCACAGATGCCCAAGGACCTTCTGGTTAGGGGTCATGTTGTCAGAGAGATGTGTGTAACTGGCTCTTAGTCAAAGCTATGGTTTTTCCAGTAGTCATGTATAAATCTAAGCAGCGGGTCTCCATGCTCTGGCCCCGCATCCGAGCTCGCCGCCTGGAGCCCACAGATGCCCGGAGGCCAGGCACTGCCCCTCTGTTTTAGCCGGCATGCCCCGCGCCTAAGGCGGCTGTGCTATCGCCAGGAGCCGCCTGCCCGCAGCACTGCGGCAGCGCCCGGCGGCGCCCCCTGGTGGCCTATCAGGGACAGGCACACCCCCAGGATCAGCACAGAGAGACCCCTGGGGAGTGAGGCCTGGGAACGCTGGAGTGGGCTTTCCCAGAGAGGGGACCATGCTGTTTGCGCCAAGGGAACATACTTGGGCTGAGGGACCGGGACACACTGCCCCGAGTCCTGGCCTCTGGAAGTCAGAGCGTGGTGTCGATGGGCAGACTGTTCTGGAGGCTGCAGCAAGGTGTCTGGGCTCTCAGACGGGACCCCTGGTCCACGTTGCCCACAGTGGGGCTTGGATGGTGCAGATTCCTGGGCCCCGGCTCCAGCCCAGGCATCTCTAGGGGTGATAGCCTGGCTCCTGCACTCTCAGCCCTCTCCAGGAGGAGAAGAGACATTTACTCAGGCTTCACCAGCTGCTGAGCTCCACAGCCGCCAGAGTCGGCTAGAGCCTTGAGTGTCCCCAGCCCCAGCTCCCTTATTCTATCCGTAAGGCAACTGAAGCCCAGAAAGGGGGAGTAATTTACCCGAGGCTCTACAGCCAGCTGGCCCGCACCCTGTGGAAACCACATGCCCAGCCCCCTAGGCCGCCTCTGTCCCTCGCCCCCAGCCTCACGGCTCCTCTTGGCCGAGTGCCCCCCGGAGACATGTTACTGTGGGTCCCTGAGCCAAGTCTTCTCATTCAATCAAAATCGAAACTGCTGGTGCCCTGCAGACACCCCTGCCTCGCAATTCCGGGCCAGGGGAGTCCTTCCTGCCCCCTCTCTGGCCACTGCTGGCTCCTCGCCTTGCCTCGAACAGCCTCGCAGCCAGCACCCTGCTTTGTCGTCCTGGCTCTGCCTGGGTGCTCTGCCCCCTCAGCAGCAGTGGGAGGATCACTTGCTGGCTGAGAAGGTTCAGGCTTCTCCTGGGCAAAGGTGGGGACCTGGGAGCCTCCACGGCAGGAAGCATGGACGGCCATGCTGCAGGGCTCCCTGACAGCTGCCTCCAACAGTACTGTGACTTAAGGCCAGGGACGACTGAATTAGTAACAGAATAAACTGTCCCACACCGCGTGCTGGTAGAGGGGGAGGCTCTGGCATGGAGGCCCACCCCAGGCTCTTGCTGGGGCCTCTGGGCTCGGGGGCGGGGGCGAGTTGCAGGAGGGCCTGCTTGGCTCTGCCCGACGGCAGGGCGGTCTGTGTGTAGGGTGCTCTGTCCTCTGTTGGTTTCAGCGCCACACCAGGCCTCACACGGGACAGAGCCTTCAGAGGCCACGGCCCCTGGGAGTCCATCGAGGGCAGGGTCACTGGCTGCCAGTGTCCAGAGAACCCACCCGTATGACCTCCGAGCAGTGAGGCTACGTGAGGTGGGCCTGCAGTGCCTGCCCCAGCCAGACCTTGAAGGTCATGTCCTTGAGCAGAGGAGACGGACGGAAATGAGTCAGACTCCCAAAGACGTGGGACTCGGTGTCCACAGAGTGGCCATCTATAGACACTGGGGGCCATGTGGTGGCGCAGATGCCCAAGGACCTTCTGGTTAGGGGTCATGTTGTCAGAGAGATGTGTGTAACTGGCTCTTAGTCAAAGCTATGGTTTTTCCAGTAGTCATGTATAAATCTGAGAGTTGGACTATAAAGAAAGCTGAGCGCCAAAGAATTGATGCTTTTGAACTGTGATGTTGGAGAAGACTTTTGAGAGTCCCTTGGGCAGCAAGGAGATCCAACCAGTCCATCCTAAAGGAAATCACTCCTGAATATTCATTGGAAGGACTGATGCTAAAGCTGAAACTCCAATACTTTGGCCACCTGATGTGAAGAGCTGACTCATTTGAAAAGACCCTGATGCTGGGAAAGGTTGAAGGTGGGAGGAGAAGGGGACAACAGAGGATGAGACGGTTGGATGGCATCACTGACTCGATGGACATCAGTTTGAGTGAACTCCGGGATTTGGTGACGGACAGGGAGGCCTGGCATGCTGCAGTCCGTGGGGTCGCAAAGAGTCGAACATAACTGAGCAACTGAACTGTAACTTATTATAGTGATATTTCACCTGTGTGTATTAGGAGCCTAAACTATGACAAATTTTAGAATTTAGAGGAGACTTAGGTGCTATCCTTGGGACAATAGGGTCAGAAGAGATTTTTTTTTTTCTTTTTGGAAGTTGCTGAGAGAGGGTGTGTGTGAGAGAGAAAGATGCCTCTCTCAGGTCCTCTAGCCTGGGTTTCTAGGTGGATGTATCTTGTGCTGTCTCAGACAGGTCCTTTACACAGTGATCACCCCCACTGGTGACATTTGAGTGCCTCTCCACCCCAGGGCAACACGGGGCAGCCAGGCCAAGGCCTCTAGTGCTGGAGCCTCGGTCCCGCCCCTCCCCACCTGGTGCTGCTCACAAGCCTAACCCTCTCCAGCTGGAGTGACGTGCTATTTCTTTTGAGCTCGAAATGCTGGGGCTTGAAAATCTTTCTCTTGAGGCACTGCCATTCCTCTTGTTGATTCCTGCCTGGTCCATCCACTCGGGAGGCAGGAGCCAGTCTAGAGGCTGGGCCCCGCCCTAGGCTGAACCCAACTGTTGCAGGTAAGTCTCAAGTGTTCACCTGGCAGCCTCTGAAGTTCCCATCATTGTCAGCCTGTAATTCAAGCTGTGCAGAGCTTGGGGCAATGTGCCTGCTGGATGCGGGGCCTTGAGTCCCCCTCCTTCCTGCACACCCCTAAATCTCTCGGGGTCCTTGTGCTCTCACCTACTACATCAGGCTTCAGAGCCAAGGCGAAGAGCTGGGCCAGGCAGGTAGCTCCAGCCAGTCCAGGTCACCCCTCGACCCTACCCCACTCCTGTGGAGAATTTACTGTGCAGGTAGCACCCACGCCAGCTCTTTAATCCCCCTGACAGCCCGGGGAGTGGGTACCCCTATTCTCCCCTCTTTGTAGAGCATACAGCCCAGCGGGTTGGTGAAATGCCTCACTCCAGGTCAGAAGGAATGGGGTGGGGGCTGCCGCCAGAACCTGTCCTTGGCCGTGCGGACTGGACCTATGGTACTACTCGGCAGCCCTTCCTTCAGGACTCAGGAGATGCATGGTCTTGCCGTCCGGGGAAGCCTGCTGCCGGGGTCAGGCTTCAGGCAGAAAGCGCCCTGCTTGCCGGCATCTTACCAGGGCGCTGTCCCATCTCCAGCCCCAGTGACCCCTGCGCTCTGCTTCCAGCTTTTCCTTCTGCACTTGTGGTGGGAGATGCATCCACACAACTGTCCTTGGGCACGTCTGTGGGGTGGCGGGGTGGGGCGCCTGTGAGCATGACGTGACGGCCCCCACGGGCTGCCGGCCAGACCGCGGAGGGGTGCGTCTGAGGCGTGTGTGCGTGTAGGAGGCCCTCCGTGGTCATGGAAAGAACAGCCCTTCAGTCTCACATGGGGGAAGTGCCTGGTTTTGAGCCCACCTCGATGGGACGCAATGTGCATCTGGGTTGGTGTGCCTGCCCTTCCCCCAAGTGTGCGCACCGGGTGCCAAGTGGACTCCTCACAAAGCAGAAGTCTGTCTGTGGTCTCCTATGAGAAACTCCGCCCCAGTGCATGCTGGGAGGATGCTGTGATCTGATATGAGAAACTTCATCCTTGTGCTTGCTGGGAGGATGCTGTGGTCTGATATGAGAAGCTTCACCCCAGTGCATACTGGGAGAATGCTGTGGTCTCCTATGAGAAACTCCGCCCGGTGCGTGCTGGGAGGATGCTGTGGTCTCCTATGAGAAACTTCACCCCAGTGCATGCTGGGAGGATGTGGTTTGTGGCGACTGTGTGTTACCATGGTGATGGCTGGTTGGAGGGAGACTGTTGCCACCTTCTGAGCCTGGGAAACACACACATCCAGACACCAGCCGACAAAACCTATCATTGTCAGAGTCATGTGGGTCCCGAACTAACACCCCACTCCAGTGAGCCTGGCGAAGACGGTGGAAAGTGGGGGAGAGGGATGACGGCTGTTATCGGTTGAGGGTCAGAGAAGGGTAGGGGTATGGGGTGAATCCTTTTACAGATGCAGCTTATTCGTAATTTAGAGCTAAGAATGTGAAGAGTACAGACACAGCCAGACTCTGAAGCGCCCTCACCATCCCTCACCTGAGCTGGGCCTTTGGGGAGCAGGGTGGTGTGCCCCAATATGGCCACCAGGGGACGCTGCTAGGGGCGTGGAGGGGTTGGTGGAGTGGCGCTTCTGCGACTGTCCTCAGCCCTGCTCAGTCCCAGCTCTGTCCCCGCCTGCCCCCCATGTCCACCTACTCCTGGGTGGCACCTTGGTGCCACATGTTCCTTCTTATTACATTTCTGCACCTCCAGCCAGTCGCCCCACCCACCCCCAAGAGCCACGGACCCGGTTGGACTGGTCACTTCCAAGGCCTTCTGTGGCTCTGATTTGGATACTTGGGGGTAGCTCTGCCCCACTCTACTGGCGTGTTATGAGGAGGATGCTGTGTGAGTTCAACAGTTTTCCCTGTTTTTTTTTTAAAAAGACGTCTTCCTAACGGGACACACATCCATCCGTTCTTTTTTATGTCTGTTTATTGTGGTCGAGTCCGCCCACTCTTGTGATGACCCCTGAGTGCCTGCTGTGTGCGGTCGCTGGTGGCCCCAAGATGCTCTGTAAGGTGCAGGGCCCCATCCCTGGGGCTCAGTGTCTCCTCCGTGAAATGGGGCAGCTGCACTGAGCTCCCCCACGTGCCGTGCACCTCCACTCACTGGGGCCTGCAGGGGGTTGGCACACATAGTCTCTGGGTTGCCCTTGGTCCCCTCCTCTCTCGACCACTCACCCCTCAGGGCTGTATGCGCCTTTTCCCTCGTCTCTGCCAAATCCACGGAAAGCATCTCACTGGCCCAGAAACCTGTGTCTCAGCAGCATGATCTCGGTCCTCATATGGGCGTCTTAGGGCCAGGCTTTAAATATGCATGTACACTTTCTGACCCCGCCTGTTTTCCATGCCAAACCATGACAACCACAACGCTGCGCCAGGTGGCCCTTGCCAGGATAGACAGTCACAGCCAGCAGAGGAGTGAGGTGAGAAGGCCCGCCCTCATCCCTGCCAGCTGCCAGCCCTCCTCCGCCCCGGAGGAGGCGGGGAGAGGAGAGGACTGGGCTGGCCTGGGTGTGGAGCTGCTTCTCAGGAAAGGTGCCCCCAAGGCTCTGGGAGGGCCGTGCACCTGGCTCCCTGCCCCCCTCCCCTGCCCCCGCCTCGCTGACAGACAGGCCAAGCAGCCGCCAGCCCAACTTAGTCTTGGGAAAAATGCCTCCTGAATTCAGAGATGTCCCCTGTGGCAGCTTTTAGAGCCGCACACTCCTGCTGGGTCTGGGTGGGTGTGGGACTCGTGGGCTCTAGAGTGAGACCCCGGGGGTCTGGTTGGGGCAGTTGCCTGGGGGTCAGAGCTGTTGAGTTTTCTCTGTTGCTTTGCCATCATCTCTGTGGGCCCCTGACTCTCCCAGGTCGCCTTTCAGGGGGCATTGAGGGATCCGCCTACATTCAATGACTGGTCCAAGGTCCAAGAGAAGCCATGGGTAGGGCAGACTGTGTGTCCGCTTCACAGAGGCTTCCTGGCTGGAGTGCGGGAGTGCAGGGGACCTTCTGGAGTGTCTTCACACTCGGCGCCCTTGGCCTTCCGGATGCCTCTCCCCTGGGAAGGCAATGGGGTCTGTTTCTGTTCGCTGTAGTCACCTCTCCCCTGTCTGGGGTGAGATCCTGCCTGCAAACCACAGCTGGTTCCACAGCCCTGGTCTTTCAGGAGTCTGCACTGGGGCTGCGCCCACACACGCTTGCCCAGACATGCACTTCTGGCCTGGGGTCTGCATGCCCAGCCTTCCCGCGGCTGCTCACTGCCCCTCCCCACCAGCATCTCCGGGGTCCCTGCACAAAGTGCCCTGCACACCGACGGCCCCTGCAGGCGCTCCCAGCCAGGGCCTGATGCTGGCTCCCACCAGCTCCCAGCGCCGACCCCCAGCACCACTGCCTGTCTCTGGGCTCAGCGACATCACAGCACCCTTGCAGAGTGTTTCTGCCCCGGAGACTGGCCAACACCACACATCCGGGCACCCCCGCCTCCGAGAGCCAGGGTGAAGCACCAATCCAGGCACCACAGCAGGCTGGGTATCGGGTGGATGTTCCGGCTGACCCCAATCACGGGAACTTCTGCTAGGAGAAGCAGGACCCCCAAAGTGATGCAGCCAGGGTGGTCCTGTGGGTGTCTGGGAGGACACTGAAGGCTGGTGCCCCTGTCCCCTCCAGGGCCGGGACCTCAGGGGCTCAAGGGTGCGTCCCAGGCCCTTAGGAAGGCCTGAGAGGCAGAGTCATGTCCCAGGAGCCGTCCGGGGATGCAGCCTCTGGCCACCTCCGACTCAGCAGAAAGTCCTCCCCACTCACGCAGCTCCTCTCCTCCCTCCAGACCCTGAGTCCCAGAGAAAGAGGACCGTGCAGAATGTCCTGGATCTGCGCCAGAACCTAGAGGAGACCATGTCCAGCCTGCGAGGGTCCCAGGTGACTCACAGGTAAGAGCCCGCTGCCCCTCCTCCCCTCTGTGGAGGGCGGGCCCCCACCTGGGCCGGGGCAGCATGCACTGAGTCCACGGGGGGAGCACACCCTTGCCTGGCGTCGGCTTCTGCTGGACACTTGGACTCCATCTCATCAGGCTGGAGCCTCACTGGATGGGTGGAAGGAGGAGCCAGCACGTGGCTCAGACCGTGACTGCCCTCCACCACGCCCTCCTGGGTGTCCCCTTCCCCGTGTCTCAAGGGCTTGCTCACTCCCCTCCTCTCCCTGCTCTGAATCTTCCACATGCCCTTCCTGACACGCAGCAGCCTTCTTGCCCCCTCAGCTGGCAAGCAGCCCAGCCTCCATGCCGTGCAGACACCCTCCTCCTGCCCCTCACAAGCCCTTGTAGCCCCTGCCGTGCGGGGCGCCCCCCCTCCTGCCGCACCTCTCTCTGCCCTGGTGTCGTGGCCCCAGGCTCAGCGTGACTCAGAATTTCCTGCACTGGCTCCTGGGGCTGCCCAGATGAGCTCATGCTGTCAGCTCCAAGGGGGACAGAGGGCCGGGCTACACCCTGGGGGTAGGGAGCAAGCCGCCAGGATTGAGAAATCCTCGGGGTGTGGAACAGGAAGGTAGAGAAGAGTCGGTTCCTCCCCACTTCCTGGGACTGGAAAGTGAGGACAAATGGGCAGTGGAAGGGCTTCTCCGGACCCAAGTGTGTGGCCAAGTTATATGCAAACCAAACTTACATGCCTCCAGCAACAGAGGACTCATTACTTCCCAGCCATCCCATCCTCATGGGGTGGTGGTGACTGAAGTGGAGCTGAGTCTGGCCTCAGCGGCTCCCAGCTCCCTTGCTGAGATCCCCTTGTCCCTCCTTCCCCCTTGTCCCTCCTTCCCACGTGCCTCCCCAGCCCCACCTCATCTCCTGCCTGGGACTCTCAGCACATCCCTCCCAGACATCTGAAATATTTCCCGTGATAAGCAGAGCCTGCTGTCTCTGCTTGAGCCAGCAGGATTCTAACTGCTGAAGGGATGTGATGAGGAGGGCTGAGAAGAAAGTGGACGTGGTCTCTGGGAGGCTATGGGACCCTGTACATCCGTCTCTAGCCCTCCCAGCCCTAAGCAGGAACCCACGTGGGACAGGGGTCCGGCTCGACTCCGCTCACTGTTTTGAGGACCCAGTGGATTAAGTCTTGGATGCCCTCCTTCCCCAGCCAGGGAGTCGTTGGAACAGCTCAGCCCCACCTTGCCTGCCAGCCCCATGCCAAAGAAGGCCCACGTGCTCCGCTCCTGTGGGGGTCACACCCCGGGTGGCTCACCTGCAGGGCAAAGGCAGCAGCCCCCGTCTCCTGTCCCCACCTCCGACCCCCAAATGAAGACGGCTTGACCCCATGCAGGCCCTGCTGCTTTCTGCAGGGGAACAGGAAGGCCTCGTGTGTAAAGCTGACTGATTAGTGGGCAGCGCCTGGGCCTCTGGCTTGTCTTCCTCTGTGGGAGGAACCAAGAGCCCTGAAGTGGCCTTTCTGTTTACTGTGGACCCAGAGCCACTTCCTCCCCGAGCCTTTGGTTTGTATTATTCCTGGTGCACACTTTGATAGCCAAAACAATGACTCCCTCAGCTTTGATGGCTCTTGCACTAAACGCTTTACATCAGTCAACCCTCCCTCGGCCCTGGGAGCGGACAGGATGTGCGCACAGGGCCCGGGTCGAGGAGGAGCGGCGAGAGGCTGTCTATGGGGTCGCACAGAGTCGGACATGACCGTTACTTAGCAGCAGTAGCAGTAGCAGCGAGAGGCTGGGGAGAAGGGGCCACATGCCAGGCTCGCCCAGGCTGGTCAGGGTGCTTCTGCGTCCAGCAAGCCAGGGGCGCAGCTCCCAGGACAGACACGGGCTGTGTCCTGGAGGAGCTCACGGCCCGGTGAGCACACCCAGCAAGGCGATTTTCACCCTGGGGTCACAGGCTGCCTGTAGTTTAGTTCCTTTTTGGAAACCTTTCCTCCTGTGCTACTTCCCCTATTTCTCTGGCTTGATTCCCCCGCAAGGAGAGAGTCTGAGTCAGGGGGCTGGGGTTGCAGAGGAAGTGAGACTGCGCGCCCCCAGCCCGCTCCGGCGCATCACAGCGTCCTCCCCAGAGAGGAGCAAGACTAGAAGCTGGGATCTGGGACTGGAAATCAGGGACCCAGGTTTGAGCCAGGATTTCGGCCACCGACTCAGAGGTGTCTGGAGGTGTGTTCAGGATGAAGACGAGCGGTGAGGTCGAAGAGCGGTGAGGTCAGGGCTGCCCCTCCTCGCGCTGCCTGGAGAACAGAAGCGGGGCCACAGCGGCTCTTGGTGCCAAGTTTGCCCTGAAAACAGGCTTCCCTAGAGCGCCGGCCCGACCAGGACGGTCACGCCCTCTTCCTCCTCTCCTGTCTCCTCCTCTCCTCCTCAGGGCAGCTTGTTTTTATTAAGTCGTACTGCGTGAGGCCCAGTCCCGAGTCTGGGGCAGAGAATCCTCCCGAGCAGCTGCAGTGAGGCCGGCCTCCTCCCAGGACCGTGAGCGCCCCCTTCAGGGAACTTGCGTGCTCCCCAAGCTCCGCGTCGTTAGGGAGAGAAAGTGCGCAAGGCCTGACAGCGCCGGCAGGAGGGCCCGAGGGGGACCTGGGCAGCAGCCAGGCCGGGAAGCCCGCTCACTGGCCGCCTGCCGTCTCGGCCCCTGCGCACCCAAGGCTTCTACAGGGACCCCCATCCGGCTCACCCTGAGCTCATGACAGGAAAGAGGTGCTGGGCGCTCCGAGCAAAGTGGGCGGTGAGGCCTCCTCCTCTCCGGGGACCCGCCCACCCTGCCGCGCGGGCTTACCGGGCCCTTCTGAATACCGGGCACCTGCATGTGGTCCTTCTGAATCTACAGATGATGAAGCAGCTGTTACAGTTTCATCTCCATTTGACAGATGAGGAGATGGAGAGTCAGGAAAGTTGGTGAGGGATCTGGCTCACTATCTAACGAGTAGAGAAGGAGTCAAACAGGGGTCATATTGCAAAGTCTGTGCCCTCAGCCGTGGACGGGGTCCCTTCCCTTCTGCCCACCAGCCTCTTCGTTGGACACCTGCGCTGACGTGCAGCAGGGCCTACACCCTGAGAGGCCGCCTGGAGGCAGGGGGAGCTGGGGCAGGAGGGTGGAGGGAGGCACCGCAGGGTGCCTGAGGACAGCGCTCAGCGCGCACAGCCAGAGGGTAACCAGTGCCTTTCTGCCTGCCCAGCTCCCTGGAGATGACTTGCTACGACAGTGACGACGCCAACCCCCGCAGCGTGTCCAGCCTGTCCAACCGCTCGTCGCCCCTTTCCTGGCGCTACGGCCAGTCCAGCCCACGGCTGCAGGCCGGGGACGCGCCGTCTGTGGGCGGCAGCTGCCGCTCGGAGGGGCCGCCCGCCTGGTACATGCACGGGGAGCGCGCGCATTACGCGCACACCATGCCCATGCGCTCCCCGAGCAAGCTCGGGCACATCTCGCGCCTGGAGCTGGTTGAGTCCCTGGACTCGGAAGACGTGGACCTCAAGTCCGGCTACATGAGCGACAGCGACCTCATGGGCAAGACCATGACGGAGGACGACGACATCACCACTGGGTAGGGGTGGCCTGCACGCAGCTGGGAGGTGGGCAGTCCGGCGATCGGACGTGGGATGAACGGGTGGACCCGGGGGCGGGGGTGCGGGGGACGGTTCACGGGGACCGCGGAGGAGCGAATAGCCCAGGGAGGCCGAGGGGGCCGCGGACAGCTCGGCGCATGGACCGCCGTAAGACGGGTGAACCTCGGCCCGAGGCGGGGGCTGCGCTGTGACCAGGGGTGAGGACCGCGTGCGGGTCGGGCACCCGAAGGGGCGCGACGGGGCTGGCGTCTGGGGGAGCTGATTGGTCAGCGAGGGCGCCGCGTCACTGGTCCCCACAGCTGTCACTCTGTGCCTCGCACCGCCCTCCTGGTCTCCGCCCCCGCCGGCCCGTGGCTCCGGCTGCGTGTGGGCCTGGAGAGTCGGGGTGACGGCGACCCGCCCCCGAAAGGCCGCGGGCAGAGAGGCCAGCGCGTTTGTTGGCAGCCCTGGCCCTGGGCGCAGCACTAGCCCCGCTCCCTCCGCCGGGCCCGGGCCTAGCGCCCTCTCTCCCCTGGTTTCTCCTGCAAACCTCTGCCCGCACTGCAGCTTGTATCCGGCCGAGCCTGTCGAGCCCTTCTTTCCCGCCTTCTTCCTCTTGTCTTTTTCTGCCCCGGGAAAGCGGTGTGGGTTTGTGGGGCAACTTGGACAGAGAGGGCCGGGGGAGCAGTCTGGAACGCAAGGGGAGAGGGCAGGAGGAGAGGGGTGCTGGGGTCTCGGTGTTCAAGCTGGGGGCGCCCAGAGCCCGGGGCGCGCCCGGAGGCTCTCGGGCATCCCCCCCTACACCCCGCACCTGCCACCCCCTCCCCCGCCTGGCTC
>SJYG01000624.1:1479942-1500624 GCA_006410535.1 Litocranius walleri | reverse complement strand
GCCCCTCCCCCGCCTGGCTCCGCCCCCACTCGCCCCTCACACAGGAGGCCGCAGAGCCCCTCCCTACCCCTCGGGACCACCTCTCCCCAGTAAACAGCTTGAACTGGAGGAGAGTGGGAAGTAGCTGCGGTCCAGGCCGTCCACTGCTCCCTGTCTGGGGCTGTACTGGGAGGGCCTGGCAGGGCCGGTCAGGCTGACAGGCTGCTCTGAAACAAAACAGCTGACCCGCCAACGGGGCTGTTTGCTGCCTGTAAGTCCCAGGGGCCAGCCGACCTCACGCTCGGATCGTCCAGCCCGCGGCTGGGACCCGAGATGGCTGTCCAGCTCCTCCTGGGCACGGAGGGTGTGCTGGGCCACCGGAGCCTGGTCCCTGCCCAGGAAGCCCTTCTTCTTCTCTGAGAAAGTGTCGGGCCCTGCCCCCGACAGCACTCAGCTGCGCAGGTCAAAGCACAGGCCTTGGGCTGAGGGCTCTGAAGGCCCTGCTGTGTGGGAAGGACCAGGCCTCGCCCGCAGGGCCCCCACACCAGACAGAGGCGGGAGAGCCAGCCCCCAGGCTCACAGGGGCCATGCAGAGCGCTCCTCAGCCAGGCTCCCGCCCTGGGACAGAGCCCCGTCTGGGGCTGGCGGTGGCGCCCGGCAGCTGCCCGGCTGTGCGGGCTTGGGCAAGCCCCGCAGCTCTCTAGGCCTCAGCTCGCCTCTCTGCTCAGGGCAGATGGCCGTGAGCCTGTGCCAGGCGACGGCGAAGGCTAAGTGCTTGCATCACGGGGCACGTTTGGAATAGCCCCTGGCTCTTCGTAAAAGCTCAGAACTCGTTGAAGTGAACTGAAGTCGCTCGCTCGTGTCCAACTCTGCGACCCCATGGACTGTAGCCCACCAGGCTCCTTGGTCCATGGGATTTTCCAGGCAAGTGTACTGGAGTGGGTCGCCATTTCCTTCTCCAGGGTATCTTCCTGACCCAGGGATGGAACCCAGATCTCCTGCATTGTAGGCAGACGTTTACCGTCTGAGCTACCAGGGAAGCCCCGATATACATTAGCTCGTATTTATTGCCGTTATTCCTATTATTGTTTCTATTATCCCTATCATTGTTAAAATGCCCTCTCCGAAGGTCGGTAGGGACTCCTGCCCTCTGCGGGACCCAGACTCGCCCCCCAGGGACTGGGCAGTCCCACAGAGCCCCGCCGGGGTCGGCAGCAAGGGCAGACATGTCAGCAGCCGGCCATTCCTGGGGACACAGATGGGGGTGGGGGCCAGGAAGACACCCTTACCCACCCTCGAGCACCCTGTCTTTGTCCTCTGCCCCTAGACGGCGTGTGTGCCCGGAATCCATGCAGGGACCATCCCTCCCTGGGTTCGCTCTCCCCGCAGTCCGGGGGCGCCCGCTGTTCCCAGGGCTGCAGCGTCCGGGGCGATGCCCTCCGGGTGGGCCGCGCTGTGCCCTGCGGTGGTGGAGCCAGGCCAGCCTGCAGTCAGCGGCCGCGCCCAAAGCCAGTTACAGGGAGTTCAAGGCTCGCTGCCCACCAGCACTGCGAGAACGGGGCCCTCGGCGCCCTTGAGCAGTCTGAGTTGAGGGGAGTCCGTTTATGTTCGTCAGTAATTATAATGTAAGCGGTTGCTCCTCAGTTACGTGTTTTCACAGTTAAGGGTTGTTTTTTTGTAGAAAGCTAGAAGCGAGGTGTCCTGGGTTCCAGCAAACCTGAGCCACGCTTGCCAGCCTCTCCCTGGCCCGCCCTCCCCCACTGCAGTTCCCATCCAGGTTTGGTAACTTCCAAGCACCCTGCTCCTGAGGAAACTGCTTTTCCTCTGCATAAAACGGGCAGAAATGTTCCCCGCTCCCAGCAATGACGCCTCATCTCCCCTGCCCATGGTCACTCACTTCCTGCCTCTCCGAAGCACCGGCACAGGGCCAGCGGGACAGACGAGGCCACCCCCTCTCGACGGCTGGTAGCTGCCACGAGCCGTCCGGGTGAGCTGCAGACGGCAGGGATCCCCAGGCTTTCCCGGTCCCCGCAGTCACCTGCTGAGGGCTGTCCACCTGGAGCTCTTGCCAAGTTCCCGTTCAGCCCCGAGTCAGACCCCACGCCCACTCCATCCAAATGCCCGGTCCTTTCCTGGGTTGTGCACCCAGCTGAGCTCAGGGAAGGCAGATTCTTCAAACTGAAGCTCAGCAAACCGGGATGACAAACCACGGTGTACTTAAAGTTGAGCATTTAAACGATTGTGGTAAAATGTGTCTTTATATTTGGCCAACATCTACACCGTGTTTAAGAGTTCAGTGGCATCAGTTCCATTCGGATCCATCACCAGTGTTCATCTCTGGGACTTTTTTCATCTTCCCAAGTTGAAGCTCTGCACACGTGAGACACTCACTCCCTTGGCCCCCAGCCCCTGCCCCTCCACTCTGTTTCTATGAGCCTGACTCCTCTAGGAACCTCACAGACGTGGGCTCACACAGTATTTGTCTTTTTCTGATTGGCTCGTATCACTCAGCAGTAAGTCCTCAAGGTTCATCCACAGCAGGCGTCAGAATCTCCTTCCTTTTCAGGGCCAAATAATGTTCCCCTGTGTACACGCACCGCATGTAGCTTGTCCATTTACCCGTCGACATGCATTTGGGTTGCTTCCACTCTGGGCTGTTATAAATAGCTTGCTATGGACAAGGGCTTCCAATTCTGTGGGGCATATTCGCAGTGGTGGTGTTGCTGGATAGTTCTGTGTTTAATTTTTTGAGGAATTACCATACTGTTTCCCACAGCAGCTGCACCATTTTACATTCCCACCAGCAATGCGCAAGGGTTATAATTACTCCACTTCTTGCCCACAGTTGTTATTTACTATGTGTTTGTTTTTATTTTTATTTTTATTTTTTTTTATGTGTTTGTTTTTAATAACAGTCATCCTGGTGGGTGGGAACCAGTGTCTCACTGTGGCGTGAGTCTCTGCTTCCCTAATGACTAGAGATGCTGAGCGTCTTCTCTCGTGCTTCTTGGCCATTTACACGTCTCCTTCGGGGAAGTGTCTGTCCAGGCCCTCTGTCCACTTTTCAGTTAGGCCGTTTGGTTGTTCTGGTTGAGTTGTAGGAGCCCTTTATATGTTCTGGATATTGATCTCTCATCAGACACATGATGTGATTTGCACACATTTCTCCCGTTCTGGGGTTGCCTTTTCTTTCTCGTGATTGTGTTCTTTAATGCGTGAAGTTTTCATGTTGATCAGGTCCAGTTTATCTGCTGTTTCTCTTGTGGCCTGCATGTGGATGTCATAGCCAAGAAATTATTGCCAAATCCACTGTCGTGAACCCTTTCCCCACTGTTTCTCTCCAAGAGTTTTATCACCACTGGGGCTTTTAAAAAATACAGACTCCATGTCTGCCGCCCCGCCTACCACAGCAGATCCTCTGCTACCTCAGGAAGCCGTATTTTCCGGACACTTCTCGGTGATGTGGGGCTAGTCCATCCTCCCTTTAGGTTAAGAAATCTCCTGCATAGTCACCTCAGCAGCTTCTCTCAGCCTTGATTTGCGTGGGCTCAGTGACGGGGGGCTTGTGCGTGCGTCTCAGTTACTTCAGTCGTGTCCGACTCTTTGCGACCCCATGGACTGTAGCCCACCAGGCTCCTCTGTCCATGGGCCTCTCCAGGCAAGAACACTGGAGTGGGTTGCCGTGACCTCCTCTAGGGAACTTCCACGCTGACGGACTGCACTCGCATCCTCTGAGTTGGCAGGCAGGAAGCCTGATGGGGGCTTCTTCACCTGCAAGTAGAGTAAGGTGACAGAGCGAGTCTAAGTGTCCCCTGCTGTCTGCTTCGCTTCTGCCTGATGACTCGGATGTCGTCCTCTGAGAAAGAAAGGCCGAGGGGAAGCCTCCATCCAGACGTTTTGTCGTGTTCGCGATGCCAGCTCAGTCTCTTCTCCAGACAAAGACAAGCGTGTTCATTTCAGTACTTCCTGAAATGACCCAGATTTCCAGCTCCCTGTTGTTCTTATCACCCCCCTGTGCAAGCAGGTCGTCAACAACCCTTTAACACCGGGCACCTGGACTCACCTGCCTGCTGTGGTCCTGCTGGGATGATGCCCAGCGCCGTGGACAGCGTCGACCTGGCCCTGTCCTCAGTGATGGTGTGGTACATTTCTGCCCCTGAGAAGAGAAAAGGAATTGCTTTTCTGAAAATAGGAAGGTCTAGGATTTCATCTAAGGAAGGAGATGAGCTCCACAGCCATCTGTGGCCCCCAGGGTTGGAGTCCTCTCGACGGCTGGTAGCTGCCACGAGCCGTCCGGGTGAGCTGCAGACGGCAGGGATCCCCAGGCTTTCCCGGTCCCCGCAGTCACCTGCTGAGGGCTGTCCACCTGGAGCTCTTGCCAAGTTCCCGTTCAGCCCCGAGTCAGACCCCACGCCCACTCCATCCAAATGCCCGGTCCTTTCCTGGGTTGTGCACCCAGCTGAGCTCAGGGAAGGCAGATTCTTCAAACTGAAGCTCAGCAAACCGGGATGACAAACCACGGTGTACTTAAAGTTGAGCATTTAAACGATTGTGGTAAAATGTGTCTTTATATTTGGCCAACATCTACACCGTGTTTAAGAGTTCAGTGGCATCAGTTCCATTCGGATCCATCACCAGTGTTCATCTCTGGGACTTTTTTCATCTTCCCAAGTTGAAGCTCTGCACACGTGAGACACTCACTCCCTTGGCCCCCAGCCCCTGCCCCTCCACTCTGTTTCTATGAGCCTGACTCCTCTAGGAACCTCACAGACGTGGGCTCACACAGTATTTGTCTTTTTCTGATTGGCTCGTATCACTCAGCAGTAAGTCCTCAAGGTTCATCCACAGCAGGCGTCAGAATCTCCTTCCTTTTCAGGGCCAAATAATGTTCCCCTGTGTACACGCACCGCATGTAGCTTGTCCATTTACCCGTCGACATGCATTTGGGTTGCTTCCACTCTGGGCTGTTATAAATAGCTTGCTATGGACAAGGGCTTCCAATTCTGTGGGGCATATTCGCAGTGGTGGTGTTGCTGGATAGTTCTGTGTTTAATTTTTTGAGGAATTACCATACTGTTTCCCACAGCAGCTGCACCATTTTACATTCCCACCAGCAATGCGCAAGGGTTATAATTACTCCACTTCTTGCCCACAGTTGTTATTTACTATGTGTTTGTTTTTATTTTTATTTTTATTTTTTTTTATGTGTTTGTTTTTAATAACAGTCATCCTGGTGGGTGGGAACCAGTGTCTCACTGTGGCGTGAGTCTCTGCTTCCCTAATGACTAGAGATGCTGAGCGTCTTCTCTCGTGCTTCTTGGCCATTTACACGTCTCCTTCGGGGAAGTGTCTGTCCAGGCCCTCTGTCCACTTTTCAGTTAGGCCGTTTGGTTGTTCTGGTTGAGTTGTAGGAGCCCTTTATATGTTCTGGATATTGATCTCTCATCAGACACATGATGTGATTTGCACACATTTCTCCCGTTCTGGGGTTGCCTTTTCTTTCTCGTGATTGTGTTCTTTAATGCGTGAAGTTTTCATGTTGATCAGGTCCAGTTTATCTGCTGTTTCTCTTGTGGCCTGCATGTGGATGTCATAGCCAAGAAATTATTGCCAAATCCACTGTCGTGAACCCTTTCCCCACTGTTTCTCTCCAAGAGTTTTATCACCACTGGGGCTTTTAAAAAATACAGACTCCATGTCTGCCGCCCCGCCTACCACAGCAGATCCTCTGCTACCTCAGGAAGCCGTATTTTCCGGACACTTCTCGGTGATGTGGGGCTAGTCCATCCTCCCTTTAGGTTAAGAAATCTCCTGCATAGTCACCTCAGCAGCTTCTCTCAGCCTTGATTTGCGTGGGCTCAGTGACGGGGGGCTTGTGCGTGCGTCTCAGT
The DNA here is from genome assembly GCA_006410535.1 of Litocranius walleri. Lineage (NCBI taxonomy): Eukaryota > Metazoa > Chordata > Mammalia > Artiodactyla > Bovidae > Litocranius > Litocranius walleri. The sequence goes on along the minus strand of SJYG01000624.1, from coordinate 1,494,754 downwards.
TACTTCAGTCGTGTCCGACTCTTTGCGACCCCATGGACTGTAGCCCACCAGGCTCCTCTGTCCATGGGCCTCTCCAGGCAAGAACACTGGAGTGGGTTGCCGTGACCTCCTCTAGGGAACTTCCACGCTGACGGACTGCACTCGCATCCTCTGAGTTGGCAGGCAGGAAGCCTGATGGGGGCTTCTTCACCTGCAAGTAGAGTAAGGTGACAGAGCGAGTCTAAGTGTCCCCTGCTGTCTGCTTCGCTTCTGCCTGATGACTCGGATGTCGTCCTCTGAGAAAGAAAGGCCGAGGGGAAGCCTCCATCCAGACGTTTTGTCGTGTTCGCGATGCCAGCTCAGTCTCTTCTCCAGACAAAGACAAGCGTGTTCATTTCAGTACTTCCTGAAATGACCCAGATTTCCAGCTCCCTGTTGTTCTTATCACCCCCCTGTGCAAGCAGGTCGTCAACAACCCTTTAACACCGGGCACCTGGACTCACCTGCCTGCTGTGGTCCTGCTGGGATGATGCCCAGCGCCGTGGACAGCGTCGACCTGGCCCTGTCCTCAGTGATGGTGTGGTACATTTCTGCCCCTGAGAAGAGAAAAGGAATTGCTTTTCTGAAAATAGGAAGGTCTAGGATTTCATCTAAGGAAGGAGATGAGCTCCACAGCCATCTGTGGCCCCCAGGGTTGGAGCTGGAGAGGGAGCGGTGGCACCTGTGGAGGGGAAAGCAGATTCCAGGTACAGGGTGTGTGTGTGTGTGTGTGTGTGTGTATGCATGTTGTGTATGGGCTGTGTGTGCGTGCGTGTGTGTGTTGTGTATGGGCTGTGTGTGTGCGCGTGTGTGTGTGCATGGGCTGTGTGAGTGTGTTGTGTATGGGCTGTGTGTGTGCATGTTGTGTATGGGCTATGTGTGTGTGTGCATGTGTGTATGAGCTGTGTGTGTGCCTGTGTGTGTGTGCATGTTATGTATGGGCTGTGTGTGTGTGTGTGTGCACATGTGTATATGGGCTGTGTGTGTGTGTGCATGTTGTGTATGAGCTGTGTGCGTGTGCATGTGTGTGTTGTGTATGGGCTATGTGTGTGTGTGTGTGTGCATGGGCTGTGTGTGTGAGTGTATGTTGTGTATGGGCTGTGTGTGTGCACACGTGTGTATGTGTATGGGCTGTGTGTGTGTGTGTGTGCATGTGTGTATGGGGCGTCTGTGTGCAAACGTGCATATGGGCCATGTGTGCATGCATGTGTGTGTGTGTGTGCACAGGCCGTGTGTGCCCTCCTGCCTTGGACATGAATGTGCCTCTCACTGTCTCCATGTCCGTCTGTGTGGACGCTGGTCTTGGGGGGCAGACGGGAGACCCAGCTGATCAACAGCAGCGCTGCCTCTCACACCCTCTCAGGAGCCCTTTGAGTGCTGTAGAGTGTGGTCTCAGCAGCCCTGCAAGACCACCCTCCAAAGACCCAGGCCGCAGAGCCTTATACTGAGCCTGGCGGTGTGCCAGGGACAGCGTGTCTCCGCGGCCAGGTGGTCCCCGCCCCTGGTCCCTCTTCACACCCCCAGCTTGTCCTCTTGAGCGGTGCTTGGAGCCTAGGGACAGATCTGCCTGACTCTGAAAAATGTCACATAACATAAACTGTGGGCTCTGGCTTCCTCCAGGCTGGCTCTTGGCTTCCAGACGCAGGCGCCCAAGCGTTAAAGAAACCCTCCTGCTTGCTGACCAGCCTGGGCCTCAGTGGCCCTCTCCCAGGAAGGGGCGTCACTTGCTGGGCTCCAGATCCCAAGACACTCTGCCCAGTGACCGCATCCTCCTGCAGGCACCGCATCTGCCGGGTTTGTTGGGAAGGAGGCGGACCTGCCATGTGACCGGCTGGGAGCAGGCTCGTCCTGCTCGGCCTGCCTCCTGTTTCTCGGCGGGCATCCCGCCCATGGACCAGGGTCCCCAGCCCGGCCTGTGCCTGTGGAACCCAGGATCGGGGCAGAGGCTGAGGCTGTCCCGGGGAGGACCCAGCATTCAGGTTTAGGAGGGAAGCCGGTTCTGCCCTTGCAGGGCATCACACCTGGAAGGGAGGGGCTGCCTGCTGTGTCCCCAGCAGGAGAAGAAATGAGATGTGGACGGGGCTGCATCTCTTCGAGGTGACACCTGGTGAGACGGTGTCACCCTCAGGCTTGTGCGCGTGGCCTCGGCTGGCAGCCTCTGGGTGCAGGGAAGGGGCCTCTGGGCCTCTGGGCCTCTGGACTCCATCCTAGCTTACTCTGCGGCCCCAGGCAAGCCGCCAGCCCCTCTGAGTCTCAGTTTGTTCATGTGTGAAGGGTCATCATTTGTGTCTTGGGAGGGTCAGGTGGAAAAGAGAAAAGTGTTCTTTAAAAAGTGTAAAGAACTGTTGGTTTAAAATATGTTTATTCTAGTCCCAACGTACTGTTCTGTTCATCTGACTGGTAGTCTCTGTCTGTATGATGAGCTGTTAGGGTATCTGGCTAAGCTTTCTTAAACCTACCACCTGAGTTCGAGTTTGGGCTTAGACTGATCGGGGTAACCTTGTTTTGCTTTTTGACAGCGTCTTGATGTTCTTTTCATCCTGTGGTGTGTAGTTAAATGAGCCGGCCTCTGTGAGCAGGCTTGCCAGCTCGGGCCACCTCAGGCCCGTGGCAGCTGGCAGAGTTGCTGAGCGGTGTGGAGCCGGCTCAGGGCTGGGCGGGGCTCAGCTCTTGTCTTGAGCTGGGGCCGCTCTCCGTCTGTCTGAGTTCCCTCGGCTGGCAAAGGCAGCAGTGGCCATGCCTGGTCTGTAAGGCGCATGCGAGGACTGAGTTAGAGAGAACGCTTGCTTCGTATGTAATGAGTGTTAGATGATAGCCGTTTGGGACTGACTGTAGCAAGCTGGTGGCCGTCTGTGGTCACAGGCACCTTCTGAAATATAGGACAGCTTTTGAAAAAGCGTGTGCTGACCTTCATGCCTGAACGTGATGTTTCTGAACCTCAGAGGGAACGTGACAAACGGAGTGGGCGGGGCGACTGCGCCCCGGGCACTCCTGCCGGCTCACACCCTGCCCGCCTGGGGCCTGGAAACCCTGGCCGCCAGCCCGGCGCGTGGCGCGTGCCCAGCACACCAACTGCAGCGAGCACCACACGAGGCCGTGGGCCTTCTGCCATGACAGGGCTGCCCGTGCCTCGAGCGTGCATGTGTGTGCATGAAGCGTGTCCTGGATGAGGTCCCCAGAAACAGAACTCGAGACGAGGTGTGAGTACGAGTGGATTACTTCGGAGACAGTTCCAGAAGCCCTGACACGGGTGGGGAAGTGGGTTGGGCAGAAAAGGAGACCTGCATAGGACTCATCCTGTGGGGGTCACCGCAGTGGTAGCTGGACCCGGGGGTCCTGGGGGAGTGCGCGCCCCCTGGAGGGCCAGGAGGCGGGCGTCCTGGTGTTCCCTGCTGCCCCACAAAGGCGAGCGTCACGGGCGCCTGCAGGGCCTCTGTCTGTGCTCCAGGGAGCAGCCACTGCAGGGAGGGTGTTGGGGTGGCTCAGGCAGCCTCAGTGGTGCGGAGGGAGGACGGGAAAAGAGGAGGCTGTGTGGTCAGATCTCTGTCTGCTTGGAAGGAGGGGTGGCTTTAGAGCACTGCTGGCTTTCGAAACACCCCTAATTCCTGAAAGAGAACAGTGAAGGCACTGCTGAGTCTCTGTGGGGTTCATCGGGGTCACTGGGTCTGTGCGGACCTAACAGGGTCACTGGACGGCTGGAGTGAGCCAGGTACTCCAGAGGGGCAGCTGGATGTGCGCTGGCTGCTGGGGCAATGGGTGCAGGCTGAGGAGGGCCCCTCAGTGTGTCCTGCGACCTGCAGTTGAGCTGCTGGGCTTTTCCTGAGTTTGCGGACATACGAGCTCATTGACAGTCAAGAGGGACAAGGGCTGCAGCAGCTGTTGAGAGGGGTGGGCTCATCCCCGCCAGCCTGCCTGTCTGCCTGTCTCTCCTCTTTCATCCTCAGCCTCCCCCTTCTCTGACCCCTTCTGCTCTGGGATGAGCTCACTGGGCTCGCGGAATGCCTGGAGAGTCCCTGCCGTGGCATCACAGAAGGGGCCCAGGTTAGGAGGAGGTTCAGACCCCGTCTCTGAGGCTTTGGGAAGGCTGCCGTCCATTCTAGTGGGGATGGTCAAGCAGGAATAGAGTTGCGGTGAGGATGTTATGGAATATATTGTAATGATGCGCTTGGTGAACAGCAGGCGTGTGGCAAGTGTCACCTCCCTCCCTCCTCTGGGTCAGCCGCTGGAAACAGCAGCCGTGAAGGTCTGAAAGCCATCTGCAGAGGGTGAGCGCTCTGCCTCCTGGAGGCGATGCCTGGTCACTCACTGTCTTTTCCGGGCACACCTCTCACCGGAAGCCTCCCCAGATTCGCCCCATTGCCCCATGATGCCGTTGGACTCTGGGTCTTCCTGGAACTCGTGTGCATAATTTTTACTGAAGTAACGTGTGCTCCTTTATAATTCTTTTAACAATTGCGTAGCGTGTGCTGTTTACAAAACACTACCTTATTTAACCTTAATGACTCTGTGAGTTAGGCATTCTTTTTCCTAATTTCAGGCTCCCCTGGTGGCTCAGACGGTAGAGGAAATCTGGCTGCAGAAGACCTGGGCTCGATCCCTTAGTAGGGAAGATATCCTGAGGAAGGGCATGGCAACCCACTCCACTGTTCTTGCCTGGAGAATCCCACGGACAGAGGAGCCGGGGGCAGCTAGAGTCCATGGGGTCGCAGAGTCAGACACGACTGAGTGACTAATGCTAACTAACTTCCCAGGACAAAAAAGAGGGAACTGGGACTTGGCCTCGCCGGCTCGCCAGGAGCTCACAGCTTGAAAGTGGGGGTACCAGAGCAGAACCAGGCCTCTGACCCACACACCCCGCTCCCCACCTCTTGGTCCCCTGCCAGTTCCGGCTCACCTACCTCCTCCCTCTGCCTCTGGGACCTCTCCCCTCCGTGCGCTGTGCTAGGGCCCTAAACTTGGCAGCAGCGACCACGGCCTTCCAGCTGCTGCAGTCAGAGCTCCCTGGGCACCAGCAGGCATGCCATTGGCTGGCCAAGGGGTCCCTGTGGGAGGCTTCCTCGATGCCCCTGAGCGACCTCTCCTTCTGCAAGGATGGGGTTGCACTTTGCAAACCACAGAGAGACCACCGCAGGGAGCTCAGGGCAGAGGAACGCCCACCCTGTGAGCCCAGCGCTGCTGACTGGGGCTCAGAGGCCACGCTGTCCCAGGGTGCTCGAGACGGGCCCCTCTGGTCTCTGGGCTATCAGATGTCTGGCCAGGCAGCAAAATACCATTCATGGTGGCTGAAGGAGGGCCAGCCAGCCAGGCCAGGCACTCACCCGCCTAGCTGTGAATGAGCTGCCCCCAGAGGCTCCGCCGCATGTCGGGGATGATGGAGCAGCGCAGGCAGGTGCATGAAGGTCTGGGTTTGAAAGACGGGCGAGCAAGCCAGGTCCAGAGACCTCAGGCAGGTGGCTGTGCAGCGCGGACCGGCACCTGTGAACACACAGGACAGGACTCAGAGAGACGGGTGGACAGGCTGATGCGGGACTGGTGCCTGCGTGGCGGGCAGCTGGGGATGCAAGTGAGAGCCGTCCAGACATGGTATGCGGGGCTGGACACAGAGGCTGTGCGCACAGGGCCCACTGGCCAGGGAAGGGGACGGCACCCAGACAGGCCAGGGAGTCTTGGAGAGGTGCAGGGGACTGTCCAGCTCAGAGAGCGGGAGGGACCAGGGTCTCCTAGCCTGCCGCCCTGCCCACCTTGACTGGCTCGCGCAAAGAGGGTCTGCCGTGCGCCTGCGCCATCTTCCCAGTGCAGCCTCTCCTGCCAGAGGCAGGGACGCGGCCTCGCCGGAGCTGCCACCCTCCTCTCCTGATTGCTCCCCCAGCCCCGTCGAGCCTGTCTCTTGGCCCCTCGCTCACTGGCCATATTTCCCATCTCTTGGCCCCTCGCTCACTGGCCATATTCTCCGTCTCTTGGCCTCCTCGTCTGGCTTCTAGCTGAGCCCTGTCTGTCCGATGACCAGGGGCCGCTCGGGAGGGACACCGTCTCCGTGGGTGCAGCCACGTGGACAGGCCCGGGTGTGGGACTTGTGGCAGCAGCGGCTTCCAGGACATGGGCTTTCTGCCGAGTGTCGTTAGAAGAGGAGGACCAGCCGCCCGTCACTGCCCCTCTGAGCCACTCTCCCCACAGCCGCTGTGAGCCTGTGCTTAGCCTTGCCCAGAGGTAACCATGTGAGGCCCCGCCCTTCCCAGCTCTGAGCAGGCAGCCTTGCGGTCTGGGCGGCCGCAGCTGTCCTGTCTCTCGTGTCCCCTCTGGTCCCTGTGGCTACTTGCCTGTTCTTGGGAGGCTGGCAACGGTGGTGGTGCCTCCAGAGGCCTCCTGCCCCAATTTCTCAGTTTGTCGCTTCTGCCTGCATGACCCTGGATGATGACTTAAGCTTCACCATCCAAAATGAAAGAGGTGACATAGCCCTCCTCAAGCTGCTTGTTCACACTGTCAGTGAGGCACTTGGGGGATACAGCAGGGAGAAGTCATCATTCTTAAACTCGTGCACAAAAGAGAGATGGCAAGCAAGCCAACAGGCGGCCCCGGTAGGTCAGGCGGCACTGACCTTCCGCACCGTAGGGGAAGATGAAGCTGGGCGAGGGGCAGAGTGATGAAGGCAGGCTGCTGGAAAGCACATCAGGGAAAACTGTCCAAAAGAGCGTGTGCAAAGGCCCTGGGGCAAGAGCGAGCACACATTCAGGGGCTGTAGGGAGGTCAGCATGGCTGAAGCAGATTAAACAGAACAGGCCAAGGCCGGGGAAGAGCCAGGGGCCAGTGTGCAGATTAAACAGAGCAGGCCGTGGTCACAAACGAGCCGTGGGAGCCGGGGCCAGTGTGCAGGTTAAACAGAGCAGGCCGTGGTCAGAAATGAGCCGGGGGAGCCGGGGCCAGCGTGCAGGTTAAACAGAGCAGGCCATGGTCAGAAAACGAGGCCGGGGGAGCCGGGGCCAGTGTGCAGGTTAAACAGAGCAGGCCGTGGTCAGAAACGAGCCGGGGGAGCCGGGGCCAGTGTGTAGGTTAATCAGAGCAGGCCATGGTCAGAAACGAGGCTGGGGGAGGGCCGGTGTACAGGTGGGGGCGGCCACAGGCAGGCTCCAGCGGAGGAGCCGCCCAGTCTGCCTTGTGTTGCAGAGGGCCTGGAGGGGCGGAAGCTGTGAGGGCCACTCGGCTGGAGAAGGGGTGGGAGAGGAGGCAGAGGTGGTGAGCAGGGCTGGGGGTAAAAGGAGACAGGAGTTTCCAGCAGCTTCTCGGCTGGAGATGCAGCTCAGCAACGGGGAACCTGGGGCAGCGGGAGCTTTGGTCGTCCTGAAACCGGCGCTCTGTCCTCAGGGATCTCACACTGTTACACACACTCACACATACTCACATGAGCACACACGCACACACACACACGAGCACACACACGCACAGATACACATACACTGTCACATGCACACATGCACACACGTGTGCACACTTGTGCACACACCTGTGCACAGTCACGTGCATGCATGCACCCTCACACTTGTGTGCACACACTCACATATACACATACACTATCACTGCATGCATGCACACATGCTCACACATACATGGACAGTCACATGCACACACGTGCACACTCACAGACTCACACTAATGAGCACACACACACACGAGCACACACACTGTCACATGCACACACGTATGCACACTCATGCACTGTCACATGCATGCACACACCCTCGCACACGTGTGCACTCACATATACACATACATTGTCACGTGCATGTATGCACACACCCTCACACATACATGGGCCCTGTCACATGCACACATACACACACACATGTGCACACTCTGTCACGTGCATGCATGCACCCTTACACACTCACACACACTCGCATCGTATCTGCCCCGGCAGCCGAGGGTCTGCAGGCCCTCGTGGGGGCAGCTCCTGCCGGCTCTGTCACCACCGTGCCGTCCGTCCTGCGCCCTTGGAGCCACAGACACGCTGATGTTTGGGAAGACAAGAAACAGTCACCCACTGTGTGTGCTCTGGCAGGATGCCGCCTCTCCCAGCTGTGGGGTGGCAGGATGGCCGGACTCATCAGAGGCTGTGTAAATATTTGGGGGGCAGCACACAGCTGGGAGCGGACCCTCGCCCCCAGCTGGCTCGTCGCTGCTGTGGGGACATCTCGGCCTGGTCTGGGGCTGCCGACTCCAGGCCCATCACGGCCACCCTTCGTCCCCCCTTCCCTCCGAGCCCGGCGGCCTGGTCTGCAGGAGGGCCCTGAGCAGCTCGCTTAACCTTGAGACCCCCGGCCCTCCCCACAAGGACAAGCGCGGGCAGAGAAGCTGCCCCCGGGGTTGCCGGGAGGGTAGAGAACATCCTCCCAGGGGGCCTGGAGGGGGTAGGGGCTGCTGGGCGCCGGGCGGAGACCTCACAGGGTCATGCATGGCCCTGAGAGCCCAGGCCTCCCTCACCTGAGACAGAAAGTCCACCGAGGACCCAGGAGCCTGGCGTGGGGACACACGGGCCCCTGGCTCCCGAGGGCTCTGTGAGGAGGAGGCAATTGGGTCCTTTCCTCTGCGGCTAGCTTTTTTTCTGGAAAAGCACCTCCCTGTCAGCAGGTGTCTTGCCTCCACCCCACCCCAGCCTGGGACCTGGAAAACAGAGCTCAGTCACACCTGTGGGCCCCCCTGTTTTCAAGGCAGGTGTGCCACCGTCCTCCTGGTGGGTGAGGTCAGGGTGCTGACAAGGAGACCGTGACTCCTGTCTTCATGAAAGACCCCAGACAGCACTTGCATCCAGTCACCCACAGTGCCCAAAGACCCAGCAACCCGCCGGCGGAAAAGAGCAGACACTGATCTGCGGGCTCGTTGCTTAAGGAGCCGAGCCTGCAGGGAGTGGTCCTCAGCGGCTCTGCCGTAGGAGTGGGGTCAAGGTGGAAGAGGGTGGCCCCTCGTGCAGCCCACCTTCCTCCTTGAAGAGGAGAGAGGGCTGTTCTGTTGGGTTCTGGCAGGAACCAGGCCTAAGGAGAAGAGGGTTACAGGTCCCCCAGCCCGGCGGGCCCCAACCTTTTTGGCACCGGGAACCAGTTCTGAGGCAGACAGGCTTGTGCACAGACGGGCAGACAGGTAGGGGTGGTTTCAGGATGAGTCAACACAGTCCGGTCCGTTCACTGTGCGCTTTATTTCTGTCACTGTTAGGCCAGCTCTGCCTCAGGCCATCAGGCATTAGCCCCGAGGCTGCAGACCCCTGCTCTAGCCCACAGTCCTCCTGAGGAAGGGGGGCTCAGAGAGCTGCGACCCCTCCCCAGGCTGAGCGGCAGGCTGACCTGCTCTGCTTCTGTTCAGCCCCCCACGGCGGCGGTGGGGGTGAAATGCAGGGGCTGCGGAGGGCCAGGGCAAGGGGGCGGCTGAGGTGTGAGGTGGGGTGAAGCCCACGGCTCTGGGCTTGAGGGGCGTCACTGGGTCCTGGGTGCGGTGACCGGGAACCTTCCCGCCCTCCAGGTAACCCTGTGCCTTGCGTTCAGCTTCCTCGCCCTCCCTCCAGGCTCTGCCAGGAAGCCTGGAGGAGGAAACCTTACGGAGAATTCACAGCTAGGCCTGGAGGAGAACATCTCCTGCTGGTGGCATTCCACAGTGGCCTGGCCGAGGCTCAGGAGGAGCCCTCTCGGTGCACTCCCCTAAGCTGTTCCCAGATGACCCAGGCCGGCCCAGCACGAAAGATCTGTCCCCGTCACCGTCCATTTAGGGTGGGGGTCTGCCCCGGGGACAGCAGCCCCCTAGTGAGGTAGGTGATGCTTCTGCAGAGCCCACCTCGCTGTGATTCCCCCCATAGCCACTCAGCCTGGGACCTGCTGGGCCTTTCCTAAATCTCACCCCCAGACTCCCCAGAGAGAGTAAAGGGACTGAAAACCCACCCCTGCACGCTAGGGGGCACTGAGGGCTTGGTGCTGGGCTCCCTGCAGCCCCTCAGTCCCCTTTGGACACAAAGCGTATCTGGAAAACTTGACCAGTGTCTGCACCCTCAGAAACAGCCCCCTCCCAGCAGGACTGTCCAGGGACCCAGGACAGAGTCCCCTCGGCAAGGTCTCCACCGCTCGGGCAGTAGAACTGCAGCCCCAGGTGAGAGGCCTGGGTGCCCAGAGGCCTGGGTGCTCAGGACTGGAGCCAGTTGGCGATCTGATCCTCAGGCCTCACAGCCCTCGGCACCTCCCTGAGGGCAGGAAGTGGGGAAGGGCTCCTCTGCCTTGTGTGCTCACTCAGTCCTGTCCGACTCTTTGCGACTCCATGGACTGTAGCCCGCCACACTCCTCTGTGCATGGGATTCTCCAGGCAGGAATACTGGAGTGGCTTTCCATGCCCTCCTCCAGCGGATCTTCCTAACTCAGGAATCTGACCCTGTCTCCTGCACTGCAGGCAGAGTCTTCACCATCTAAGCCGTCAGGGAAGCCCTAACACCGTAAAGCCACAGGCCAGGCGGTGGGGCCCGGAGCACTGGCCCAGGCCTCTGCACGGCTGTCACCTGCGCGGCTCAGACCCAGAGATACAGCTGCTCGGGTTCTCCGCCATCTCAACTCAGTCCCTTGGGGCTTTAAAAAAGCATCATTGCTGGTGCTGTTTCTGTTGATTTAAGAAACTGAGGATATAACCTGTCCGTTTCTAAGACACGGGCTTCCCTATTTGCTCAGGTCACTTTGGGGTTGGGATAGACCTTACCTTCCACACTCAGTGCCTCTCAGAAGCAGGGGTTGGGGTGCAGCCCCTTCTCTAGCAGCCCCTCCTTCCTCACCACCAGGGTTAAGTTACCAGGAATTCCCTGCTACTGGACCCCACTTTTTTTCTTACTCTGCATGAAAATCTTCACATCTTGCGATCCTTTTCTTCCTGATCTGTCAACTGAAAATGCTCCCTGGATGAAGGCACAGACACTTGCACGGTGTGAGCTCTTCTTTCTCCCCACAATCAACCCCAGTACGCGTGCCTCCCAGCCCCATGCTGGAAGAAGTGAGGCCCCCCTTCCTGAGCAGCCTCTGGTACTTGCACTCGGTGCCATTCACCCCCTCAGGATCCTCTGTGATGCCGCCAAAAATTTTGGCTTTCTCTGCCTACCAAAGCTGAATTAAAAAATACAGAGGCAGAGTTTGGAGAAAATAGAAAGGTGGCTTTACTCCTCAGCTGGGACACAGCAGGCTCATGCTTCAGGAAAGGTGCCCCTGCATGAGGATTCTGGGAGATCGTCCAGATGAGGGCTCTAGTCAGGGGTGGGTGATTAGGAGCAAAGGTGTAAGGGTCTTGGACTTTTCCTCTTGCATTGTTTTAAAAATACTCCTAGGCCAGCGACAGGTACCCCAATAGTTGGGTCCATTGTCTTCAGTGAATTTTACTGTGGCCTCCTTTCTATAAGGCCCCCCTCCAAAAAAATAAACAAGAAGAAGAAGAAGAACTGTAAGGGGTGGTCTGCAAAGAGAGTGCTGTAAACACAGGATGTGATTAGCACAGAGTTAACTATAACAGGTGCAGAGTGGAGGTCAGGCAGAGCTTGAGGGTGATAGGTATGCTGTCTAGGCAATAAGAAACCTAGACAGTGTATTAAAAGCAGAGACGTTATTTTGCCTACAAAGGTTCTCCTGTGAAAGTGCTGCACTCAACATGCCAGCAAATTTGGAAAACTCAGCAGTGGCCATAGGACTGGAAAAGGTCAGTTTTCATTCCAGTCCCAAAGAAAGGCAATGCCAAAGAATGCTCAAACTACCACACAATTGCACTCATCTCACATGCTAGTAAAGTAATGCTCAAAATTCTCCGAGCCAGGCTTCAGCAGTACATGAACCGTGAACTTCCAGATGTTCAAGCTGCATTTAGAAAAGTAGAGGAACCAGAGATGAAATTGCCAACATCTGCTGGATCATCGAAAAAGCAAGAGAGTTCCAGAAAAACATCTATTTCTGCTTTATTGACTATGACAAAGCCTTTGACTGTGTGGATCACAAGAAACTGTGGAAAATTCTTCAAGAGATGGGAATGCCAGACCACCTGACCTGCCTGTTGAGAAACCTATATGCAGGTCANAGATGTTCAAGCTGATTTTAGAAAAGGCAGAGGAACCAGAGATCAAATTGCCAACATCCGCTGGATCATGGGAAAAGAAAGAGAGTTCCAGAAAAATATCTATCTCTGCTTTATTGACAACACCAAAGTCTTTGACTTTGTGGATCACAATAAACTGTGGAAAATTCTGAAAGAGATGGGAATACCAGACCACCTGACCTGCCTGTTGAGAAACCTATATGCAGGTCAGGAAGCAACAGTTAGAACTGGACATGGAACAACAGACTGGTTCCAAATAGGAAAAGGAATATGTCAAGGCTGTATATTGTCACCCTGCTTATTTACCTTATATGCAGAGTACATCATGAGAAACGCTGGGTTGGAAGAAGCACAAGCTGGAATCAAGATTGCTGGGAGAAATATCAATAACCTCAGATATTCAGATAACACCACCCTTATGACAGAAAGTTAAGAGGAACTAAAGAGCCTCTTGATGAAAGTGAAAGAGGAGAGTGAAAAAGTTGGCTTAAAGGTCAACATTCAGAAAACTAATATCATGGCATCTGGTCCCATCACTTCATGGGAAATAGATGGAGAAACAGTGGAAACAGTGTCATACTTTATTTTTCTGGGCTCCAAGATCACTGCAGATGGTAATTGCAGCCATGAAATTAAAAGACGCTTACTCCTTGGAAGGAAAGTTATGACCAACCTAGGCAGCATATTAAAAAGCAGAGATATTACTTTGCCGACTAAGGTCCGTCTAGTCAAGGCTATGGTTTTTCCAGTGGTCATGTATGGATGTGAGAGTTGGACTGTGAAGAAAGCTGAGTGCCGAAGAATTGATGCTTTTGAACTATGGTGTTGGAGAAGACTCTTGAGAGTCTCTTGGTCTGCAAAGAGATCTAACCAGTCCATCCTAAAGGAGATCAGTCCTGGGTGTTCATTGGAAGGACTGATGCTGAAGCTGAAACTCCAGTACTTTGGCCACCTCATGTGAAGAGTTGACTCATTGGAAAAGACCCTGATGCTGGGAGGGATTGGGGGCAGGAGGAGAAGGGGACGACCGAGGATGAGATGGCTGGATGGCATCACCGACTCGATGGACATGAGTCTGAGTGAACTCTGGGAGTTGGTGATGGACAGGGAGGCCTGGCATGCTGTGATTCATGGGGTCCCAAAGAGTCTGTCAAGACTGAGCAACTGAACTGAATGCTACTCTAAAGAGCCTCTTGATGAAAGTGAAAGAGGAGAGTGAAAAAGCTGGTTTGAAACTCAACATTCAAAAAAGGAAGATCATGGCATCTGGTCCCATCACTTCATGGCAAATATATAGGGAAACAATGGAAACTGAGAGACTTTATTTTTGGGGGCTCCAGAATCACTGCAGATGGTGATTACAGCCATGAGATTAAAAGATGCTTGCTCCTTGAAAGAAACTTTGTTGGCAAAGGTCCATCTAGTCAAAGTTATGGTTTTTCCAGTAGTCATGTATAGGTTCGAGAGTTGGACCATAAAGAAAGCTGAGTGCCGAAGAATTGATGCTTTTGAACTGTGGTGTTGGAGAAGACTCTTGAGAGTCCCTTGCACTGCAAGGAGATCCAACCAGTCCATCCTAAAGGAAATCAGTCCTGAATATTCATTGGAAGGACTGATGCCGAAGCTGAAACTCCAATACTTTGGCCACCTGATTTGAGGAACTGACTCATTGGAAAAGACCCTGATGCTGGGAAAGATTAAAGACAGTAGGAAAAGGGGAGGACAGAGGATGAAATGGTTGGATGTCATCAACGACCTGATGGACATGAGTTTGAGCAAGCTCCAGGAGTTGGTGATGGACAGGGAGGTCTGGCGTGCTGTGTCCATGGGGTGGCAAAGTGTCAGACACGACTGAGCGGCTGGACTGAGCTGATGGCTTTTCCATTAGTCATATACTAATATGAGAGTTGGACAATAAAAAAGGCGGAGCGCTGAAGAATTGATATCCTGAAACTGTGGTGTTGAAGACTCTTTAGAGTGTCTTGGACTGCAAAGAGATTAACACAGTCAATCTTAAAGGAAATCAACCCTGAATATTCACTGGAAGGACTGATACTGAAGCTGAAGCTCTAATCCTTTGGCCACCTGATGCGAAGAGCCAACTCATTGGAAAAGATAGCTGCTGGAAAACACTGAGGACAGGATGGGAAGGGGATGATAGAAGACGAGATGGTTGGACGGCATCATCAACTCAATGGACATGAGTTTGAGCAAACTCCTGGAGATGGTGAAGGACAGGGAAGCCTAGTGTGGTGCCGTCCACAGGGTCACAGACAGCTGGACATACCTGAACGACTGAACACAGCAAAGGTGCAGGATGTAATTTACTTACTAGCTTAGTTTCCATCACCAACTACAGGTCAAGAACAGTTCAAATGAAAAAGGAACTCAGAAAAGGGCTAGAGAAAAAAGAAAACTTTCCTCCTTTTCACTGCAGTATCTGCAGACCTTGTTTTAGGTGCTGTACTCTTATTGGAACTGATTTAAAAGCTTGGAAAGAGGGAGAGGATTTAGAGAAAGGCCTCTGGGGAGGGTCCAGGTTTCGGACCCAGGGCCCCGCTGCGCACCTGTCTGCCTGCACAGTCCCAGGAAGAGCCAGGATTCACCTGCTGCCACCATCCCGGCGGGTCGAGGGCTTGTGACCCGCACCCAGCGTGGGGGGGGCCCACTGGGGGGTGTGACCCACACCCAGCGTGGGGGGGGCCCC